>CM052715.1:4343334-4380537 GCA_028551405.1 Uromys caudimaculatus
TTTCTTCTGTGATTTTGTTGAAGATATTTACTGGTCCTTTAAGTTGGGAATCTTCACTCTCTTCTATACCTATTATCCTTAGGTTCTGTCTTCTCATTGTGTCCTGGATTTCATGGATGTTTTGGGTTAGGAGCTTTTTGCATTTTGTATGTTCTTTTACTGTTGTGTCGATGTTGTCAATGGTATCTTCTGCTCCTGAAATTCTCTATTCTATCTCTTGTATTCTGTTGGTGATGCTTGCATCTATGACTCCTGATCTCTTTCCTAGGTTTTCCAACTCCAGGGTTGTGTCTTTTTGTGATTTCTTTATTGTTTCTATTTCTATTTTTAGCTCCTGGATAGTTTTGTTCATTTCCTTTGTTTGATTGTGTTTTCCTGTAATTCTTTAATGGATTTCTGTGTTTCCTCTTTAAGGGCTTCTAGTTCTTTACCTCTGTTCTCTTGTGTTTCTTTAAGGGTATTAATTTCTTTCTTAAAGTCCTCTATCATCATCATGAGAAAGATTTTAAATCTGAGTCTTGCTTTTTTGGCGTATTAGGGAATCCAGGGCTTGCTGTGGTGGGAGAGTTGAGTTCTGATGATGCCAGGTAGCCTTGGTTTCTGTTCCTTAGGTTCTTGCCCTTGCCTTTTGCCATTTTGTTAACTCTGATGTTAGCTGATCTTACTCTGTCTGGCTATGACTTGTCCCTCCTGCAGGCCTCTGTATCAATACTCCTTGCAGACCAGCTCTCTCTGAGAGGTATTTGGGTTTGGAGAGCTGTGGCACCAGGTCAGATCTGGGGTGCAGACAGAAACCAGAAGGATCTTGTCCCCAGCTGTCTCCTGGTTCCTATGTCCTGATGGTTCTGCAAGGGTCCCTCTTGATCCAGTGAGTTTGAACGGAAGTGGTGGTTTTGCCTAAGTTTGAAGGTGTGTCAGCACTCCTGGGATACCAACTCTCTCCTGGAGGTCTCCAGGTCCCTGTGAGCAGTGGTGCTTGTCTTATCCCCACTCATGGCTTTTCCACCCTCCTGGGAGGGTGACTTTCTCCAACACTGCTTGTCTATGTAACCCTGGTTGCCCAGGCACAAACTCCTGGGAGGGTAGCTTTCTCCTGGCACTAATTTGCTGTGGAGCCCTCGTGGCCTGGGCAGAGGTCTCCTGCTGCAGCTGGGAAACAGGGTGTTCCTATGCCCGCCTATCTCAGTCCCTGTGTCTCGCAGGTTCGGGGCGGTTCCTGGTGAGAAGTAGAGCTTGTCTTGGCCCCACTCCCAGCTTTTCCAAGCTCCTGGAAGGGTAGGTTTCTCCCAGTGCTAATTGGCTGTGGAGCCCTGTGGCCCAAGCTGGGGTCCCCAGCCACAGATGGAGGCCGGAAATTTCCTGTCCCTCAGTCTCTGTGGTCCTCGGTTTCCGGGCAGAATTGGTGAGCACTGGTGCTCGTTTTGTCCCCACTCGGGGCTTTTCCACGCTTCTGGGAGAGTAACTTTCTCCCGGTGCTGCTTGGCTATGGAACCCTGGTGGCCCGGGCAGAGGTCTCCTGCCGCAGCTGGGCACCAGGGTGTTCCTATCAAAACATGTATTTTCATCTTCAAACTTTTCATTAAATTTGCCTTCAATTACTTGATGTTTTTGTCACTCCTGAAAATTTTATCAGTTAAATAAAAATTGCTTGCTAATTATCTGTTGCTCCCAAATGGAGATGCAAGTGAGCAGATTTTTCTCCTGCCTGCTAGTGAGGCTGAGCTTGCTGAAGCAACCCAGTAAGCCTCTTCCTGCACCCCAGTCCCCTCCTGCACCCCAGTCCCCTCCGGCACCCCAGTCCCCTCCGGCACCCCAGTCTGCCGCATTGGCTTTGGAACATCATAGCTCATCTGCACACCATCCTATCATCTATAAACAGTCCTGACAGTCCGTGTTTTCATTCCTGACAGTCCGTGTTTTCATTCCTCACATGTGCAGGTTTCTTTCTCCTCTCCTGTCCTGATAAAAACCTTCAGTCAGGGCTAGACAGAACCAGTCACAGGAGGCTTCTCACCCTACTCTCAGCCTCCCCAGAAGTCATGCAGTTTAACTAGCATCTTTTCACTCTTGCAATTTTTAATTTTTAGATGACCTTTATCAACTTAAGGAATTTCTTATCTGTTGTGATTTTGTCAAGTATTTTGTAGTGAATCAGTATTGAATTTGCAATATTCCTTCCCTATATGTAGCAATGTTAAAGTTACATTAATTTATTTTTATTAATATTAAAACCCTTACACTCCTTGAATAGCTTTCTGGCATTAATCTTTGTAACTATTCAGGTTCGGTTAACTAATGCTATGTTTTTAATTGGTTCCTTGAGAAATGTATACACTGTATTTTGGCCATATTTATCCTTCCTCCTCACTCCCTCCCCCATCCCCCACCCCTTTTCAGACTCACTCAAATTTGTGATTTTATTTAGAGCTCATCAATTTCTATTATTTTTATCAGAACTTCTAATTCTAAGGTCTTACACTTGCTTAGCTACCAATGTTCTTATCAGTTGTGGTTTTTTGTTTTATTTTATTCTGAAATTAAAAGTATGCAAAATAAAGAAGGTACAGTTTTCTTTCTTTCTTTCTTTCTTTCTTTCTTTCTTTCTTTCTTTCTTTCTTTCTTTCTTTCTTTTTTTTCGAGACAGGGTTTCTCTGTGTAGCCCTGGCTGTCCTGGAACTCGCTCTGTAGACCAGGCTGGCCTTGAACTCAGAAATCCACCTGCCTCTGCCTCCCAAGTGCTGGGATTAAAGGCGTGCGCCACCGCTGCCCAGCAAGAAGATGCAGTTTTATACAGAAGAATACAAGTTTAGGAACTTTCGCTTTGTTTACATCTATGGAAACATCTCCATAAACTTCATGTGATTTATTCCATAACGGAAAGAAAATCTACGTATAAAGACATCTCATTTGTGTGGTAAAGTTTTGAGTTTCCACAAACAGGTTCTCTAAACACTGTGAAGACATTTCAATGTTGCTGTCTGATGTTTCAGGTTTTGTAGACTGTGTTGTTTGAAAAAAAGGGGGGGGGTCCTTCTTCATTCACTAAATGCACTGATATGGAATTGTTAATATAATTTCAATTTCTTCTGAATGTTAGTTGGCTGTTTAATGTCTTCTTTCTTTCCTGGTGTCAGTCACTTCTCTTTTCCTTAGCTGCTCTGAGAATCTGTGGATGTCCCTGATAGAGCCCAGCTCTAGTTTTGTTTACTGAATTATTCCTTTCTTATCTCTCCTGTTGATTTCTGTTCTCCCATTACCGCCTCTTTCTCCTGATCTTTGTCTTGCTGCTCTGCTCTTCTCCCTTCTGGAGCACAGCACTGGTGTCTTTGGTCGATCATTATCTTTACAGGTTTTCCTGTGTGCATTGAATATCTATCAGTTTCTCTGAGCACTGTGTAAGCCCTGTGCAGTTTCTGTTGATATGTTCTGGTTGTTCAGCTCAAATTTTCTAATTCCTATTATGTTTCTTCTCTGCCCACTCAGGACAGTATAATTTAACTTCAAAAAACAGTTGAGCATTTTCTAGCAACCTACCTAAAATTCATGTATATCTTATTACACGGCAGACATCAAGCATGCTTTGAATTTTTTCAAACTTTTGATTTGCTGGGCGTGTCTGGTAACTCAGCACACCATTGACAGTGGAGGTGTACTGCACTCTTGAAAATAACATGGGTGTGTAGAATTTGCTTTCTGCAGTACTCTATGCACGTGAATTATGTCAACTTGTGCATATATTCTAATGCTTAATGATAAAGATAGGTTTTCACTTCTTCTGTTAATTCAAAGCTTGCTTTATTTTAAAACCATATTATCAGGACCAAAATAGAATTGCAATACTCTCTTCTGGAACTCTCCTTGATTGTTACAAAATGGCTCTCCCGATCTCTAAATACTAATTGATCTGATATAGATTTTCCAGTCTTCCTGTCTTAAAATGTCCTAGCAGAAGCAACTTAGGGAAGCATGGTTTATTGTAGCATGACTCTACCAGACAGTCCATCATGATGAGGAGATCAAAGAGCTGTCAGTCAACTGAAGGACCTGCCGCTCTGTGTCTTCAGTTGGGAAGTTGAGAGTGGCAAGTTCTCACACTCACCTAGCTGCCTCCTTTTTATATGGTCTAGAACCCAAGACCAGGGGCTGGTGCTGCTGGCTTCCAGGGTGGGTCTGCCCACCTTCTGTAACCTAATCTAGATAGTCCCTCATAGCTGTCTTTGGAGGTGTGTCTCCTGGATGACTCTAAAGCTTGTCAAATTGATGTCATCACAAACCATCACAAGAACAGTGTGCACCGTAAGGCATAAAGCAGGCCCTTTGACATCACTGGATATTAAAATTTGTTTTCCAATGTCACCTTCTACTCTTATTTTCTGTTGCTGTGATAAAATAACTCACCCAAAGCAACTTACGGGAGAAAGAATGCCTTTGGTTTACAACTCCCCACAGGCCAACCTGACCTAGGTAATTCTTTGGGACTCCCTCTTAAGTGATTCTAGGTTGTGGCAAGTTGATGTTTAAAATCAACCAACACACCAGCTTGGTCTTACTGTTAGGATTTAGTCTATTGACACAAAATTTAATATGACATAATTGGCTTGCTTATATCACTGCACATCTTTGTCCATTTGACTCATCTACCTTATTCCTGGCTTTCATTTGGAATCAATCTGTATATTGACAACTTCCACTATGTGTATGGATCAATTCCACATGTGCCTATTTCCACGCCTTCATCTATTCTTTTACTAGGATAATTTCTATTAATCTGTCTTTACAAGTCCTATTATATGTCTAACCTACACTAACATCTATCTATGAGGTAATTAAATTTGCATATTCTAGAGTTTTATTTTTCAACTTTTGTTTACATTTTTGTTGGGGTCTAGGAAATTTTCCTACGAATCTACATGTCTTTGTTTCCTTCTGTGTTGCTCAGCATAATAGTTATAGTTGTAGATAAAGTAATTTCACTAAAGTATGTCAGATGATCTGTGAGTCTGTCTTCATCATCTGATTTTTTTATTGGATATTTTCTTTATTTAAATTTAAATGTTATCCCCTTTCTCAGTTCCCCCGCAGAACCCCCCATCCCTTTCCCCTCCCCCTACTTCTATGAAGGTGTTCGTCCACCCACTCCCACCTCCCCGCCCTCACATTGCATTCCTTTACACTAGGGCATAAAGCCTTCACAGGACCTAGGGCCTTTTCTCCCATTGATGCCAGATAAGGCCATCCTCTGCTACATATGCAGCTGGAGCCATGGGTCCCTCCATGTGTACTCCTTAGTCGGTGGTTTAGTCCCTGGGAGCTCTAGGGGTTCTGGTTGCTTGATATTGTTGTTCTTCCTATGGGGTTGCAAACCCCTTCAGCTCCTTCAGTCCTTTCTCTAACTCCTCCATTGGGGACCCCGTGCTTAGTCCAGTGGTTGGTTGCAAGCATCCGCCTCTGTACTTGTCAGGCTCTGTCAAAGCCTCTCAGGAGACAGCTATGCCAGGCTCATGTCAGCATGTACTTCTTGGCATCCACAATATTGTCTGTGTTTGGTGACTGTATATGGGATGTATCCCCAGGTGGGACAGTTTCTAGATGGCCTTTCCTTCAGTCTCTGCTCCACACTTTGTCTCTGTATTTCCTCCCTTGAGATTTTGTTCCCCCTTCTAAGAAGGACCGAAGCACCCACACTTTGGTCTTCGTTCTTCTTGAGCTTCATGTGGTCTGTGAATTGTATTTTGGGTATTCCAAGCTTTTGGGCTAACATCCACTTATCAGTGAGTGCATACCGTGTGTGTTCTTTTCTGACTGAGTTACCTCACTCAGGATGATATTTTCAAGTTCCATCCATTTGTCTGCAAATTTCATGAAGTCATTGTTTTTAATAGCTGAGTAGTACTCCATTGTGTAAATGTACCACATTTTCTGTATCCATTCCTCTGCTGAGGGACATCTGGGTTGTTTCCAGCTTCTGGCTATTATAAATATGGCTGCTATGAACATGGTGGAGCATGTGTCCTTGTTATATGTTGGAGCATCTTTTGGGTACATGCCCAGGAGTGGTATAGCTGGGTCCTGAGGTAATACTAAGTCCAATTTTTTGATAAACAGCCAGACTGATTTCTGGAGTAGTTGTACCAGCTTTCAATCATCATCTGATTTTTAAAAGTAGATTTAATTATTTTTTATGTCTGAGTGTTTTCTTGCATGTGTGTACCATGTATGTGCCTTGTGTGTACCATGCATACCATGTATGTGCCTGACACCCATGAAGTTCATACCTGCGAGTCCTAGGGCTGCAGTTACAGACAGTTGTGAGCTGCTGTGTGGGTGCTGGGAATTAAGCCCCATTCCTCTGCAAGAGCAGACTTAACCACTGGGCTGTCTCTCCAGCCCCCAAAGTCTGACTTTTCTTTTGGAATTTGGTTTATGTAATTCTGTTTTTTAACCTCTGAATGACATACATGATGAGTCCTGAAGACTTTATACATTTCCTCTGCCAGATACAGGGCTAGAGTAATGGTTATCCACCTGGGACTAAACTGAGTCACGGCTGTATCAGCGTCTTGGTAAGACTCAGTCCAGCTCTAGTCTAACCCATTCCTAAAACTCCTGAGTTTTAAACTGAGAAAATAAGTTTCTTTGATAGACTGCCAAGCAGGTGGGAAATCCTTGTGCTCTTAGGCTCACCAAACACTTTCAGAATTTGGCAACTGCCTTGACAGGAAACAACCAAAAGTATTTGAAACTGTTAGCATTCTGTCTAACTCCGCCCCACAGTTACCTGGCAACAGCCAGGCATGCTCCTCCCCACAGTTGCCTGGCAACAGCCAGGTGGGCCTGGCCCACTATAAAAGGGGCTGCTTGGCCCTCCTCTCTCTCTTATGTCTTTCTCTTGCCTCTCTCCTACATCTCTTATCTCTTCCCTCTCCCCATTCTCTTCCCCCTCTCTCCACGTGGTCATGGCCGGCCTCCACCTTCCACTTCTCTACTCTCTCCCTCTCTCTGCCTTTCTCTGCCTCTACTACCCTCTTAACTCCTCTCCCCATGCCCTAAATAAACTCTATTTCTATACTATACCTTCGCGTGTGTCTGGTCCCTCTGGGGGAAGGGATGTCTCGGCCTGGGCCTCCTGAGGCACGCCCTTCCCCCATACCTACCTCCCCATAACCCCATATAACATATATATCTCTATATATTTTCATAAACACATCAGAAGCACCTAAGTCTTTAAGTTTTGCCATTCTAACCTTATATAATAACAACATTTTTATTGTTTGTATTTTTACTTCTAGCAGAAATTTTCTGCTTGAGCCAACCACCATATTCAGCTTTGGCCTAGAACTGACAAAAATCCTTCAGAATAAATAGAAGACAATAAAAGTGACCAGCCCATTATCATGGGTTCTCTTTCTCTCCAGAGCTTTGGTCACTCTGCTGCTCATTCGTGTGTGTGTGTGTGTGTGTGTGTGTGTGTGTGTGTGTGTGTGTGTGCGCGTGCCTGTGCATGTGTCTATATGTCTGTCTGGATGTCTGGGTGTGTGTATTTATGTGTATGTGTGTGTCCCTGTTATATGCCAGTTTATGTGTATCTGTATTTTTTCTGGTTGTTTCCCACATGAACACAAGTTTGACCCCGCTTCCTTCTACCCTCCAATGTAAATCCTCAGTCTCCTTTTGTGCAGCAAACCACCATGCTTGAAAAGGTTTTGAATCACTAACTTCCAACAAGAGTTTACTTGCTTTGTTTTTGGTTGTTTTATGAGGAGGAATTATGTTAGGACCAATATTCATTTTTAAAATCCTGTTTGTTGAAAAGCCAAGGGCAACATAGAATTACAAAATCGAATGGCCTTTCTGAAGCTTGAAGTCTACCAGACAGGACAATTATGAAAGGTAACCAGTCAAATGAGCATAAAGCATGCTGGCAAGAAATCTCGAGAACAGTGACTTGGGTAATGTTCTCTTTTCACTATCAAACAGGAACCAGTCCCATTAACTAAATGTCCAATGGAGTGGCTGCAAACACCACAGACTCCTTAAACACACCACACATACAAGTGGCTAACTTCTTCTACAGTAAGTTATTCTCGAAAGCCACTTTTTCATTATATATTAACTCTGATCTGAATTGCATTAGGATATGAAAATTACATAAAGTAAAATACTTATCCATATGAATATATATCTCCACGGAGGTTATTTTGAAATTAGTATTTATCATATCCTTAATTGGAGAATAATACTTTCCTTCAAGTGTTTAAAGATGTGCAATGAATTTTAGAATAATGTATCCAATTTTCCCAACATAAATAATTCCTGCCAGCCCATTTTATTTTCATGTGTAATCAATAATAATAAAATATTAATAGCAATATTATAATGTATAAAGACAGTTAACTGCATAACAATCCTTGTAACACCCAGTGCCTGCTGCTTAAGCCCCCCTTGGGGATAAGTAGGTGAGCACTCAGGCACCACAGTGTGTGTATGGAGGTCAGAGGACAACTGGAAGGAGTCAGTTCTCTCTGCCCACCCTGCAGGTTCCACGGATGGTACACAGGTCATCAAGCTAGCAGGCACGTGCCTTCACCTGCTGAGCCATCTTGACAGCCCTTTATGTTACTCTTGACCTAATTTGTAGGGGAGGAAACACAGGCGTATCTGCTTATACTTAGATCTGCTTCATTCCAAAGCCCTGGCCCACCAGCGTTGTCTCTGAGGATCAATGAAAGCTGAAGCATTGATTTGCAGTTTGATAGATGCCCTATGTCTTACTCCTTTTCAAACTGCATTACTTAGATAGACAGGGTAAAGAGATAAAAAATGCAAGTCAGATTTATCAATTCTATCATTTGTCAAAAGCTCAAATACATCTTGACCGGGGAGAAAGGGTTGGAGTTAAAATGGGTTTCTGGCACTCTCCTAAGACTGCTACTTTCTGTGTTGTCTCTGCCCAGCAGAAACTTTAAAAACTGACTTTAATTAATTATTTCCACCCTTGTTCTTTTTCCAAAGATTGCCTTTTTGTCTCTTCTTTTTTTGCTGTGCCTGACAGCTCAGTCTGATCCTAGATTCCAGTGAATGGAAAGAACATTTAATGACTGGTCACTCCTTGGGGAAAGATACAGTTCATTGTGTAATGATACTGGTCTAACCTTGTCTCCCTACTCCCTTCCACTACGCCCTCAGTCAGTATCGCATCCCTGTGGCTGCCGATGCTACCACAGTTGGCATTATTGTCGGTGTATCTTAATTAATCCTCTAACTTTACACCATTTAGTCAGACATGTCTACCTTCCTATTATTTCCCCCACCATATGCCTCTTTCTTGTTCATCTTAATAAAGATATCAAAGACTCCAAACTCACCATAAATTAATTCTACTTCCTCTGGGATACTTGAAAGTTTTAGGGCTCTATAAAGGCATCTGCTATAAATTTGATTTGTGTTTCTATTCTTTAGCTTCTGTATAATTTTTAATCAAAACAATAAGAATAAAACTATATCTTAAGGAATATTCCCTATGCCCATGTTATTTGCATGACATTCAATTTTAATTTTCCTAGTCTTATTATCAGTTCATTATTCAAAGCAATTCTTTCCTTAGAATGAATTGACTTCCAGTTAAAAATAGTGTCATGGACACTTCCTTAGCTAAACTCTTTGAATCACAGCCAAGTATTTGGAAGAACATTTCTGAACATGACCCTTTGAGCATGGGCAGATCACACGGTAGCAAGCTGGGTTGAGGTAGCCAGGTAACAATTTCAAATCATCCAGCTCTCCCCTCAGTCACGTGGGCAAGTGGTGAGGTGAACATGAAAAATGCAGACAGAGGTTCTCAGAACCTCTGGAGGGGGTGTCTTCCTATTAGCATTTCAAAAATGTCTCCAGTTCCCCAATCTAAATACATAATCTGTGAATAACATTATGGGTTTTCGGCTGGCAGTGGAGTGTGATATATTGTTAGTGCTTTTCTGCGACTGTTAGAATGGATATCTACCGCGAGCTCTGTTGTCTCTGATGGATTTCACACAACACAGTCCACAAAGTGCCTCAATCTCTGCTTAACTACAGACCCTACTGTTCTGCCGATCGTTCGAAATTTTATTACATCTAAATAATAAAAGCCATTATTAAGGTCAATTCATGGCTGTACAGTTTGCAGTTTTAGAATTTTTTTCCCATGGATCTGGCTTGGATTCTGAATATAAACTTTCTTTCTTTCTTTCTTTCTTTCTTTCTTTCTTTCTTTCTTTCTTTCTTTCTTTCTTTCTTTTGTTCGTTCATTCGTTCTTTCCCTGAGGATGATGGGAATAAGCTAACTTTCTGTGGTTGCCCTGAGTGGGAAGACAGCCCTGACAGCATTTACACACTGTGCCAGAACGCCAAGCATCTCTGGTTGCAATTAACATTCTCTGTCTACTTCTCATTTCCCCCAGTCGAAGGAGGCCAGGCTATACTGAAGGATTGTGTTTATAAAGTGATTAAGAAATGTCATCCCGTTACTCATGTTTGGGTGATGTCTCTGGGCCTTTTCTGATGTTGCTACTGTAGCAACAGCATATTTAGTGCTTGTCACAGACAGGAGCCCTTTGAAATTGTGAAGGAGGAGTTGCGATTTATAATGTTACAAATTGCTCTCAGTGCTAGAATACAAATTCAAATATGATAGTTGATACCAATCTGCAATGTATTTTGGAGTAATCCCAATTGCTTAGGAAAATCCCTTGATGGTTTGGGGATACATTTTGTCTACCAAACAGTCATTCTGACTGCATTGAGAATTTGGACACAATTTTTAAAATGCAGAAGGGATTTCAGGGTAAATTATATTTTTGAAACTCCGAGTGTTCAAAATAGAAGCATCTTGGCTTGAAGCACCAAGACCCTGTAAAACCATGCAGATAGGGTGGCTCTCAGACAAATTCCATTCCTGGTAAATCCAACAGGGAACTTTGATTGATCCCAACTTAAAATGTTCTGTACATGTTAAGCATTTCCATGCACGAAGAGAAAACAGTGAGGATCTCATCACATCTTTTCATGAAGTTTTTATTGAACAAGAAAGAACACCTAATATGTATTCTCTCTCTCTCTCTCTCTCTCTCTCTCTCTCTCTCTCTCTCTCTCTGTCACACACACACACACACACACACACACACACACACACACACACATCCATAGCAGCTGTTTCTACAGTAGCCAAAGAATGTTAGAGTAGAAATAAGTGTGTACTATGGGTTATGGAGCACACAGAATTATCACATATTTTGATCACTTGTTTAGAATCCAGCACATCCATAATGTATAACTTGGTTAGAATATCATAGTAAATTCATCATAAAGAAATCTCAAGTTCAAGTGCCTGTATCTAACTTGAGGGAAAAGCATAGAGAGACACAGCTAGCTACACTAATCAGTGCACTGCCACCAGCAGTGAGGAGAGATGTTTTCAACATGCTTGCCCCGAGCCCTTGTTATCTGAACAAGTTGACCAGAAAGAAGCTCGGTGGTGGACAGCAAAGAAGCAGTGTGGAGTTTTATTTTAATCACTGTGAATACGATTCTTGGAAGGCCCAGGAGAATTTGCCTTGGTCCCTGCATCAGGGATAGGCTAGGGCTGGATGATTTGCTCTTCTCTGTGTTAAAGTCACGGAGGTGGACAGTAGAGATGCCTTACATTGAATGAGTTTGCTACAGTGGCCACAACAAGCTACCACAGAGTGCTTAGCTTAAATAACAGAAATTGGTTTCCTTATAATTCTTGAAACTGGAAATCCCCAATTAGCGATCAGCAGGGCTGTTTTCTTCTGAAGCTTCTCCTGAGCTGGCAGCTGGCCATCAGAGCTGTCTTCACATGGCCGTCCTCTAAATCTGACTGTCTTCTAATCGCATCTTAGCCTGAGAATGCCATTGCACTGAATCGGGGCCACTGCACTGAGTGTAGCTCAGTGGGGAGTGCTTGCAGAGGTTGTGTAAGACCCTGGGTTTCAATCAGCCGCATCATACAAAATTACACAAAAAACAATAAAGCTGCACATGAGTTGGTGCCTACTCTATGATTTCTTAATTACTGTGAGGACTTCAGCACTAAATGCCTTTACATTCTGAAGTTCTACGATAAGGCAAGAAATGCATGAATGCAGGCGAAACCATCACAGCACATGACCAGCTAGGTGTAGATGTCGGTTACGTCAGAGCTTTGCAGGATTTCCTGATGCATTTGCAATCTTGGCTGAAAGCATTTGCCACAGCGGCTCTTCCTTGCCTGACATAAAACATGTTGTTAATAAAACCAGTGTGTAAAAGACTGGACCACCAACCAAAGAATACACATTGAGGGACCCATGGTGCTGGCCACATATGTGGCAGAGAAGGGCCTTGTTGGCCATCAGGGGTATGAGAGGCCCTTGGGCCTGAGGATGTTAGAGGTCCCAGTATAGGGGAATGCCAAGGTGGGAAAGACGGGAGTGGGTGGGCGAGTGGGTGGGTGGGGGAACACCCTCATAGAGGAAGGAGAGGGGGGAGGGAATAGGGGGGTTCCAAAGTGGAGACCTGGAAAGGGGGAAACATTTGAAATGTAAATAAAGTATCAAAAAATAAAAATTAAGAAAAAAACCAGTGTAAGACTTGTGCTTGTTACTCTGAAATGCGCCTGTTAGTTTTACCTACGCAGTTTTCAGCTTTCTTGAGTTAGCACCTATACAGAGTTGTGTTGTGACTGACAATTGGTAATACAGACTTTCATTTTTATGGTGCTTCTAATAAAGGGGGGACGTGGAGGCAAGCTGTCAGGTCAACTTAGTAAGTTCACAATCTAAAGGTGACCTATTGAGGGTCTGGGTTCTGCATCAACGCTAGGCACAGCGTCCGTCGATAATACAGGGAGCTTGTCTGTCCTCACCGCTGGGCGGGTGATGGGTCTCAGGGATAAGAAAACACAGTTTGACATGTGAGAGAGCTGAAGCTGGTGTTCCCTGGCTTCCGGGCCTCCAGTCACCGCACAGAGAAGTTGGGAACCAGGACAGGACCTGGCACTCCTAAACTCGTGGACATTCAGGTGCCACTAAGTCCCAAGGAGTTGAAAGCAGAGTCAGGGCCTGCGGGCTGAGGATGGCGACTAACCTGGGGGGTCAGGGGGCAGAAAAAATGGGAGCTCTGGCTTAGCTCAGCAGTGATGGTCCCTAACTTGGTTAAGGTTGTGGCTGGGAGCGCAGAGAGGTCTCTGTAGGTGAAAGTCTGCTCGATGCCCTCCATGGCGTTCCTCGATGAAAGAGACAGTCCTTGGTTCCAAACTGTTTATTGGTTGTTCATTGTAGAAAATGTATGCATATCATGCCAACTTCTCAGGGTAGACCAGACAGTAAATACCTTTTGCACAAAGGAATATCTGGGAAGGGGAACTTACTGGCTAAACCCTCAGGGCCTCTAGGCACCTCACTGGCTTGCAGAACCCTGTTCTGGGCCTACATGACCACAGGTCACATTTCCTTATACGGGATGTGTGGCACGTGTTCCAGGCCAGGAATTTGGCAGGACTCAGGGAGGCACCCACTCCGGTGTGTACCCACCAAATCTCTGGGTCTCAGACCCCTTCTACCAACCAAACTTTCTGGCATGGTTTACCATCCCACAACCTACTACTCCTGCTTCAAGTAACTAGAATATATGGAAAAGAAAACCCAGTAATAATAATAATAATAATAATAATAATAATAATAATAATAATAATAATAAAAACAGACTAGAAAGATGTTTTCACTTCAGAATCAAGACGGACATTCTTAGAGATCAAATAAAAATGAAAGCTCAGAATATAATGAGAGGAAGACTGTGCAAATGTCACAGCTCTCAGACTCCATGTGGTTGTAAAGCTCTCTCCTTCCAAACAATGGAGACCAAACATGTTCCATCCCAGACAGTGATCTGGAGCTTACTGCTTGGAGTCTGAGCTGGAATATTCCTCCACCACTCCCAAATGGCTTTGGAGGCTGAAGAACAGAGTCCAAGAAAGCAACAGTCTAGTGAGGTATGCGGGGAAACCGTTTATCCGTGTGACAAATGAGCTCTATGCCCTGTGTCATCAGACACCTCTGACTATGAGGCCCTTTTCATAGCTGGGGTATGGTACCATGAGGAAAAGCATAAAGGAAGAGGGGGAGCCTTCTCTCCACACAACATGAGCTCATGAATGCAAACCATAAAACACAAAGAAAAGTACGAGTGCTAAGAAGAGAGCCATCAAAATACATAAGTTAATTAATTAAGCTTATTTCAAATGAAGTCAATGTCATAAAATTAGAAGCAAATGCTTTAAAATATGGTTAAAATGTCCAAGAAGGACAGTACCCAGAAAAATAAATGTGAAATAAAACAAGGTGCTTACAAGAATGAATAGAAATCTTAGAAATGAATGTAATTTTGTATATAATTATGTATGTGAGAAAATAGGAAAATGAATAGGATAAATTCTAGACTCCTGAGCATCTCTGGCATGTGTCTGATGAGCAGGCCAGCAAGGTGGGACTAAGTGCCTGGGCCACTCAGAACTGAAGACAGACACAGCCCCTGTGTTAAGTGTGTACTTCAAGCTTTGAGCAAGACAACAGAGACTCAATCACATGCTCAGTCTGGAAAGCAATGTCTGGATGCGGCACAATATGACAGGTGACATGAAAACCATGGTAGTTATGCAGGTGCAGAACTTCAAGTCTCAGCACCAACCAAGACACGGTCATTGTCAGATCTTCATAGTCAGACAGATCACTGGGATGGAAAATAAGAAAAAGGCTGTGGTACACATAGAAAAATGAGGGTGTGTTGCTCTGCTAATTAAACAATGACTGGAGAATATGTTTGATTAGGAAAAAAAAAAAAAAAAAAACAGAGGCCAACCCGCAGCTTCCACAGTTCACCATATCCCATGATCCTGTCCACAGAAAATGTATTCTGTAGATCTTGGGGTTATCACTCAAAGGCAAAGTGGGCAGAAGCAAGATATAATTTTCTGGCTTCCAAGTTCAAAGAACTGGACTATTCTCCTGGACCCTATCTTCTCTTCTCCTCTACCAGCTCCCTTCCAGGTAGGACTATTGCCTTAGGGGATCTTCAGGAGGCAGGATCTGAGCCCCAGCTGACATGGGAAGCGAGCCTGAAGTAAAACGTTGCTGGCTACTGCACCGCAGTATCATGACTGTGAAGAACAATTCTGCAAAACCGGAAAGACTACAGAAATTGATAAAATATACTGAGAAATTTAATTAAAAATCAATTAGAAAATACTAATTTTTAATGAACATCTAAATCTCCAGGCAACAATAACATGGAATGTGTTCTTGGGAGAATTAAAGCATATTCTAGAAAGCAGAGAAATGCTGGATAATCTTAAGCTTTGTTCAAAAAGTCTTGATACTGCATATGTTTAAATTTTATGATACCCATATGAAAGCAACATTAAAGCAACCTATTGAAGACTTTCCCAACTCAAGTGGAATCAGGGAGAAAAACAGAAGAGAAGAAAGAAAAGAAGGAAGTAAAAGGAGGAAAGATGGAGAGAGAGAAGGAGAAAAGGGAGAAGGAGTACTAATAGGCTCAGATATAAAAATCGCAATAAAATGGAAGAAACAAACTGCATCTGAGATCAATCAGCTTGATCAAACCAAACCTGATAAATATGATATTTCTAATTTAAACTTTTTGATGTAAAAAATTAAAAAAGAAAAACATCAATAAAAAATCTGAATGACAGAAATACACACACACACACACACACACACACACACACACGTTGCATACACAAGAGAGATAGAGGACACTAGAGCAAAACAACTTAGTCCAATTGTATTCTCAAAAACTGATCAAACTGTCATATTGGGAGAGTCTTCAAAAAGTTAACAATTGGATTGAAATGAGGCTTTGAGAATGTGCCCCAATTCCACATGACTGGAGTCTTTATAAAAGTAGGAAGTTAGGATAAACACACACAGAGTGAGACACAGAGAAGACAGTCACCTGAAACTCAGAGAAAGACTTAGAAGACAGGACCCTGTGTACTCTAGCTTCTAAATTCCAAAATGGTGAAAATATGAATGGCTATGGTCTGAGCAAGCCAAAAGATTAACAAAAAGAAGGTTGTAGCACTACTTATACCAGATGAACAGAATTAAAGTCTGACAGTATTACAGGCATGGGCGAGGACATCAAATGAAAAAGGTTCAACCTAAGATAAATCTAGTCCCTCTTGAACCTTCTTCATTCAAGCACTGGCCTCAGTCTTCCCACCATACCTCTGTTATTGGTATTGCCAAAGATGGTTGACTTCCAAACTTCAGCCTGTGCGCCTGCGGACAACACTTGGCAGAGCTGGCGATGTCTTTCCTTGTCTTACGTTCTTGCTGGTTGTAGCATCCTTCAATCTTCCTCTCTAGTCTCTGACTGCATCATCACCCCCACACCACCCGCACCCAAAATGCTGGGCAGCTGGAGGGCTCAGACTTCAGATGCCTTCTCTTCTCCACCTCAGAACAGCTGCAGTGAAGCTGGAGGCTCAGGCAGGGGAGAGGTGCACAGAAGCAATCGCTGTCTTCTGTGGTATAAGACAGAGCACATGGGCACATGGGCTGTGGAGGGGAAACTATGGGATGGGTGCGGTGATAAAAGGCATCTATGGATCTACGAATCATTTTTGGAACTTTTGTTTGTTTGGTTGGTTTTGGTTTTGTCTTAGTCAGTGTTGTATTGTGGTGAGGAGACACCACAGCACAGCATGGAAAGCATTTAGTTGGGGCTGGCTTACAGTTTCAGGGGCTCAGTTGTCATCAGCATGGCAAGAAGCTTGGTGACCTGCAGGCAGACATGGTGCTGGAGAGGAGCAGAGAGTTCTCCATTTGGATCTGCAGACAGCAGCAAGAGAGAGAGCCACTGGGCCCTGCTTGAGCTTAGAAATCTCAAAGCCCACTCCAGTGTCACACTTCCTCAACAAGGTCACACCTCCTAATAGTGCCACTCCCTGGTAGCCATCCATGCAACTCTCTAACCCTATGGGGCCATTCTTCCTCAAATCACCACAGTTTTGTTTTGTTTTGTTTTGCTTTGCTTTGCTTTGTTTTGTTTTGATTTGTTAGTCCTAGTTGTCCTGGAATTTGCTAAGGCTGGGTTTGAACTCACAGAGATCTACCTGCCTCTGCCTCCCAAATGTTGGGATTAAAAGCTTATGCTACCATGACCAGTTTTATAAAGTATTGGGGATAAAATCCAGGTGATCAGGCATGTTACGAGAGCACTCAATTTACTGAGTTATTTCCCTGTGCCCTTTCATTACAGAAATGGAGATTTCTTAAATTTTCATTACATGTGTTTGAACCAAGTTGACTGTGGATGACTAAAAACACTAAAAGTGAAGTCACAGGTGAACAGCCACGGCATGTGTTGAAGCCTCTTACTGATTATTGTTGCTTCAAGCCACCACCACTCTTGTGACAGAAAGCACCTTAGCCAACTCTCTCTAGTCCTCTTGTCTCCTGTCTCTTTACAGTTAGGTCTCTCTATGCCCAGAAAGAGCTATTCTTCCAAAATAAAAGTCATCCCTTTTCATCTTGACCTTGCCATTTCGAAAGACCCTTACTGTGTATTCTCTCTTACTGTATGTTCCCTCTTGGAGCCTTTTTCTTAATACCCAAACTTTGATGTCTTCCCTTGCTTTACTTCATCCTCCAGACTGCCCTGTATGTGAGATGCTCCCATCCGCCACCCCACCCCCACCCCAGCCACCTCTTCCTTGTGGCTTTATCTGTCTGGACATCCCTTGCTGCACTTCCAGCACTGACTGGTGTTTGTTACGTTAGGAACTGTCTGTTTCCTCTACTGAGAGAAGTGCCATCATTTTTGTATTTGTGGTATGTAATTCAGTGCAGTCCACCAAAAACACTCTAAATTCTAATATTTGTTGACAGAGTGAATACACAAATGAGTGATTTAATCAGGAGATACTCAAACCTGGGAGCAAGGAAGCTTGAACTCATTATTTTGAACCCCAAGTAAGCAAGGTATTGCTACAGTTAAACTAACTGTGAAAGAATGAAAGAGAAACCAATGATTTGCGAGCTATGCCTTTCTCACAGTGTTATAGATATGACATTTTAAGTAGTAGGAATGCTGAATATTTGATACGTTAATTATATTTGTAATATATAAATAGAGAGAGACCTGATAGTTCTCCAATTAAAGTCTTGGGTCCCAGGTTTCTTCACAGGCAGGAGGGGAGGATTCCAAGCCGATGGGCACTTCCGCAGGATCCCTTATTTTAGGAGCCTGGTAATGTGGGGCCTGATTCCGTCTACGGCCTTCCTTGACGTCGGATTTTGGTGCACAGACACTGGGGAGGCTTGGGCTCTGAGCTCCACCTAGCTGGGGGACTGGTTGGTGGCTCTCCCCATCCCTTGCTGTCTCCACCAAGGCCTGGGGAAAGGCCTCAAGCCACCAGTCTAGGTCCTGGGGTGCCATGTCCAAAGTCTCAAACAGCTTGTATTCATCCTCTAGCCTGAGAGTCAGGACTTGCAGTGGTTCTCCCTGGGGACCTTAACTTGGGGCCCCTCTGGGAGGAAATGGATCTAGGTTCCCATTTTGGTGAGCAGGTCCTGGCCAAGGAGAAGGTAGGGACAGTCTGGGATAACCATGAAAGAGTGAGATACCCGGCCCACGCCCAGATCAACTGATCTTCGGGTACTCCATAAATATTGTTTGGTCCCAGTGGCACCTTGTACCCATGATGTTTTTTTAGACATGGGGCCATCCGTTTGGAGACACACTAAATATTGTGTCCCAGTGTCTACCAGAAACTGAGTAGGCTTCCCCTCCACCTTTAGAGTTACCCTGTGTTTGGGGAGGGGTTCCAAATCGCATCCCCCCTAGTCGCTTTCCTCACCCAGGGCTAGCACTGTCTGGATCTGGGGTGTTTCTCCCGGTCTCGGGATTTTTCTCTCCATTTCTTTTTGTTGGGGCATTCTCAGGCCCAGTGGCCATGCTCCTTACACACATTGCACATTGGTCTTTCTCAAGTGGGGGCCTCTGTCTCCTAGCCTGTGGTTCCTGGTCTCCTCTTTTCCCCCTGACTACTGTTGCTAGAATTCTCTGTTCCTGTCTTGGTGCTTTTCTCTCCTAAGTTCTTTCTGTTCTGACTCTTCTTGCTTTCTTTCCTCCTTTTCTTCTTCTGTTCTGATAGGCCTTCTCTGCTACCTGCACTAACTCCCTCAGAGACGGATCTTGTAATCCCTCTGGTATCTGAAGATTCCTCTTAATATCTCTCGCAGCCTGATCTATGAATGCCATGGTCACAGTGGCCTTGTGGTCTTCAGTACTGGGATCATATGGTGTATATTGGCAAAACGCCACCATGAGCCTCTCAAGGAAGGCCAAGGGTGACTCATCTGAGCCCTGCAGCACCTCCCTTACCTTGGTCAAATTGGTGGGTCACTTCACACACCCTGGAGACCTGCCAACAGAGCCTGGAGATAGACTTTTAGGGCTCCTTACCTGTAGCTGTGTTAAAATCTCAGTTTGATCTAGTCAGAGGGAACCTGCTATCGATAACTGCCTGGTCAATTGAGGGTACCCCTGTAACCGAGGGGACATTCTTCTTGGCTTCCTGCATGATTCTCTCCTGCTCATCAGTTGTGAAAAGCACTCTCATGAGCTGCTGGATATCATCCCAAGTGGGCTGATGAGTAAACAAGACAGTCCCAAAAAGATTAATCAACCCTTTAGGGTTGTCTGAGAAAGGGGGGTGCTGAGCCTTCCAGTTATACAGGTCGGCCGAAGAGAAAGGCCAATACTGCATAGCCTGATTTCTATCCCTATCTGGGGGACCATAGGCTCAGAAGGGGAGGGCCACTGTCATCTCTGGAGGGGTGGCTCTCTTGCTCCGGGTGCCCATGGCGGAACCTGGATCCCCCTCATGTTGTAGAAGTGAAGGGTAAAGGACGGACATGGATGGGACTAACGCAGCAGCATCCGACTGGGGTGTGGGGGAGCACTAGGGGAAAGGGCAGGGGAGTACGGAGGAGGAGGATGCAAGGTCTGCTGTCCCCGGATTCTGGAGAACCTCCTTCTGATCTGGCTCTGCGGGTGGTATGGTCTGCACCTGGAGAGCCAGAATCCTGCTGGGAAGGAAACCCCCGAATCCAAGAGAGAAGGTCAGTTAATAAGTCCCTCCAGACCAAATATAAGGCACCTGATCGGGATGGGTGGCAGACCCAGCCCCGAAGACCTTCTGCTGGACAGCCACAACTACATGGAGGTCAAAGGTCCCTGCTGGAGGTCATCCAACTTTGAAGGCCTGCCATTCTGACGAACACAATGTCTGGAGCTTCCCTCCACTGGAAATCATCCCAATGACTCAGGACAATCCCCAGAGGAGTGGAGTGTTGCTATCCCATGTACAAAAAATTTCATCAGTCCCAGTCCAAGAACACACAGAAAGACAATCAAGACACAGACAAATCACCCCTGTCACAGTTGGAAGAATCCAGTTAATCAGGTGACTCAGCCAGCTCATGTGGGCCTGGTCTAATGGAGGGGAGTCTTTCCCACTCCTTCCAGGGAATCTGGTGTGTCCCCCAAGTTCCCTGTGGTCGAGATGTTAAGGCATATCTGCCCATCACTCTTGACCACCCCAAAACACTATGGGCTTTCTGTGCCCCCAGATGCTTGCAAGCAACCCGAAAGTTCAAACAGACTTACAGACTCAGACTTTGACAAACAGCAAGACAAACAAGAACCTTGGTACCTGCTCGAGACCTCAGATTCACCAATTCACCACTCCAGTGTGTCCCCCATGGCAGATTGATTCCTGGCCAATGCACCAAATGTAAGACTCTGGGGAGCCTTAGCTTAATGGAGACCCCTGAGTGAACACAATGGAGTTGGGGATGGATGCAATAAGCAAGAAGAGTTTATTGTTCCAGCAAGCTGGGGTCACCCTGCACACAAAGGAGGGAGAGAACGACCATGTGCAGCCCGTTTAGTGAGTTTTTATAGCTTTTAGAGCAGCAGCCATTAGGTACAATGTGATTGGCAGAACAGTGTGACTTTTGAACTGATTGGTCTTTAGGGAATGACGTAGTAGGGGCTTAAACAGCCCCTCTCTTCCAGCCTACGTGCTCTCTAACCTGTTTCTTCCAGGAGGGGAGGGGTGCCTACATGCTCAGGGGGTCTGGTGGAATTTTCCAAAGTTTCTGAGCTGACCTCTTCACAGAGATCCCACCCTAGACCTCTTATGGTTTCCTTGAGACATGGCATATGCTAACACAGACACTTAAGTGCACACACATATAGGTAATTTGCTTAGAAAGAATGCACATCCTATATATGTATACATTAATTAAAAACTAACAATATGGGGAGCTGGAGAAAGGAGGAGATTGAAACCATTGATATGGTAAAATATGAAGAATGCCCTGACAAATTTCAATCGATCTATAACATGTAGACCAAATTTTCTTACCACAATATAATTAAGCTCAAAATCAATAATGCTAAATTACAGTATTTGTCTTAGTTACTTTTTTTATTGCTGTGATAAAATAGCCATGACTAAAATAAAGCATTTGCTTTGGGGCTTAGAGT
The DNA here is from genome assembly GCA_028551405.1 of Uromys caudimaculatus. Lineage (NCBI taxonomy): Eukaryota > Metazoa > Chordata > Mammalia > Rodentia > Muridae > Uromys > Uromys caudimaculatus. The sequence goes on from CM052715.1 coordinate 4,364,956, forward strand.
TTTAAAGGGCTAACGCCCATGACGGTATAGCAATGCGTGGCAGCTGGAGTCGCTGAGAGCTTACGTCTTGATCCACGAGTAGGAGGCAATGCAGAAAGGAGACTTGTGAATACCTTGGACCTCTGAAACTTCAAAGGTTGCCCCCTTGGCACACCTTCTCTAATAAAATCCACACCTCCTGATCCTTCCCCAAACAGTTCTACCAACTGGAAACCAAGCGTTCGAATAGATGATCTTACGGGGTGGGGGTCGTTTTCACGCCAACAAGCATAGAATGCTAAGGAACACACACTTGAAAACTAAAAATTGGACCTTATTATATACATGAATTAAATGAAAATTAGAAAATAAATTACTAGGAGAAGCTAAAACCTTGTGCTATGTGGCTAATGTAGTACTTAGATTTAAGCATATGCCCATTAATGACCAAAATGCATTATATAAATGTATGAAAAATTTTCCAAAATAAAAATATTTTTAAGTTTTGTGATCAACAATATTTTAAATAATTGTTTAAATAAAAAAAAAGTGAATAAAGGACCCAGAAATTACCCCGTGAAAGTCCTCAAAGATGAAAGAGGCCATGTTTGAAATAGGAGCAAAGGGGAGGTCTGTTAAATGAGATCTGGCCTTTGGGAAATAAGACCTTAAAATAATACTGAAATACAAAGAATGCAGTCACAGAAAGAAAACGTCAAAAATCATTTAAAATATTTGAATTAGTTTATACTAACAAATAATATTCTTTAAAAATACCATTTCCAAGCATCAAAGGAGCAGAAAACCAGAGCAAACCAGTAAAGTCCAAGTAGAAAAGAAAAGGAGGAAAGGGGGAGGGGGGAAGGGGAAGAGGAGGACAGAGAAATGGCTGAAGTCCCACGCCCGCGCTCTCCCTGCTCCAAAGCAGAAGCCAGACTGTGGATGGCACTCAGCACACCGTCGAGAAAATTATCTCCATCATACACAAAACCATCTCAGAAATGGACCCATGAAGGCAAGCCAATTAAATTCAGTAGATTACTTCACACACACACACACACACACACACACACACACACACACACACACACACGGCATCACATATAGCAAAAACAAAAGCAGAATAAAATTGAACAGGGAAATCTTGACCATTTGGTTCACTAAGATAAAACCTTTTATGTGTCAAAAGCTATCATAAGTGAAGTGAAAAATCTCTCCCACAAAAAAATCTTTTGAAAGAAGTTAACTGTGGGTCTGTGGTCTATAAAAAAAATAACAGAATACACAAAATCACAAAGAATAGACACAGAAAATGGATAAAATAAATACCCAAAGAAGCTGCAGAATAGGAAACCAGGATTGGCAATATGCTTATGAAGAAATACTTAATCTTACACTAATCAAAGAAAGTCAAAGCAAGAGGAGATGCCATGTCAATTGCAGTGTGCTGGCAAAGCTAAAGCCTTTATAGTACTGACCTTGAGAAAAATCACAGGGCTAAGCAGCCAGTGGCACACACTGCTGAGGGGCAGCAGAGAAGACTCAGCTGTCAGGCACACTGGATGCTCTTCCAGGGATTTGATTCCTAGCACCTGCATCCTGGCTCACAGCAGTTTACAGCTCCAGTCCAGAGAATCTGATGACATTTCCTGGTCTCTGTGGGTACTGCACACAGGTAGTACAAACATGCAGGCAAAGTACCCTTCGACACAGAACATCGCCCATATACATAGAACAGTACCCATATATATAGAACAGTACCCATATACACAGGACAATATCCATATACATAGAACAGTACCCATATGCATAGAACAGTGCCCATATACATAGAACAGTGCCCATATACACAGGACAATACCCATATACATAGAACAGTACCCATATACACAGAAGAGCACCCATATACACAGAACAGCACCCATATACATAGAACAGTACCCATATACATAGAACGGTACCCATATACACAGAACAGTACCCATATACATAGAACAGTACCCATATGCATAGAACAGTACTCATATATGCAGAACAGTACCCATATACGTAGAACAGTACCCATATACACAGGACAATACCCATATACATAGAACAGTACCCATATACACAGAAGAGCACCCATATACACAGAACAGCACCCATATACATAGAACAGTACCCAGATACACAAAACAGTACCCATATACACAGAACAGTACCCATATACACAGGACAATACCCATATACATAGAACAGTACCCATATACACAGAAGAGCACCCATATACACAGAACAGTACCCATATACATAGAACAGTACCCAGATACACAAAACAGTACCCATATACACAGAACAGTACCCATATACACAGAATAGTACCCATATACATAGAACAGTACCCTTATACACAGAACATCACCCATATACATAGAACAGTACCCATATACATAGAACAGTACCAATAGGCATAGAACAGTACCCATATATATAGAAAAGGGAGAGAGAGAGAGAGAGAGAGAGAGAGAGAGAGAGAGAGAGAGAACACACCTCTGCGGGTGGGTAGTTCCTCACCTTTGCATATCAACAGGGTAATCATTAGCAAGGACATGTACTCACGACCTAACAGCTTCAGTCCTTGGCATAGGACTCTGATCAATTCTCTGGCACACGGGACATGCTCGAGAATGATCATTGCAGCAAATTTTGTTGTGCCTAGAAAAAAATTGCAAACAATTTAAATGCTCATTTAGAGAAAATTGGATAAATAAATTATAGTATAAATGTACAAAGGAATTTACACAGCAAACAGAATAAATGAATTAAAGCTGCAATTGCCAGAATAAATAAATCTCAAAATCATTAGTTTAAGCTAAAAAGAAAAAAACAAAGGAAACAAAACAAAACAAAAAAAACAGCTACAGAATATATATAATATATTACCAACATAAAAATAAAAATTTATAAAATAGCACTGTTTAATACCTATGATATATGTGGATATTCTACTAATAAAATCAAAACACACATAGAAATTAAAATAATTAAATCAAGATAGTACTTATAAATTGGCTTTATTTGATGGATTTATCAATGGATATGTAAGTAGGCAAGTAGGTAGGTAAATAAAGAAATACGCAAATCGTAAAGGATGGACAGATAGACAGATAGATAGATAGATAGATAGATAGATAGATAGATAGATAGATAGATAGACAGACAGACAGATAGATAGATAGAGCTAGATGTGAGAGAATTAATTTTTTTAGTTTTCAGAAATAAAACCAATGCATGTGAGGCAAAATGCTAACATTTCTGAAATCTTCATAGTTGGTAACTAGGTGTGTTAGACATCACTTAGCCTCAGTTATTCTTCACACTTGAAATAATTCATAGTAAGAAATGCAACATGAAGCAGGCTGCAGGAGAGTGGAAGGCTAGAAATGCAGCAGGCAGCGGAGGCAGTGGGGTGAGAATTACTGAGAAATTAAAAGATGGGGAACAAAAGCAGACAAAGCCAGGAGGACTGGATGAGACAACGCAGGGGTCAGGAGAGAAGAAAGGGGAGCGGGGACTGGAGCGTTTGTGGGTGTCTCTTCTTAGGCAAGAGGTGCCCTTCATTTTCCCTTCCAGCCCAAGGCTAGCCCCGTGGAGCAGGGAGGCTTGCATGAGGCTTCAGTCCCATCCAGCATCAGCACCCCTGCACCGAGTCCCACCAGGGCTGAGGGGGGGGAAGGGGAGCAGAAAGTAAGGTTTGCTTACATACCTTCACCCAGCACAACTTTACCTATGCTTTCTAAAATTTACATAACCAGGTATAACCACATTCTTAAGACTACTATTTCCTGGCACAGAGGATTGCTCACCAAGACACATCCACTTTAGGAGACTACCAACCATTTACTTCTAGGACGTAAAAGCTTTTATTTTTCCCTCTTAGCAAAAATTGCTGTACACTTGCATGCTGTTGTGAGGTTTGCTATCTCTAGTTCAAATCCTTTCCCATTTCTATTTTGCTGTGTGTTGTCTTGCTTCTGCTCCTTCATGCTCCAGGTATAGTGAGTGGTCAGGTCTTCTCAGTGTGTCTGAATGCTCTGGTCAGTTGTAACAATCTAACTTGGGCTGCCCCTTTGGGAGACATCCTATCAACCAGAGACTGATAGGGTTAGTATAGCCCAGCCGATCACCTGTCTCCCCAGGAAACACAAATCACACGCGAACAAGCAAAGAGAGAGCTCAAATCCTGTGCTTCCGTGTTCAAGTGAAGCCTGCTCTGGGTGGGTCACTTCCTATCTGCAAATGCCCTGCTAGACTTGTGTCACATTATGCGCCAATATTGCTGAATGTCACATTCAAACATCCAATACCGTTTTCCATCTCTGAACAATTACTTTTAAATTTCATTCATTCATAGAAAAAAAAATCTTCAATTTTCTATAGAAACACAAAGAACCAAGGGAAATGGAGCACTGCTGGAGACATCGCCACACCTTATTCCAAGTTATACTACAGAGTGAAAGTAACAAAACTGTTATGGTGGGGTCTGTCAGACAGAGACACAGATCGATGGAATAGAATAGAGGACCCAGATATAAAAGTCATGAAACACTCTCTTATCTCTTGCTCTCGCCTCTCTCCTACTTCTCTTACCTCTCCTCATTCCCTTCCCCCCTCTCTCCACGTGGTCATGGCCAGCCTCCACTCTTCTACCTCTCTACTCTTTCCCTCTCTCTGCCTTTCTCTGCCTCTACTACCCTCTTAACTCCCCTTCCCATGCCCTAAATAAACTCTATTTCTATACTATAAAAATAAAAATAAAAGTCATGAAATTAAAGCTATTCGAGTTTTGACCAGGATGCTAAAAGTAAGCAATGGGGACGAGGCGACATTCTCAATACATGGTGCTGGGAATGTCGACGTGGGGAAGAACTAAACCATCCCCGTATCTCACCTTGAACATAATTCACCTCCAAATGGATCACACACCTCAATATGAGACCCAATTCCCTGAACCTGCCAGTTGATAAGATCATAAGATCTTCTGAAAGGACTCCATGTAAATCAGGAAATGAGATGAACAATTGACAAGTGAGATCTCCTGAAATTAAAAAGCTTCTCCTCAGTAAAGAAAAACTGTCAACCACATCAAGAGGCAAACCAGAGAATGATTATCCCACACGGCTACCCAACGCCAGCCCTGGAAGTAATGGGTCACTGAAAAAACCCATGCCAACCAGGTACTGGCTACGTCATAGAAGCTGTTGTCAGGGAGGCTTTAAAGAGTATCCCAAAATATAGGCTTTTCCAATTCCTTTTTGTTCCCTACCAGAACTAGTCAGTAAGACCCTGCTGCTGAAGATATCACACGCCTTGAATGCATACTGTAGAAAAGTCAAGCTGGAATGAAGGTGGAAGCTTCCTCCCTCCTGGCTGATATTCACAGTCTCTGGCACCATGCATGCTGCTGGGAGAGTAACAGTACCAATGCTGTTACCCACTTAACAATGCTATGAGCTATGATACTAACCTTCCAGGCCAGTGCTACAACAGTGGCAAACTGTTATGGGGAGGACCAATGGCTCCCTGATTGGCAGTGAGGCCTGTACCACAGGAGGGAATCCATGCTTAGTGTAGTAAACCACTCAAAAACCTATGACTCAGGATATCTCAAGCCCAAGGAAAGAGTCTACTACTCCTGCTTAGCCGAACTGGCATAGCAACAATCACTTTCTAAATATCTAAGTTTATATGCCCAGAGGTTAATAGATGTCTTTTTTTGTTTTTGTTTTTGTTTTTTTGTTTTTTGTTTTTTTGTTTTATCGAGACAGGGTTTCTCTGTATAGCCCTGGCTGTCCTGGAACTCACTTTGTAGACCAGGCTGGCCTCGAACTCAGAAATCCTCCTGTCTCTGCCTCCCAAGTGCTCGGATTAAAGGCGTGTGCCACCACTGCCCGGCAAAAATATGTAGCCCAGGCTGGCCTCGAACTCGTGATCCTCCTGCCTCTGCCTCCTTCAGCAAATCCTACCGGCATGTGCCACCACAACCGGCGTTAATAGATGTCTTAATCAGAAAAGCAACTCTTTGTAGTGAATAGAGATGAATTCAGAGACTCAGGGCTGCAGATACTGAGAATACAGGATGGTTAAGCACTCATCCCTAAGCAGGACATTTATGCCACCCCTTAAGGGTCAGGGGATACTGCAGAAAAAGAATGAAAAGAATAGCTGAAAATAGAGGGAAGGTCCACAAGATGCCATCTTTTAAGTGTGACATGCCAGGACAGTCATGAACGTATAACATCTGTGCTTACTTGCGTTGGACCTACACAAGTCAGACCTAATTGTCAACCACGGATGAGGAAGGGGTTCACCCTACAATAGTTGCTGAACTATTGGCAACTAACAGCTTCAGGGAGAGGGTGAGGCACATATTGAGCTGTGTATCACTAGTGAGTCCACCAGGCTCTAATGTAGCCTAAATCCAAAACCCGTAACCATAGACAACCCTAGCTAAGTCGGAGGGACATGAAACAACAAATAGTCAAGCATGTGGTAAGAAGATTTTTAAGGAATAAGTGCCCTGGCAGTGGTGGGAGAGAAGTAAGAGAGAGAAAAATTAACCATACATACTGTATTACCTACATGTGAAATTGTAAAAGAACAAAATTTATCATTAATAACAAAATAGTTCTATCTACTTTCTCTTTCTTTTCCCTACTTAGGGAAATCTAATTGAGCCCAAGGTCAGGCTCAAATGCTGCCCAGTCCACCAAGCCTTCTCTCAAGCAAACCTTCCTTTTGAGTAGCTCTTCACCTTGCTCTGATGCTAGACAGGGCTTATCAAATGGGCCAGGTATCATTGTGATAGGCTGTGCCTATGATAGGTACCCAGCAGTGATCAAACGAGTACATGTAGATATGCATTTGTAAATATTCCATTCTATTTTTAACCACAGATACTTTTATAAGCCAAAATTTGATATAGATATAACCTGAACCTGATAGTCCCTCAGTCTTGTGTAAATTACTGGATGAGCGGGTACAGGAGGAGTAGGATCTCCAGTGATCACTCTAGAATGGAGGAGATCCCCTAATCCACTCCCACCATTTTCAGTTGCCCTATATTCTTGCCAGTGTCTTTCTTCAAGTTCCCCATAGTGTATTTGTAGGTTGTAAGAGTAGCAAACATTCATTCTACTTAGGTACAGTTCTAAAGGGAAGACACACATTCAAGAGTGTGACTCCAGAGAGGCCCTTGGGCCTGAGGGTGTTAGAGGCCCCAGTGTAGGGGAATGGCAGGGAGGGAAGACAGGAGTGGGTGGGTGGGTGGGTGGGGGAGCGCCCTCATAGAGGCAAGGGGAAGGGGGATGGGATACAGGGTTTCCAAAGGGGAGACCTGGAAAGGGGAAAACATTTGAAATGTAAATAAAGTATAAAAAAAAAAGAAGTGTGACTCCATATGTACAAGTGACAACGCTAATCACAAAACCTGACACGCTGCTCTTTCTTCGTTATTTACTGAGCCTCCTCCTGAGTTGATTCCTTTGTATTTGTTGGGAACAAGCTACTGAAAACAGCCCCTAGTGCACCACAGCCATTTGATTTCAGAAGAAAAACACGTATCCCTCAAACTCCCTTCTAAAGACTAATAACACATTTCTCTGCAAATGACTGCCCCTGGTTATTAATTCACACTTTCTTAGAGTAGTCTACCTTTCATTTATAATTTTTAAATTAACCCAAATGGTTTTGACAGTGATTTCTGAAAAGCAAAACAACAAAACAAAACATAAAAAAAGAAATGTGTTTGTGCTATTTAATTTGTTATTGAAAGGAGTTGGGAAGACAGGTGCCAACAGAAATTGATCATGAAATCAACACGTCCTCTGTGCCCTTTACAAGCCCTCCTCCCAAAGGAGGCTTCACTGTGATGGGCCTACCAGAGCCTCTAGCACCCTCTTGCTTCTGTCGATCTAGCTGAGAAAATGACTCTGCCAAAACAGAACTCAATTTCTAAAAATGTCAATCAACTGATATTACTTTCAATGTAATATTTTCAGTCACACAGCATTAAAAATATATATGCACTAAACCCTCAGTCAGCTTGAACAGAAGCTAACAAAGTTTCACTCCATTTCAATAAGAGTGAGTCAATTTATGGGCCTTTGTTGTGTCTAGAGGCAAGATTTTTCTCTTGGGTTATCACAATACTGTGGGTGTCAATCAAAGACCCAGACTCAGAGGACCAAGAGAATATCAGATGAGATCTATCAACCCGGCTGAATTTTGGCCTGTATTTGTAAGTGATTTCCTGAGCTGGGTCATCAATCACAAAGTCATCTGCATAGAGAGCATACTTCGTTATTGTTCTATGTGGCTCCAATTAAAGAGGACATGACAAACAGTTATCAAGTTGACAGCTCATCCAAGTATTCAGCAATTACAGCAAACCATGGTCATGAGAGGAACGTGGGCCTCTCTGTTTCCTTCTTAGGTGAAGGCTTCTCGGAATGAAAGATTCCTTTCAAACAGGCTTCTGAGTTCCCTACTCTTCAGTCAGCAGGGTTTCCTCATAAAACAGTAATAGGCCTCCAATCCCACCCTACATATCACGAAGTATTCAAGGACATACACTGATTTTAAATCACTTGACACATGCAGATGTGCTACTCAATGCAACAGCTCCTCGTGCAAAAAGGAGTATTGCACGACTGGAGAAATTGCTCAGTCAGTAATGTGCTTACTGCAGATGCATGAGGACCTAAGTCCAATCTTCATGCAAGCAGTGGAGCACAGCAGCACAAGCCTGAGCAGTAAGTAGGCAAAGTCAGGTAGATTCCTGGTGCTCATTGGCCAGCCAGTGTCCTCCATGTTCAGGGAGACAACCAAGAAAGACAAACACAAACAGGGTGGGTGTACAGCAACTAGGAAAATAGCCAAGGTTGGCTTCTGGCTTCCATGCACATGGACCTGCACACATATGAGTACATACACAAAAAGAGATAGTCGTATGTTTTATTCATTCCTACATTTTTTGAGGAAACATGGTAAACACTGATAAGATTTTAGATCCAAGTCCAGAGAAGGCACCAAGTTTAAGCCAGATCTTAGTAGGACTACAAATCATGGACTTGATTTTCAGATTTATGCAAATGTTTTCAGTCCCTGTCACATCTTGGGGCACAAGCCACTGCCCAGGAATGATATGGGCTCTTGAACCTTTGGAGAGAGCAGCAGTGTAGCTTTTAAGCTGCCTTTGATTGTCTTAGGTGATTTGATTCCCACTAATAACTCACAAGAGCCGTTAGGAAAATTGGAGGGGATTTATCACTGTAATTTGTTGTATTCTGCAACTCTAGGAAACGACATTGTGGTAAATATATTGAAATGTCAGGGTTATCACTTGCCACACAAAGTTTATTTTATTTTCCCCCTACTGAACAAATGCCAGCAGCTTAGCCTGCTGAGCCTCGAGCTTATGTGAACTAGTGATCCAGGCAGCCTTTGGCAGTTCCGAGTGGCCATTTGGCCCACCCCAGCGTATGTTGCATAGATTCCCTGGGATGGCCTCCAACTTCTGGATAGTGGGAGACTTTTCAGTGCTGCTGAGGCCCCGTGTCATCCTGCAGCAGCAGGCTGCTTCCTAAGAAGCTGGCTCCTCTGGCCGTTCCAGGAGGAAAACGAACACTGTTTTGGCAGCTATACTGATGCATCCGCTCTCTCCCCATGGCTGCAGAAACTTTTACAAAGTGCTAGGAGCACTGGTTTGGAATCTTCATCTAGAACAACTTTGAGGAAAGCTGCCCTGGAAGTTGGGACTGATTTCTCTGGCTAGCTCTACCAAGCGGCCAGATGCCATTTCTCTGCACAATGAGAATATTCTGCACGCCCGTGGGGAATATGACTCCAAGGACCATATCCAAGGAACAGCAGCCCAGTGTTCAAACTTTCTCCCCCCATCAGAACTACACTCCTACAGGTTCAATCTCATCTTTGTTGGAAAACAGTGACAGGCTTCAATCCCAAGATGCTGCTCTCAATGGTCTCTGGTTCTCTAGGAACAGCAGTAAACGGAGCAGGTGAGAGCGTTGCAGCACACCTCTGTGGAGTGTTGGCTGTGTGACAGTCCGTGTTACATTCCTTTGAGATGTCATTTCCGAAATGAGAGCAGGTGTGGTAAAGGGAAGCTGGTCAACCAGCCAAGACAAGAGATTTGGCCTTCTACAAGGCATTCACTCTCCCATTAACCAGAGCTTAACCCTCAGTGCCTCAGCATTGCAGGTCTGAGGCATATGTTATTTTATTAATTAATTTTCTTCATTGTGCTTTTACTTTGTTCATTTCATTTTGCTTTGATCTCGTTGCATATATAACGTATATTTATATCTCTAAAGGCAATCTAACAAGGCATTTGCTCTGACTGCTCCTAGAAGTAACCATTTTTATTAGGTATTATGTTGTGATTCCATTGTTTGAGTATAAATCGGCAGATTTGTATGTGTTTCCCATATCTTTCTTTGGTGAAAAGTAGTTTATCTGATACAATGTTTTTCACTTTGCTGTATTCAGCTATGAAGATCTCTCCATAGCAATATATAGATAGCGAACATTTCTTTATACAGCTTTGTGTACTCTGTCCTGTCATTGAGAGGCAATTTATTAGTCTAATCCACTGTTGGCAGTCAGTGAGTCTTTGTGTATTTTAAAATTGTAAGTCTTGATAGTGAACAGCTTTGTGTATATTTGCTTTGCTGTTTTTACAAATTTCTCTTTGAAATAGATTCCTAGACTGGGGATCTCTAGTCAATGAATAATTAGATGCTCACATTCATTGACTCACGAACACCTCAGTAGAGCTTATGGCTATCATTAGGGCCTACACAATTCCCTCCATGGGGTTTACAGAGTTTTCCTTACCACCGGCAACAAACACTAATACCCATCAGCCCAAGCTCACCAAAACAGTGGACCACCAACCTTGGGGATTCTTGCTAATACGATAGAAGTCTCCCAGGTCCCAACTGTCAGAAACGACTTCCTAGTTTGTGAAGATAAAGTTTCTTTCACCTAAGTGCTCACATCAGAAAGAAACTCAGTGGTGTCATTGCCAACCCTTAAACCCCCTTTGCATTCAAGAAGCACCTTTATTCTGGAAGTCCGCAAGAGACCAAGATAGAAATCCAAACATCTATAACCATCTGTTTGTTTTTTTTTTTAAAGATGTCAAAAATACACATTGGCAAGAAACAAACAAACAAAAAACAAAAAAACCCAGCCTGGTCAACAGGAAAACTGAATACGTAGGGAAAGGAAATTAGATCTCTAGGTCTTTTTCTGCACAAGAATCAACTCGAAATGCATCGAAGACCTTAATGTAAGACCTGCACCTCTGAAACTGTTAGAGGGAAGGGTAAGGGAAATAAATACTCAGGATGCAGGCAGAGCTGAAGACTTTCTAAATAGAATTCCAGCCATTCAGGAAACAAGTTAACAGTTTACAAGTAGAACTTCGTGAAAGTCAGAAGCTTTTTTTTTTTTTTATTGTGAATGATCTTTTTTTAAAATTTAATACTTTATTTACATTTGAAATGTTTTCCCCTTTCCAGGTCTCCTCTTTGGAAACCCTCTATCCCATCCCTCCTCCCCCTGAGAAGCTTTTATTGTAATAGAGAAGCTGTTTAGCTGAGAGAAGCAGTGACCACAGACAGGGAGAAAACCTTCACTAGCGACACATATAACAGAAGATTTAGAGCTAGATCATACAAAGACCTCACAAACTAAATAAGAAATCAAATAATCCAATCAATACCTGAATCAATGAAATAAGCAGAGAAAGGGAGAAATACAAATGGGCAATAAACCTAGAAAAATATAAACTATTTCATTTGGCATCAAATAGATACAAATCAAAACTACATTGAATTTCTAATCACCCCCATTCAAAATGGAAATCATTAAGAAAACAGTACCAGTGGATGCGAGCGAGAGTTCAGACAAAAAGGAGCTCTTTGACACCACGAACTAGTCCGGCCACTGTGGAAATTAGTGCGGAGCTTCCTCCAAAGCAATAGACCTACCATATTAACCAGCTCCTGTGATTCACCCAGTAGACTCCAAGTCAACACACCCCAGAGGTAATTGCACATCAGTGTTCATTGCACCATTGCTCCCGGTGGACACCCAGGTGTCTGACAACAGTGTAATAGATAAATGAGGTTTTTAAGCCGTAAAGAAGCTATGTCATTTGAAACAACAACGACCACCACAAAACCATGCAGCTGCAGATAACCACGGTCAATGAAATAAGTTGGTCTAAGAAAAATAAATATCATGCAATTGATTTCATTTGGGGGTCCTAGATTTTGTGTAGATATATAAAACAATATATTTATATACGACATGAAAATTAAGACTATCATCCTGTTTCCATCTGTGGGTGGAGGCCTCTGCCTGGGCCATGGGGGGGGGGGTCCATACCCAACGAGTGCCACGAGAAAGCTACCCTCCCAGGAGCAGGAAAAGCCATGAGTGGAGTTAAGGCAAGCACCACTGCTCACCAGGACCCGCCCTGAATGCTCAGGACACAGGGACTGAAGTAAAGTCGGGAACAGGAACTTTCTGGTTTGCATCTGGGCCTGGGAACCTCAGCCTGGGCCACAGGGCTCCAGGGACAGCTATTATCCCAGGAGTGCTGAAGCACCTTTGAGCACAGGCAAAACTACCACTCCTGTTCAAACTCATGGGATCAAGAGGGACCCTTGCAGAGCCATCAGGACATAGGAACCAAGGGACAACTGGGGACAAGATCCTTCTGGTTTCTGTCTGCACCCCAGAGCTGACCCTGTGCCACAGCTCTTCAAACCCAAATACCTCTCAGAGAAAGCTAGTCTTCAAGGAGTATTGACACAGAGGCCTGCAGGAGGAGCAAGCCACAGTCAGACAGAATAAGACCAGCTAACATCAGAGTTAACAAGATGGCAAAAGGCAAGGGTAAGAACATAAGGAATAGAAACCAAGGCTACTTGGCATCATTAGAACCCAGCTCTCCCACCACAGCAAGCCCTGGATTCCCCAACACACCAGACAAGCAAGACTCAGATTTTAAATCATTTCTCGTGTTGATGATAGAAGACTTTGAGAAAGAAATGAATAACACCCTTAAAGAAATACAACAGAACAGAGATAAACAACTAGAATCCTTTAAAGAGGAAACACAAAAATCCATTAAATTGCAGGAGAACACAATAAAACAGACAAAGGATATGCACAAAACTATCCAGGAGTTAAAAATAGAAATAGAAATAATAAAGAAATCACAAAGGGAGACAACCCTGACGTTAGAAAACCTAGGAAAGAGATCAGGAGTCATTGATGTAAGCATCACCAACAGAATACAAGAGATAGAAGAGAGAATCTCAGGAGCAGAAGATACCATAGATAACATCGACAAAACAGTAAAAGAAAATGCAAAATGCAAAAAGCTCCTAACCCAAAACATCCATGAAATCCAGGACACAATGAGAAGACAGAATCTAAGGATAATAGGTATAGAAGAGAGTGAAGATTCCCAACTTAAAGGACCAATAAATATCTGCAACAAAATAATAGAAGAAAACTTCCCTAACCTAAAGAAAGAGATGAACATAAATATACAAGAAGCTTACAGAACTCCAAACAGAATGGACCAGAAAAGAAATTCGTCCCGTCACATTATAGTGAAAACACCAAATACACAAAACAAGGAAAGAATATTAAAAGCAGTAAGGGAAAAAGGTCAAGTAACATATAAAGGCAGACCTATCAGAATTACACCTAATTTCTCACCAGAGACTATGAAAGCTAGAAGATCCTGGGCAGAACTCATACAGACCCTAAGAGATCACAACTGCCAACCCAGGCTGCTATACCCAGCAAAGCTCTCAATTACCATAGAGGTGAAACCAAAATATTCTATGACAAAACCAAATTTACACAATATGTTTCCACAAACCCAGCCCTACAAAGGATAATGGATGGTAAACGTCAACTCAAAGAGGGAAACTATACCCTAGAAAAAGCAAGAAAGTAATCTTTCTACAAACTCAAAAGAAGATAGCCACACAAACCTAAAAGTAACATTGAAAATAACAGGAAAAAACAATGACTATTCCTTAATATCTCTTAACATCAGTGTACTCAATTCTGCAATAAAAAGACATAGACTGACAGACTGTATCTATAAAGAGGGCCCAGCACTTTGCTGCATTCAAGAAACACATCTCTGTGATAAAGACAAACACTACCTCAGAGTAAAGGGCTGGAAAACAATTTTCCAGGGAAATGGTGCAAAGAAACAGGCTGGAGTAGCCATTCTAATATCGGATAAAATTGACTTTCACCCAAAAGTCATCAAAAAAGATAAGGAAGGACACTTCACACTCATCAAAGGAAAAATCTACCAAGAAGAACTCTCAATTCTGAACATCTATGCTCCAAATGCAAGGGCACCCACATTCATAAAAGAAACTTTACTAAAGTTCAAAGTACACATTGTGCCTCACACAATAATAGCAGGAGACTTCAACACTCCATAATCATCAATGGACAGATCTTGGAAACACAAACTAAACAGAGACACAGTGAAACTAACAGATGTTATGAACCAAATGGATTTAACAGATATCTATAGAACATTTCATCCTAAATGAAAAGGATATACCTTCTTCTCAGCACCTCATGGTACCTTCTCCAAAATTGACCATATAATTGGTCACAAAACAAACCTCCACAGATACAAGAAGAAGGAAATAATCGCATGTCTCCTATCAGATCACTATGGATTAAAGCTGGTCTTCCATGGCAACAATAACAACAGAAAGCCCACATACACATGGAAGCTGAACAATGCTCTACTCTATAAGTTGGTCAAGGAAGAAATAAAGAGAGAAATTGAAGACTTCCTAGAATTTAATGAAAATGAAAGTACAACATACCCAAACCTATAGGACACAATGAAAGCAGTGTTAAGAGGAAAATTCATAGCTTTGAGTGCCTCCAAAAAGAAACTGGAGAGAGCATACACTAGCAGCTTAACAGCACACCTGAATGCTCTAGAACAAAAAGAAGGTAATGCACCCAAGAGGAGTAGAGGGCAGGAAATAATCAAACTCAGGGCTGAAATCAACCAAGTAGAAGCAAAAAGAACTATACAAAGAATCAACAAAACCAATAGTTAGTTGGTTCTTTGAGAACATCAACAAGATAGATAAACCCTTAGCCAGACTAATGAGAGGGCAAAGAGACAGAATCCAAATTAACAAAATTAGAAATGAAAAGGGAGACATAACAACAGATTCTGAGGAAATTCAAAAAATCATCAGATCCTCCACCAGAGAACTGCTGCAGCTGATAAACAACTTCAGCAAAGTGGCTGGATATAAAATTAACTCTAACAAATCAGTAGTTTTCCTATACTCAAAGGACAAACAGGTTGAGAAAGAAATTAGGGAAATGACACCCTTCACAATTGTCACAAGCAATACAAAGTATCTTGGTGTGACTCTAACCAAACAAGTGAAAGAGCTGTATGACAAGAACTTCAAGTCTCTGAAGAAAGAAATCGAAGAAGACCTCAGAAGATGGAAA
>CM052715.1:4381037-4406385 GCA_028551405.1 Uromys caudimaculatus
TAGTCATCAGGGAAATGCAAATCAAAACAAGTCTGAGATTCCACCTCACACCAGTCAGAATGGCTAAGATCAAAAACTCGGTGACAGCAGATGCTGGCGAGGATGTGGAGAAAGAGGAACACTCCTCCATTGTTGGTGGGATTGCAAGCTGGTACAACCACTCTGGAAATCAGTTTGGCGGACCCTCAGAAAAATGGACATAATACTACCTGAGGACCCAGCTATACCACTCCTGGGAATATACCCAGAAGATGCTCCAACATGTAATAAAGACACATGCTCCTCTATGTTCATAGCAGCCATGTTTATAATAGCCAGAAGCTGGAAACAACCCAGATGTCCCTCATCAGAGGAATGGATACAGAAAATGTGGAACATTTACACAATGGAGTGCTACTCAGCTATTAAAAACAACGACTTAATGAAATTTGCAGGCAAATGGATGGAATTTGAAAATATCATCCTGAGTGAGGTAACTCAGTCACAAAAGAACGAACATGGTATGTACTCAATGATAAGTGGATATTAGCCCAAACTTTCGGAATACCCAAGTTTCACTTCACAGTAACCGCTGGACTGAGAGTGAGATCCCAGATGGAGGAGTGGGAGAAGGGACTGAAGGAGCTGAGGGAGTCTGCAGCCCCATGGAGGGAGCAACGGTGTCAACTGGCCTGATCCACCCCCCAATCCTCCTGGAGGCTGGACCACCACCCAAAGAATACACATAGAGGGACCCATGGTTGGGACCACATATGTGGCAGAGGAGGGCCTTGTTGGCCATCAGGGGGAGGAGAGGTCCCAGTAAAGGGGAATGTCAAGGTGGGAATATGGGAGTGGATGGGCGGGTGAGTGAGAGGTGGAATTCCCTCATAGAGGTGGGGGAGGGGGTGGGTGGAGGGGATAGTGGATTTCCAAAAAGGACACCTAGAAAAGGGGGAAACATTGGAAATGTATAAAGTATCAAAAAAATTAAAAAAAAAAAAAAAAAAGAAAATTCAGACCATCTAAGGGGACAAAGGTACTAATGGTAGGGACATGGGAAAGGGGAAGGGAGTATTGGGAGAGTGTGTTCGATATACAATACATATTAAAACATAAAATAATAAATAAATTGAGAAATGTCCTCAGGCCTGGATATGGCTCAGTCATCAGCATTTGCCTCGTGTGTATAAGGCTCTGTGTTCAATCTTTCGTAACACAAAATGTTAATTATTACTTAAACGCCTCTAGAATTAAACAATCCATATCATGTCCTACCTCTAATTGTTTAGAACTCCGGAAACTTATTATCAAGTCTATGATGATAGGGTTATCCCTCCTACTTCTCTGACTGAATACAAACACAGTTTCCCTTTGAAAGATGAAACTGAGTCCTTCCAGGGTCTCACCCTTGAGGAAAAACAAAATCCAATGCACACAAAAGAAATGAGTTTATATTGTGGTTAGTAGACTGGAGAATCCCTGTGGCTGGAGAGTCCTCTTCTCAGCTGACCACGCCATCACACACACACTGAAAGTGTTGTTCTGATATCCATAACTGCCAGGTAATGAGGGCCTCAAGTGCTTTGGCTAAATATCTAAAGGTAGTTAGAAGTAAACTTAACATTAAACTATGGATGTTCATCAGAGGAACCTCAGCCAGAGAAAACTGTTATCTTATTAAGATGTTCTGATGCTTAGAAACCCAAATCAATATGAATTTGAAGATAGGGTATTCCAAGGTGCCATCAACTGTCTCATACATAAACACTTCTTCCTCTGACATTCACTTCAGAATTATAACTGCCTCAGAGATATTCAGTGTTTATGCATTCTTAGCAAAAAGTAAAATACCTTTGATCCCCTAGAAAATTTAAATATCAACATCTTAAATTGAGGCAAACATCTTTAATCCCAGCACTCGGGAGACAGAGACAGGCCAATCTCTGAGTTTATGGCCAGCCTGGTCTTCAGAGTGAGTTCCAGGACAGCCAGGGCTACACAAAGAAATCCTATCTTGAAAAATCAAGAAATTTAAAAAAAATTTAAATCATCTATCATCTTGTTCATGTTGCTTTAAATGTGGGCCAGCTTGATTTGACACTTGATGCCCAGAAAAGGCCAGAGAAGGAACTACTGTGGTGTAGCTTAGGCCACAAGGGAAGGGACCAACTTCTGAACTTGGCCCCACTAGCATGGCATTGCATAGAGTTTTATCCAACATATGTCTCCATCAATTCAGCCAGTATTAAAACCTTCATCAAAATCTCAAATGTAGCTGTGAGGATGAATGTCCAGCTCAGTTTCTGGGTCAATATCAAAATCTACCTCTAAATACACAGGTCTTTCCTGTACCAGATGAGACACTGCTTGCTAGTCCAAATTAAATGTTTTTCACATCTAATTTCTCCTAAGATACATGAAAGACCCAAACATACTTTTTCTACTTTAAACAAAAATAATTGGAAATTGCCTATTCTCTTTTAACAGCTGCTCTAAGATCTATCTTAATTTGAATTAGATTCATACTGCCACTATGATGAATTAGCAATACTCAATCAAGTGTGTATTTGAACAGTATCTTATATATAAGCCCCTTCAGATCAGAAATTCTAATGGATCTATGGTCATATGTGTGATCCCCTACCCAGGCACCTCTGAGAGTGTTTTGAACTGCTAACAGCTATCAAAGAGTTACCTATTTGGAAAGTTTGATTGGCTGTACTTTCATTCTTTCACATAGCAACAGATGTTTTTAGAATACCCACTGGTTTCAGGCACTCTACCAGGAACTGGGGGCAAATAAGACACAGCCACTGGCCCCAAGAAATACAGAAGAGAAAGAAGTAAATGAACAATTCCTGTAGTGTAGCTTGTCTAGGGGCTAAGACAGATGAGCAGAGAGGGTACCAGAGAAAGTAGGGAATGAGGGAAGCACCGCACAGAGGACAATGACCTTTATATTAAACTTGGTTTAAGATGTAAGGACTTATTAGGCAGGCTTGATGGCTCAGTGGGTAAAGAGCTTGCCATGCAAGCAAAGGACTTGAGTTCAGATCTCCAGCACCCGTGTAAAAGCTGAGCACAACACAGAATATACATAAAGTAAAAAATGGGGGGTAGGCAGATCCTTGGGGTTCATTGGCCAGCCAATGGCCCATTTGTGGGCTTCAGCTTCAGTGAGAAATCCTTTCTCAAAAACTAAGGTGGAGAAGGGTAGAGAAAGACATGTGATCCTGGCCTGCACACACCAGAATTGCAGTCATTAGGAAAACAAAAAACAGAACCTTGGATATGGCTCAGCAGGTAAAGGCACTCAACACCAAACCTGACCTTACAACATGGATTCTATGCCCAGAACACACTTGGTAGAAGGAGAGAAACAACTCCTGCAAGCAGTCCTCTGACTTCTAAGAACGTGTCATGCTGTGCACTCCTCCATACACACATGCATGCATAAGTAAATATAATGAAAACATGTCACAAAAAAATGCTGGTGAGGGTGTCGATAATACTCCAAACAGACACAGGAGCACACACCCTTAGGAATACCACAGCACATTAGGTGTACATATGCACATACACAATAACATGAGAAGTAACTGAGGAAAAGCCATTCTGGCAGAGGATTCTACATGTAAACATGAAGAGACAACGAAGAATACACAGTGTGTAGAAACAGTGCGATGCGCCAAGTCTCTGGTTCAGAGAGGGATGTGCTGGGACCTGAGGTCAGAAATATTCATGAAGAATGTGGAGGAGGAACTCCCTTGGAGTTCTCACAGACTTTAACTAAGTCACCTCAAAGACCAGATAACCCTTTGGAAATTATTCCTATTAGACCCAGGACTGGGCAGGACTGGGCCAGAGAAAAGCAAGACTGGCCAAAGAGGAAGCAACTAGGAGTCTCTGCATTAGTCCTGATGAGTTTATAAGGGTGAGCAGGAGACACTGGAGAGGACAGAAGGCTCCTGACAGACACTTAACAGGCAACATGGGTAGGACTCATTGACTTAGATAAGGGTATGAGAGAGAAAAGAGCCACAGCTCCTACTTTCTCAGGACCTTAAGTTCTGGGAAATGCTGTCACTTACTAATCCTTACAGAAAAGTATTCCTTTAGATGGGAGAAGCTCCCTTTTTAAGCATGAACTTGACATGCTTAACTTGAACAAACCATAGCATGAATTGACATGAAAGTGGACACTGGAAGTCTAGGGGTCAAAGGCATATCGTCACTCCAGCATCAACCAGGTGGACAATGGTGCTATGAGCCAAGGTAACGTATGAAGAGAAGAGGCAGTCTGGGGAAGAAAGGCATTGGTTATCATGGATGCCAATTTGAATTCCTTCTGTTGAGAGGAATCTTTTATGTTCAGACAAAAACTCCCATAAGAAGTTTATTAAGTTGATCTATGGCTCCAAGGAAAGTTTTAGGATAGAGATGTGTAAGATCAGAGCATCAGTCACAGTTGAAGTCACAAACAAGACCGAAAGCATCCATAGCTGGTCTTGAGAAGCTTATCAAAGTGGATCAAAATCAAATTCCACAAACAACACTCAGTCAGTTGGTCAATAAGTGGTAACCAAAACCTTCTGGTGCCAGACAGAGGCATGCCTGAATGAGATGCATGGGGAGGAACTGTAAGACCGTGCTTAGTGTCAGGTCATGCACAAATACTTGGGTTCTCAGATGTCAGCCTGGCTGCATAATGTGACATGGAACTGGGCTTGGGTTGGGACCACCAAGAAGAACTATAGAACTTTTAATAGATGCACAGAATAGTTCATTTGCTATCCTGGTTTGCCTTCTATTGCTGTGACAAACACCATGACCAAAGGCTGCTTGGGGAGTGTACTGGCTGGTTTTGTGTCAACTTGGTACAAGCTGGAGTTATCACAGAGAAAGGAGTTTCAGTTGAGAAAATGCCTCCATGAGATCCAGCAGTAAGGCATTTTCTCAATTAGTGATCAAGGGGGGAGGGCCCCTTGTGGGTGGTAGCATCTGTGGGCTGGTAGTCTTGGGCTCTATAAGAAGGCCAGCTGAGCAAGCCAGGAGAAAGCAAGCCAGTAAGTGACATCCCTCCATGGCCTCTGTATCAGCTCCTGCTTCCTGACCTGCTTGAGTTCCAGTCCTGACTTCCTTTGGTGATGAACAGCAGCATGGAAGTGTAAGCTCAATAAACCCTTTCCTCCTCAATTTTCATCTTGATGATGATGTTTGTGCAGGAATAGAATCCCTGACTAAGACAGGGAGCAAAGGAGTTATTTCATCTTACAGCCTACAGTCCATCGTGAACGGGAACTGAGGTGGGAGATCAAGGCAGAAACTCAAGCAGAACACAGAAGCTTGCTCCTTGTGGCTTGCTCAGCCTGCTTTTGTCTACAACCCAGACACCCTACCCAGAAGTGACACTATCTCTTGTGAGATAGTCCTTCACACATTAATCATTAACCAAAAGAATGCTTTATAGCAGGGCCCTCAGCCTCCGTAACGCTGTGCCCCTTTACCAGAGTTCCTCATGTTGTGGTGACCCCCACCATAAAATTTTTTCATTGCTTACTTTATAACCATAGTTGTGTTACTGTTGTGAATCATAATGTAAATATCTATATGTAGGCTATCTGAGATGTGACCCCTGTGAGGGTCATGACCCACAGGTTAAGAACCACTGCCCTATTGCCTGTCCACAGACCAATTTGTTGTGATATTTTCCCAATTGAGAATCAAAGATACATCTAGGTTCATATCAAGTTGGGAAAAAAAAACTAGCCAGCACTGTGGCAAATTAAAGGGTTTCCTCCAATATTTGCTGAAAACTGCATTGAGATAAGTTTTAAATGTGAGTTAACTGGGCAAAAAGAGAGCACAAGTATCCCAGGTGTAAGAAGTAGGATATGTAAAATACCTGAGGCAGAGAGGATGCTGACACATCCCAGGATTGGAAAACAAACCAATGGGAAAAGCAGAAACATGTGGGGACATGGCTAATTAACAAGTCAAGATAGAAAGCACCTTGTTTGGTAAACCAGAAATACAGAATCCATATTACCTGAGGGTTAGGTCCATTATTTACAACACAAACCTTGGTCACTAGGGGAAGAGCAAACACAGAAAGTACAGATACATTCCGGAGACAAATAAAATCAGCATGAGTAACTTCTTTGAATTCCACCAACCCCTAGTTCCACAAAGGCATGCTCCACATTCAGAAGTCGAGAACCAACCCCCAAGATAGACTTGGATATTGAACCTAGTTGGCAGTGTGATTTACTACAGAAGACTATGCTGTTTTCACAAGCGCTTAATTGCCTTGTGTATTTGATTCACTCAAGGTTCAGGAATAAAAACTATTACAATTATTTTCCTACTCAAATCCAGACGGGGTATGTGCACTCACTCTGGACCCTGTGGCCTTCTGATTTCTTTGTCATCAATCCCCAACCTCTAATGGGACCCAACTATTAAAATATAAGCTATCATCTATAGTCACTTTCAAGAAAATGAAATCCCAAGATTCAAACTGCAGAATACCAACTGAAATAATTAACACAGCAACAGAAATTCCCATTCCTGTTGCTTCCAAGAGTGTGTGTAGCATTTTCTCAATAATTGCTCAAATCTTAGCTACCCTGGAGTCAAAGGTGATAGCTATTATACTTCTACAAAAAGGCTTACACATTGTTGAAAGCATTCAAAATTGTTTACAAATGAGGAACAGTAGGATATAAGACAATGTGCCATGCATTCCAGTTTCTGGAAAGTTCTACAAGGTCTCTTTCAACTATTGCTTACAAAGGACATTGTGTCAGCATCCCTTGTCCTTGTGATTCCATATAGACTAGTTGCATCTCTCTCATGCTGTACTGCTAGGCAGTACATAGATGATTCTAAAGGGTGACAAACTCCAAAAGGCAAAGTATGAGTTGGCTGGAACTTCTCGATATCTTTGATGCAAAACTGTGACATCAGTGGCTGGAAAATAGCGGAACCTATTGTAATGAGATGCTTAAGATTAACCCTAAAGTATGCCCTGAAATATCGTGGCGGCACTGTGGATGCTAATTGCCATCTAAAAGCACTACTGCAGTCTAAGTGCTGGTTTCAGACACGGGTGCATTCTGTCAAATGTAATTTGGCCCATAATTGAAAGGATCATTAAAAATTTACTTAATGGGATACAAGAAACACCTTAGAAGACAAAAGGTGTGTTTGACCCTCTAGCCATTGTCAATGGAGCCTCACTGACTGAGACACACCAGGGTCTAGATAGAAAAGAATGGATTTGAAGTCTAAAGTTCAGAGAGCCTTCTTCACTAGCATTCCAAACCAAAGCTGCCTGACTTTAAGCCATGTCAAGCACACTGTGATGAGTATTGGTTGTCCCTACATTTCCCATCCAACAAATGTACCTACAAATCTACATCTTATGAATATTTCATCTAGCTACAAATTTGAAAATAATCACTAGTCTTTGAATTATTGAACTGTTTTTGCCAAAGTCTTAAATTATTTTTCCTGTAATAAAATAAAATGTATTCGGTGAGAAGCAAGAGTCCAAAACGGCAAATAGCAACCTGAGTCCTAACAGCTGAGATTCCAGCCGTGCTGATTTTCTTTACGACATAAGTGGTCCACTTGGCTGATAGCAGCAGAGACTTGGGTCAATACTGTCATTCCCGCCTGGCAGAGCTTTTGACTTCATGCATTCTCTCTTGAATTAACTTGACCACAGGCTAGTTCTTGCAGGCTATAATGAAGAAATTGGCCAAAGTTCCTGCAAGAGGTATAATGTTGACGTGAATTCTTTAAAGCATATTAAGTAAGCTTTTAAGACTAGAAAGGTCATGGTGAACAAAGCAAATGTCTTTGCTGTATTATTTATAGAAGTAAAGAAATCCAAATCTTGGAAGAAATATATGAACAGTAGAAACAGGTCAGGGTATCAGAGTATCAAAAGCATCAGAGGGGACAATGTGAGAGGCCACCCCTCATGGAGAAAATCTGTGGAATGTGACAGGTCCTGTGTCCTATGTGTGTCCACATATGTATGTATATATTCCGTGTATGTTTGTGTGAAAGCATTTTGTGTAAGTGAACATATGACAAACTAGTAGTAGTGGAACATTACCACAGAGTGTGTGGTGTGCTGGAAACTCGCACAAGAATAGTGGATTTAATAGTTTAAAAAGATAACCACAAAAAGCAGTAAAAAGAAAAGTCAACATGTTCCCATGATAGTGAGAGGAGTCAGAAAGGGAAAGCTCCAAGAACTATAGAGTCTGTGTTGATACCAAAAGTGTGGATGTGCCCACTGTACTGTAAAATGGTCTCTAGAGTTCAACCCCTGTTATTCATGTCCTTGTGTCACGTCTTCCTATATAAGAAGAGAAGCCAGCCAAGCTGTACCCAGAATGCTACCCTATAGACCCTGCTACAGCATACCCATGCTGTTGGCAATGCCAAATCTATGGTATTATTACAAATCAGTAAATAGTTAATACATATGACAAGGACCTCGAAAGGGTTCCTTTTCCCATAAAAGAGTCTCTTTTCCACAGTGTAGTCACTATTTACATGTACTGCAAAATATATCTAAGGGAATTTCACAGGGATCCAAGGATAGCCAGATTCTATGTCAAGATACTGCTGAGCCATGAACCATAGAAGAAGCAATTGCACTCTTGGTAGAAGTTCCATGTACCCACCAAGGAGACTGAATTCTGATTTCCTAAAGAAACAGTAACAATCTATGTTCTGTGGAACATAAAAGAAAATGGAGATGGGGTAGTGAGTGGGTGTAATTAGCCAGTTGTAGATTAGAAGGAAATTTGGAGGAAAATAAATTTATAGATTTGGACTCAAGTCTCAGCTTTTTTTCTTTATTACTATGGCTAATATATTGAGTCTCTATGTATTCATATGAACCATTGAAATAATCAACTCTAAGGATGTTGAGAAAGTAGGCAAAATGCAGAATAATTGAGCCTGAAATATAGGAAGTACTCAGTAAATATTAATTCTCTTTCTCTTTGAGTCATAAGGGTAGTACATCTTGACATGTAGTTAGATGATAGATGAATAGATGGAGAGATAGATAGATGATAGATGGATAGATAGATAGAGATATAGATATAGATAGATATAGATAAATGATAGATATTTGATATAGATAGACAGATGATAGATAGATAGATAGATAGATAGATAGATAGATAGATAGATAGATCCCAAATGTCTTCCATGAAGTCTAGAAGGGCCAAAAATGAAGATCTGATTATATGTATATATGGGTAAATATTACAAGAAGGCGTAGTGGCTACTTGGAGTATCATCCATTAAGGTCAATGTATGTAAGCAAATGAGAAAGAAGGGACAGTTATACTGC
The DNA here is from genome assembly GCA_028551405.1 of Uromys caudimaculatus. NCBI lineage: Eukaryota > Metazoa > Chordata > Mammalia > Rodentia > Muridae > Uromys > Uromys caudimaculatus. The sequence continues at coordinate 4,390,405 of CM052715.1, forward strand.
CAAAGACTCAGAGGAGGAGGAGGAAAAGGAAGATGAGTCAAAGAAGCATTTCTAAAAGGAGTACAGAGGCCATGAGCTGAACTTAGCATGGCAAAAGGGCAGAGACAAAAATAAAATAAAATAAAGTCATATATAACCCAGGTGATGCACTTCAGGGAGCCAGAGGTCAAGCTTGGGCTATACATCAAGAGCCTGTTTCAAAACAAAACTTTCTATGCTCTGTTGGAAACAAGGAGGTAAGAGTAAAATGAGAGGCTGTTGTCTTTATTTAGAAAGATGGCACAATAGTATCAGGAGGTGTAAAACAAACTGCTTTTGCATTATAATCACCAAGGAGTGTGATCAGTAAACAGAAAGGAAAGAGTAAACACAATTAGAGCACCAAGACTAAGAGATGATAGAAAAACTCTGCCTTGGCTCAGGTAATTGCCCTCAGGAGAATCTGCAAATACAGTTGGAGAGCCACTGTGGGTAGTTCTTGAATAATCCCTCAGAAGTAGAGAGAGACCAGCAAGCTGCAAATGGGTAAAAAAAAAACTGTAATTCTTAAGTAGCACACATTTTCCAATAAAACCAAATGGCCAACCAAACTCTCTAATGATAACTGAACAGATCGTCGGTGAACACTTTGAGAGCAAAACCATTGTCACTAGAGCTGAGATGGGCTCTCTAAGAGGGTAGTCAGCCAAACTAACTTCGTTCATTTCCTCAGACAGTGATTTCATGGTAAATTAGGAGGTGCTGGATGCACACCTACAAAATCTATGAATGAAAATGGAGACGACTGTTATAGCTTTAGCTTAGAATAAATGACTAGAGGGAGATGCTGTGTTCAAGATGACTATGAAATGTTAAAATCACTGTTGTGTCTCCCAGCCTTCAGCTGGGGTGTGTAAGGAAGCTCTCTGAGCACTTAGATGAGAAACTGGCAACCTCTCCATTGTGTTTGTACCAATCATCTGTATTTCTACTGTTGTTGGGATGTCAGGATGCACTGTCATTTTCTGGCTAATTGTCCATCTCTCTAGCAGACTGTGAAACCCACTGAGTCAGAGTCAAGTTATAGGTCTAACAGACAGGGTGCCCTAGAAATATTTGCCAGTGAAAGGGATGCGTACACAGAAGAATTTTAGAAGAATTGTATGGAGATGTAGCCCCTGTTTCAATACAAGGAAAAGTATTATAATTAGGAAACTATGGGAATTCCTCAAGAGGAATAACGTACTTGTTCTGAAAGTATTTGAGTAAAGCTTGAGCCTGGACTTTCATTAGGTTTGTCTGTGGTTCATTGCCGTGACTTCTACACACCCTTTCAACTCCAGCCACAACGCCGCATCACCTTAATATGAGATGAAGCTGAATGTAAGGAAACTCAAGATCCACTGCCTCAAAATACCAGAAGAAAAGTATCTGTGCAGGACAATGAGCTTTGGAAATCTAGCTTATTGTTTATTTTCTTATTATTTCATTCAGTTTTGCTTTTTCCTATCTTGCCCAGAAGAGGGCTTTCAACAATAGTTGGTAAATGTTACTAAAGCAATGATCACAGTAGAATAGTTCGTTTCTTAGGTAAAAGAACCATTGGGATATTCAGTCCAAAAAAATAAAAAACAGCTCTCAAGTTCAGGGGGATATCTCAAACGTCCCCTAGCTGAGGTATCTCAAATGTTACCTAGTGCTTTATGGGCAGGACCAAACTATAATATATCTTAATGCAATTTCCAGCACTCAATGTTGCCCTGAGACTAATATAGAGACACCTGGAAACAGAGAGCCTTGGCTCCCACAACAGTGAAAGTGTGCTAGACACTAGAAGCATCTCTGTAGTCTAAAACAAAAGTTAGGCAATAATTTCAATAATTTCCAGAAAAAAAATCAAAGAAGATAACATATAGAACGGGAGGAAAAGAAAATCAGCTTTCATCCTACTCACTAAACACAGTCATGTTTCTGAAATCATGGAAAGACAAAATAGTATTAACAATGTGTTTAAAGTTTTGACCTAAAAATACAGCCTTAAGTATACTTAAGGGACTGAGTAAAGTCACTAAAATTCAGTGACTATGATCCTACAACATGAGTGAAATTAGACAAGTGGATGGTAGTGAAATTAGCCCAGGCTGCCTCTCTCCATGTATTCCACACACACATTCTGGGCATGTACACACACACACATATGTATACATCCATGTAAATGAGTCCAAGATGACCACACATTTGATATTCCTATCGCATTTCTCTCTGCTGGTCTACATGTATGTAAATAAGTCACCACAGACTCACCAACCCAACAGGAGCTTGCATTCTGCAGCTGCCATTCAGAGGTACAGAATGAACATATGCTTTTTCTAGCTGTAGCTCTGGAATAGCAGGCACTCTTAGTTCTTTTGGTTGATGAAATGGCACCTGAGCTGCCACCTTTATCATTTTGAAGCATCTTCAGAAAGTGCCCGTGGGGTGGAAGTCATTTTGATGATCTGTGTTATAAGGAACAGTTCCATCATCAAGAAGACCACAAACACGCACCACATGTTCTGGTAGCTGCTCCACTATGGGTTCATTTAAGTTCAAACACGAGGGAACCGGGCTTACCAGAGGAGGTAATGCTGGCCATGGCTGAGTAGACTGATGGTGAGTCATGTTCCATCTGCAAGGGACATGGTCAACAAAGGAATGCTGGCCTGGTAGGGCCATGGTAGTCCATGGGAAGCCAGGGATTTGGTACCTTGACGGTTTTTATTTGGACAGATTTTTTTCATTCCTTCCATCCTTGTGGTTACTACCTTATTTGGGCTCTCATTGATGCTCTGTAAACAGTACCCCCCCTTCAGTTCACCCTCTCCAATTTAAGAGATTTACCTTCCCAAAGTGCAAATGTGATCATTGTTACAGACTCTTCATGTCTGCCTTGGAAGTGAAATCCAGACTTCTAAGTAAACATGTCACATCCTGGCCTTTTGCCTTTGATGTGGCTGCCTACCTCTTTCCACCTCCCGAGTTCAAGTGCTGTAACAGGATTTCTTCCCATGCTTTCTCACACTCTGCCTCCCCATACTTGGAATATTTATACATCTTTTTGCCTCAAATGCCTTCCTATAAGGAAAGACACAACCTATGCTTGGAGACCCTCAGAGAGGGCCTTTACTTATCCAACGGTGAAGCCGCTCTTCCACCTTCCCTCACCCTTTCCACACAGGTCCTCACATCCATACATGCTTGCATTGGCCTGTTGCCGTCACTTTCCTACCCAGGACAGAAAACATCTCAGCTCTCTTGGACTTACAATTACCTTTCAGGATGACGCTCTGCCTAGAAACAAACACAACAAAACCAAACCAAAGTCACCTTCATGGAGACTGGCGAGCCAATAGTTAGGTCCTTCTCTCTTCATATTGAAGTTTGAAAACCTTGTTACTTTGGTTTCTTGTTCAGACTTAGCATCGCCTTATTTCTGAACACAGAAACGTGTTTCCTCTCTCCCCTTTCTTTACACTTCTTTCATAGGCATCCCTGGCCTATTCAACTCTCCGTCAATCAAGACCATGGTCTCCAAAAACAAGAGATAGGTAAGTCCCTGAAGGCAACAGATGAGCCCCAAGTCCTGTGGAGACCTACTCTAGTATGAAATGCCCAATTACTACAAGTTACAAACATTTCTGTTGGAAATAATCTGTGCATGTCTGATGTGTCTGGTGAAATTCAAGCCTGGAAACAGAAGGTATTTATCTTATTGTATGTGCACTTCAGGGAAGGCTATATATGTGAGAAATATATATATGTACACTGTAGCTCTTTGGAAACAATGGAAGATGACATCGGATCAGATCCCATTACAGATGGTTGTGAGCCACCATGTGGAGTCTGGGAATTGAACTCAGGACCTCTGGATGAGCAGCCAGTGCACTTAACTGCTGAGCCATCTCTCCAGCCTGAGAAGGCACTTTTTAGCTTCCAAGCACAATCATCTTTTCCTGGGATAAGTCACTGTGTGGAATAGGAGAAGCAAGAGTATCTATCAATGTGTGACCAGTCCCCAAGAGCTCTGACCCCTTGTCCACAAGGAACAAGAGCTGAAGCTACAGACTGTGTTGAGTTTCTGTTTTATCATGTGACCTGGTCCAGAATCTCTCCATCATTTAAAGCAATGTGTGTTAGGGAAGGAATAAAATATACATGAGATTCTGTAATAAATAAAATTCTCAAGTTAAGTCATCTCACAGCTGTCTCACAGAATGTCAATAAACACATTGAAGAATCAATGGTTCTACAAAGGAAATGATTTCTGTAGCAGACAGATCCAATACTATGAAACAATACATACATACAAACATGCATAGACACACACATGCATAGACACCACACACATAAACAAATTACATGCACACATCAGAAGCACATACACCATGCATACACATAGACTATATAGATATATACACACACACTCATATATATACATATATATATATGTATATACAGATGCACAAGCATACGCACACACATATGTACAAGTATATCCTATGTAAATACAATACTTTTCACACACGCACATAAGTGAAATGGAAAACAATGTGAAAAGGCCATCAGCATTCTCATATTTCATGGTCATGGTTTAGTGCTGCTGCAGGTTAACTGGCCCAATATGGATCGCATCGTGTGTATTCTAAGCAAGACTGTCCGTGTCATGGGTTTTTTTTCCCTTCATTTCATTGTGAAGAAAGCCCTTTGAGGTAGCAGTACAGGAAGCTCTGATACACATCAAAAAGCAATCAACAAACTCTTTGAGTGAATCTAGCAAGATAATTTAGATGGTTTTTAATCAGGATTATGAAAACATAATTAGAGGATTACACATTTGTTGTTGACTTGTGAAAAATGAAAATGAGTCTCCACATAGAAATCTGGACACCATTGCATGAAACCACAAGAGATCTGTATGTGCATGAGGCACAAGTGTGTGTGAGCGTACACACATATACACCAAAGAAACCACTGACTTTCCTTCAACATGTCCCCAGCTCTCACATTTAAAAACAATCTCATTACTCTCAAGATGCCATAAGAGTTCTTATTTAATGAACTGGTTGTCTTTGAGTAGGTTGACATTCTGAAGTAGCTGTTACCTACCACTGCAGACAAATCCTCCCTGCCTTGGCCCTGCAGGAGAAATCAGGCGAGTCTCAGTAGCTTGCTCGCAGGTCATGTGTCATCAGTGACCACTGGGAGTCAGCACTGCCAAATGATTGTGCACTCATGGCCTTTTCTAATCCATTTGCAATAAACCTGATATTTATCTATCTCCAGTCATCCAGTCTGCAAGTGCACAGGCAGAAGGGTAAAATCGCCCTGTCTCATGGCAAACTACCCAAGCATCCCTTTCCAGGAAAGATGACAAGAGATGCTCTGCTGAAACGCTGTCCCAGAGGGTTTCTTTTCACCCCAGACCCTACTAGTATATTCTCCAAGCCACATTTTATTTTTCCCACTGTGCAGCCAAGACTGATTACTGGCTCTGTTAAAAAATAAAATAGACCCTTCCTAGTCCATCTTGGAAATCATGTGCTTGTAGTAATTTGGTCACCAGCAAGCTGGCCTCTTTTGTTGGGAAATTCAAAGAGTTGCATCACGGTGACTTGATGGAGGCCACAATTAGGGTGGCTTTCACCCAGCACCGTGTGGCATCTGCCTTACTGCAGAATTACAAAGTTGCTGTCTGTGCACACAATTTTAGCATTTCTGGTTTCTATGTCATCTTACTTCCAAGACACTCCCAGCTGTTATAATTTGTCTCATCCGTCGCTCGCCCGTAGAACCAGCCTTTGTTCCTTGGCTGCAGCGCCAGGGACTTGCTGGGTTTCACCTGATGTGACTTGTCCAGGCATTAATAATGCATCTTCAAGATGCAAGATGCATGAATTCCTTTAGTAACAGGTCTGCTGGCAGAGGGCTGCATTGTATTGCACAGCTTTGCCGGGGAAAAATAAAAAGCAAATAAATAAAAGGTAGGTGAGGGGACAAAGGGAAGGTCACAAGCCTCAGAGGGGACAGCAGCTACTCCAGGAAGCCATTTTCCATTGGCCCATGATGATGGCACGGGCACAAATGAATAACAAGTTTTAGATCAACGATTTCCGTTTTTAAAAGAAGCTTTTTACCAAATCTGAAATTCCTCCCCAGAGATGACAGAGACTTGAACACACAGGTGGCAGTTCCTGAAGTCCTGGGACCTGGCAGCTCTCAGAGCTTATCTGGTGTATAGCAAGGTCTAGCTCCCGTTTGTAGGTCTTTCTTCTCTCTGTGGACCTCGGGCCCTACTCCAGCGTGTGTGTGTGTGTGTGTGTGTGTGTGTGTGTGTGTGTGTGTGTGTGTGTGTATCATAATCTTTACTTCATTAAGTGTTTTTATGTGTAGATATGTAAATATGAGTACAGTTCCCCTCAGAAGCCAGAAGAAGGAGTCAGATCCTCTGGAACTAGAGTTACAGTGCTTTGTGCGACACCCAACCTGGGACCAAACTCAGGTCCCCTGCAAGAGTAGTATGTGCTCTTCACCTGAGCCACCTCTCCTGCCCCCTTGCTGGTCTTGATGTTGTCACCCATACACATGCTTTATATCTTGCATTTGTGAGGAGCTTCTTTCCGGTTTCAGGCTGTCTTAGGACCACACATAAGCTACTACCCACAAGGATCTTGAAGAGTGGACTAGAATTTGTCTCTTCAAGATACTATTAAAGTAAAACCGTGGCACATTCACAGGGAGTGTGCATCCCCACTTGGCATGACGGCACATGTGCAGGCCTTCTCTGCCTCCCACACCAAACAGCAGTCTCTACAATGGCAGCTTGGACAACTGAAGACAGAACAGGGAACCCAGGCAGAAATAAGCAGATACTGGATGCTTGCAGCCAAGAAACCCTGTGGGGTGGCACTCCTGCTTCCAAGGATGGAGGTTTTATCTCAAGGCAAGCAATACTGCCCATCTTCAGCCTCTAAGGTTTTCTTAAGAAACAATGGATTTACTATATAATGTTCAAATCAAGAAGTTCATCCTGGAAACCCGTGCAGCCCGTACAGGTGATTATTTGACCTTCCCATTTCTGTGAGGGGTCCTGACAAGACCTGTCAATATACAACCAAGCCAGACTCTCCATGCAGTCATTACCCTAGGTCCGCCTGACTCCTTTGCCCATTCTCACCACTACAATCTCTTCTCCTCCATGCCCCCCCCAAGAAAATCTCATTTAATCAATAACATTTGCTTTCAGGGCAGCTCTCCTTTACTGCTGTTCCATCTCTGTCTGGGTTACCATAGCAACCACTCTCAGAGCAGTGTGATACTCAGTTTATACATTTCAGCCCTGTCACATGACTGACTACCTGCTTTTACTTTAATCATTGCTGGAGGGAACACTCAAAAAGTGGCTGCTTCCTGCTTCCTGTTGCAGTCCCAGCAAACTGCTACATTTCCTCCTTCCTCCCAGAAAACATGTGTTAACTGTGCTCCCTTCCAAAGCAGAGGAAAAGGAAGACTGCGGGGAGTGCAGAGACCCAAACTGCTGGAGTTAGCAGAGCCCTCCAAGCCCTACAGCCAAATTCTTCTTTGTCTCTGGAGAGATGTTCTCAGATTTACAGGGCCCCTTTTAAAGATCTTAACAGGAGACCGGAAAAAAAAGTCTGACTTCATCCTGGCTTGAGATCCGTCTTCCAGGCCCCATGATATTCGTGGCTTCGTGTAGCCATTTTGTGAGCATCCTGCAAGGCCAGATGGAGAACCTGGGATTCTCAGGAGCCTCCCTTTTTGCAGCTTAGGAAGGTTTGTTTAAATCACATTATAAACCTAATGACACATAGCTAATGAGGCACAGATGTCGTGTGGAATCTGGAGGTCCAAGTATGAAAGTCCACCTGAAAGGAGCCATGGACCCATGGAACCGTGGACCCCTGGAGATGGACAGTTCACAAGCTAATCTCTTCCTTCGCCCATTTATGAGTCCATTGCCCTCTCATTCTAGGGTTCTTCGGGACTGCAGCCTTTTGATCAGTCTTTTCCTGGAATCCACAGCAGGCTAGATTTGATCACCATTGGCTTGGGCCCTTGGGACATGCAATAAAAAAGACCATATATTGAAAATTAGCTGCACAAGCTCCTAGCTACTTTTGTTCTGTGTTCTCAGGTGTCAGAGTACCAAATTCTCATGGAAACTAGCAGGCCCCCATGACCTGACTCCCTGTCTATTGGGAATAGCAGTTGAGAACTTGGTAAGGAGGGTGGAAGCCAAGGGGTGGTGTCCATTGTGATCCCAGATGGAGATATCTCCGGCTATGCTTATAGCAATGACTTCTCTTTGACAAGGTCAGGAAGGAAAGTCACAAAATGGTGTTCATTCTATTAGAAAAGGGGGTTCACTGGAACCCAGTGTTGAATTTTTTCCTTAGGTAAAATATTCATGGAGTCCTGGGGAGTCCAGCACAGCATCAACCCTAAGGGTAGAGTACCTGAGATAAGAGAGCAAGCTGTAGAAAGAGAAAGAGGCCTAGGAGATGGCTCCATTGCTAAGTGCTTATCATGCAAGTATGAGGACCAGAGTTTGATATACTTACACCCACATAAAACAAAAAACAAAACAAAACAACAACAACAAACAGCGCACAGGAGGCAGGCAGGACCCCTGAGACTTGTGAGCCAGCCAACTAGTCTAGTTAATGAGTGCCACTCGGGTCCTGGTAAGAGAAGGTAGACATCTCCTGAGGGTGACCTCTGGCCTCCAACCAGACAGACACATACAGAGAGAGAGAGAGAGAGAGACAGAGACAGAGACAGAGACAGAGACAGAGACACAGAGAGAGAGACAGAGACAGAGACAGACAGAGACACAGAGACAGACAGAGACACAGAGACAGAGACTTAGAGCAAGAAAAACAAACATATAGAGACATTCAGAGACAGAGATAGACAGACACAGAGAGAAGAAAAGAAAATGTCTCCTGAAACAAGCTGTGCCTCTTTCTCAGATTCAGCTGGATGACAACAGCTAAGTGGCTTCTTTGGGATATAGAACAAGAAATAACAGGCCCCTTCTGCCCATAAGAGGCCTGATTCCTCTTCTAGCCTGCCTAGTTCATCTCTTTCTAAGGTATTTGCTTATAGCAATAAGCAGTTTGTGTCAGAGCCAAAGTGGTTCTCTTGGGGAAGTCCTTTGGGGAAACTCTCTGTGTTTTATTTGGAGGTATAATTTTGAATTCTTAAATTCTCAAAGATGTCTTCTGAAAGGAAAGCATACATGTTCTCAATTTCAAAGTAAATATCGGGACTGGGGAAGTAGCTTGGTTGGGAGAGTATTTGCCTAGCATGCAGGAAGGCCTGGGTGTGGTTTCCCCTGGCACTGCAGCAAACAAGCATGACAGTGCTTGCCTGCAGTCCTAGCATTAGAATGGTGCAGGAAGGAGGGGTTAAGGGTTCAAGGTCATCCTAAGCTACACAGAGAGCTGGAGGCCAGCCTGGGCCACATGAGACCCTGCCACAAACAAACAAGAAAAGTAATGCAAGCCAGAGTTCTTCCTTTAAAGGACTGGCTGCCACTCTCTGTCACTTAATCAATCCTAGTCCAAGGATGAGACATGTTACATACAAGGAAACTGAGGCACAGGCCTTTCTAGTGAATGGAAGCAATATGAACAGCCCCTAACAGTGTATTTCACACCCCAAGTGAGAAAGCGTTAAACAATCAATTCTGTCCGTCTTCACAGCTGAAAGACAAATGCTTGAAAAAAATATGGTCCAAGAAATTAGAGCTGGGTTGTGATTATTACAGTTATTTGTCAACGGCAGTGTGTGATTTTGGAAAAGCACCAGCTGTATTAGCAAGGGGATAGAGTGCAGTTCATTTTTCATTTGCCTAATATAGATATCCTTGCCTTACCAAAGAGAGGGCTAAAAAGAAGCGATAAAGCATCAGAGATTGAGCCATAGAACCGACTTCACATAAAATGATTTAAACCTTTCACTGTCTGCTAACACAAGAGATTTTACTGCTGATTTATATGTGGAACTGTCAGAACTGTCAGAAATTGAAACAACCCTCCAATAGGGAAAGGTATATGGGCAGCTAAGACCATTTACCTGTCTCTGCCTTCTGACTCTGGATGGGGTGGGGGGAGCACGTGTCACAGAGAACTAGGCGATCTACAAGTTGACAGAGCAGCAGAGCAGGTGCTGAAAGAGCCAATTGCCTTCTGACAAAACCGGATGTGTGCTTCATGCTTCAAAAACCTGTTGTCTCAGAACTTCTTTTCTGCAGTTAAGGTGAGGTGGGGAAGGGGGCACTGTCAACCTTGTTTACACGATAGAGCCAGCTAGACAGCTGTCCTGAAATTTCTCAGCTCCCTCTTCCGGCTTCTCCACTGCAGTCAGACGGCCCCTCCTACCACACTCTCTAAACTTTAAATGCTCAACTCCTTAACTTCAAAGCATTAAATGGCCATTTAAGATGCTTAAATAGAAATTACTTGTTTCAACAATTCTAAAAACAAAAGGAAAACTATTGCATTTGAATCGGTGAAATCCCTGATATTGTGAGGGGAAAGATTTCTTGCACTTGACAAAGCAAATGCTTTTGCTGGGGCTGAACATCCTAGTCAAACAGCAGTTTATGTGACAGAGGGGACAATCTGGTTAGAAGTAGAACCACGGCCTTGTACCCCTACCCTTTCTGTAATCCCTTTACAAAGTCTGCATCTCTTGGGAATCCTGTACTTGATGAGATTGGATGGATGGAATGGATGGATGGATGGATGGATGGATGGATGGATGGATGGATGGGTAGATGGATGGATAGATAGATAGATTATGGTTGATAAGTGATAGATAGATAGATAGATAGATAGATAGATAGATAGATAGATAAAGATCAGATTAGATAGATGATGGATTAGATAAATAGATGATAATAGATAGAAGGTAAATAGAGATGGATTAGATAGATAGGTAAATAGATAATAGAGATAGATAGATAGATAGATAGATAGATAGATAGATAGATAGATAGATAGATAGATAGATAGAGTTTATGTTTGGAATTAACACTCTAAAAAACACAAGTGTGTTGGTTTTATTTTCATCACTGTAACAAAATACCTGAGACATCAACTTCAAAGCAGTAAAGGTTTATCTTGACTCATAAGTTGTTTCATGGTCACCTTGTTTTAGAGTGAGTCATTGATAATACAGGATACAGTGTTGAAAGCAGCTCCTAGTGCTTCTAGATCCTGTCAAATTGTCAATCAGTAGCAAGCATCAAACACCCTATTACATGCTCTATGTCATGATCGAGGTTGTACAATCCAGTGGAATCTACAAACACATGCTAAAAAAGTCCAAGTTCCCGAGGAAAACCTGTACATGCAGTCTTCAACTCAGAGCTGGTGATGGCATGCCCAGGCCTCCACACCACAACAACATTACATGTGACTTGAGACAGGCACCGCCTCCCTTAGACCAGCACAGGTTCTGGCAGCTTGTTGAGAAAGCTCTGGTGCGGAGGCCTCAACCAGCACCCTCTTTGGGTCTGGATGCTGCCAGGCAACCTCCATGACATCGCTCACCCAGCACCTGGGCACTGCTTTCCTCCCTCCTGCCACAAGGGCCTTTCCGACCCATAGCGCACAAGCAGCCCGGCCGCCATGTCCTCCACTGCGCCTGGGAATCTGAATCCTCTTCTGGTTTGGTTTTGATCTCCTCTCTCTGTCTTCTCTCCTACTTTTCGTGGTGTTTCTCTTGTAAGCCATACTTTCATTCTCCCACCTCTCTCTCCACACAGTGTTGAGCAAAACAGTTGTTTTGGTCCCCTCTTCCCCATTCCTTATGTCAGCATAACATCTACTGTGACAGGAATCACAGTACAGTCACCACGCTAACTCTAAAAGTCTATTTACTCGGGAGCTAAGGAAGGAACGTTTCTTCTGCTAAAATCAAGAAAAATACAAAAAAAATCTTCCACTAGTGCCACCATCACATGGATGGCCCTACTCAAGACAGGAAGTCACAGAAACGAGGTGGGAAAATGGAAAGAGATTAAATTGTCACTATTTGTGAGTGGTGCAGTGTATCTGCCCAGAAATGTAAAGAATCAACTAGAAACTAGAAAAGACTTCTAATAAATCAGAGCACTAACAAAGCTAGCCAGATACAAGAACAATGTACAAAACATGAACGCATCTTCCTTTATCAATAGCATCCGCTTGGAAAAGTTAATACGCAAAGATTTTAAGATAACAAAATGCTTCAATTAAACTTAATAATGAATTGCCGAAATGACTCAATAATGTATATGTAATAGCTGTATTCAAATAAAGGTGCATGTTAAAACCCACTGGGATGAACTCTACACGGTTGTAAGTTCAGATAGGAAAGAGGTGGTTTTGCTTTTAGTTTTGTCTTTAATGTGAGGTTGAGTGTGTTGGTATGTTCCTTGGAGCTCAAGAGGCCAAGGGAGGAAGGATCTTGAATTCAAAGTCAGCCTAGATTCAGAGTTCTTGAGAAGCTATTATGAGAGAGAGAGAGAGAGAGAGAGAGAGAGAGAGAGAGAGAGAGAGAGAACACAGGGAGGAAAGGAAGGAGAAAAAAAGAGAGACGGCAGAGGGACAGAGAGAGGGGATGGGGGGAAAGAGGGAAAGGGAAGGAAGGAGGGAGGGACAGAGAGAGGAAGGGAGAGAGGAGGGGGGAGGGGAGGGAGGGGAGGAAAGAGGGAGGGAGGGAGAGAGGAAGGGAAGGAAGGAGGGAGGGAGGGAGAGAGGAAGGGAAGGAGGGAGAGAGGAAGGGAGGGGTGAGGAAGGGGAGGAATGGAATTGAGAACAAAGGGAAGAATATAATGGAGGGAGGGAGGAAAAGGAAAAGCAAGAGGAAGAGCCAACTTGAGAGAAGGAAGCCAGAGAGGAAGAGAAGGAGAAAGCTATAAACAATCAAAGAACAAAGAATGTGGACTTATGCTTCCAGATTGTAAGTATGCCACATGTTTACAAAAACTAAAATGGTGTGGTATTTATAAGAGTATTCAGCTGGAAAATAGAGAAGAATGACTAGAAATGCCTCATCTCTGTATGCACGGATGTCAAATATACACTTATGCAAGACTAAGTTGGTGGAAAACGACCAGGGTGTGTAAAATATGTGTCATGTACTCGGATTCCTACACAAGTCCCTGCACAGAAAGCAATCTCAAGGCAATTCAAGAGCTACACATAAAACACATATAAATATATATGAAGGCAGATTAGAAGCCAGCAGTGCTTTCCGACAGCTTCTCCCTGTGGTGGGTGAGGAGCAAATACTCAAGTTTAATTCTGGACAGACAGAGTTGGAGAGATCTAGAGACTTCAGTTATTAAACCAAAGTAAGAAGGAAGTCTCAATGCTGTCTCTCTCTCTCTCTCTCTCTCTCTCTCTCTCTCTCTCCCTCACTCTCTCTATCCCTCCCTCCTATTCTGTACGGGGTTTCACATAAAGGTAGAAGTCATATTTATCCCAATATAAAGTTTATAATAAGTCTCTAAAAACTGATTCCAAAGTATATGAAATGCCAGATAAAGAATTCAAAAGATCTTACAAAATATCAATGAATTCCAATAAACCATAAATAATCACTGAATACATTACAGAAGATACCAGGACAGCCACGGCTATACAGAGAAACCCTGGCTCGAAAAACCAAAAAAAAAAAAAAAAAATTACAGAAGATATGTAGGATATGAATAAAAATAGAGGACAGAGATGATTTTTTAGAAAAACACAAATGGAGGAGCACTGCTTACTGGGGTTTTCATGCCTTGCCTGGCTACTTTACTTATATAACCCACAACCACTTGCCCAAGAGTGACAGAACCCATGGTAAGCTGAGCCCTCCCATGCCAACCATTAATGTTTTTAAAAATGCCTAACAGACATGAACAGTGGCCAGTCTGATGGAGTTAGGTGCTCAGCTGAGGTTCTTTCCTCCCTGTTGTTAACAAAAACAAAACAACAACAAAAACAAACAGCAAGTAAAGGTACTTGTCACCAAGCCTAACAACTTACTCCTATGAGTTGTTCTCTGATCTCTACACGTGGGCCATTAACCATGTGTTATGTATGTGCATGCACACACAAATAGATTACATAGGTAGGGAGGTAGGGAGGTAGGTAGAAAGATAGAAAGATAGACAGATAATAGAGAGATAGATAGATCAATAGACAGAGAGATAAGAAAAACATGTAGGCATGTGCCAAGAGATGCAGAGAATGAAAAACTAAAAGCATCTTAAATGTTTATTGATACAAGACTAGTTTTTAAAAACGACTGTAAATGATAAGTGGCTACTTAAAATAACTGTACATACAAATGGTGAACTAGAGTTAGTGTGGCAGTTTAAAAGATTGAGCTATACCAATACAAACCAACATACAATTAAGTCATCAATAAATATATATAATTTTATACCATCTGAAAATATGCTCATGTTTACTCATTTATTCATTCAACAGCAACAACCCAGAATTGATCTCCACTTCATGCAAGAACATCTCTGTTTAGAAGTGATGACAAAGTAGGCCAAAGAGACAGCATCAATCTCTCCCTTTACCCACTGTCTATTGGGCAGCTGAACAGCAAATCAATATAAAGCCTAAACAACTAGAGGATCTGTTAGGTTTCTGTATTTGCCATAACAACTTACCACATCTTTAGTGTCTTCAACAACATAATTTATTGACATACACATCTATGCACCTAACACCCAACCCATGTCTCTCTAGAAGTGACTATTATTTCTGGTGGCTCTATGAAAAGAGAAGTTTCCTTGGTCCTTTGAATGCTTTGAGAATCAAAGTTTGTAGGACTGGGAACCCCATTTCCTCACGAGCTATTGCAACGGGCCATTCCCACAGTGGCCACCTGCACTCTTTGGCTGGTATCATCTTCATCTACCTTCAAAGCCAACAGTGAAAAGTCAATCCACTCTCACTTCTGCATCTCTTTCCTTCTTCTGTCCTGTTCACTCAGGAAAGACTACACTTTTAAGGATTTGATTAGGTTGGACCTGTGAGAATAATCTAGGATTCTCCCCAAAACTCAAGGCAATCCTGTCATATTTAATATATTTAGCTATAAAAAGATGTTTGCACAGATCGTGGGGGTGAGGACATAAATTTCTCACCCATGGAAGTAAATGGTACTACGATGTAACCAAAAATGATGATAAGCAAAAAGAATATAGAAAGGTGCTGATTTAGATTGGGATGTGATAGAAACCTTCTGTGTTGGTCACTTTTTATCACTGGGCTAAACTCTCCATAAACAGCTCAACAAAAGAGATTTCCAACCATGGTGTGCTACATGCCACCAACTCTCAGGGTGGTAAGGTGGTATAATCATAACTTATATCAGACAGGCCTGCATAGTGAGGCTCCATCTTTGAAAAAGAAAAAGAGGAGAATTTTATTGGAGTTCGGCTTCAGAAGGATGGATCCATGATGGTCTCCATTGCAATGGGCTGGAGACAAAGCATACATAAGGTTAGGTGGGAATATTGTTCCACTGATATCAGTCACAAGGCAGAAACACGAGGCAGGGACCTGAGCCAGTATAAGCTTTTCCTAGACACACCCTCAATGACCTAAGCGCCAGTTCCTTGGAATAACATTAAACTATGATTCTATCCATGGATTAATCTACTGTTTGAGTTAAACCCCCATGATGACCTCAGAGCATTGCTATGTTTGTGCCCTGAACCTTGTGGAAGATACTTTCTATTCAAACTAGAGTGCCTTCCTGGAGAAATGACCTTTCTACAGTAACTGATCATGTGGTCACATTGCAGGCATACACACACACACACACACACACACACACACACACACACACACATAAATATATATATATATATATATATATATATATATATATATATATATATATATAGAGAGAGAGAGAGAGAGAGAGAGAGAGAGAGAGAGA
>CM052715.1:4406885-4434171 GCA_028551405.1 Uromys caudimaculatus
TCTCAAATTCATTTGGAACAACAAAAAATCCAGGATAGCAAAAGCTATCCTTAACAACGAAAGAACTTCTGGGGGAATCAGCATCCCTGACCTCAAACTGTATTACAGAGCAGTAGTGATAAAAACTGCATGGTATTGGTACAGTGACAGGCAGGTAGATCAATGGAATAGAAATGAGGACCCAGAAATGAACCCACACACATAGGGTCACTTGATCTTCAACAAAGGAGCTAAAACCACTCAGTGGAAAAAAGACAACATTTTCAACAAATGGTGCTGGGTCAACTGGTGGTCTACATGTAGAAGAATGCAAATTGATCCATTCCTATCTCCTTGTACAAAGCTCAAATCTAAGTGGATCAAGGACCTCCACATAAAACTAGTTACACTGAATCTAATAGAAGAGAAAGTAGGGAAAACTCTCAAACACCTGGTTACAGGGGAAAAGTTCCTGAACAGAACACCAGTGGCTTATGCTCTAAGATCTAGAATAGACAAATGGGACCTCATGAAATTGCAAAGCTTCTGTAAGGCAAAGGACACTGTCAATAGGACAAAATGGCAACCAACAGATTGGGAAAAGATCTTTACCAATCCTACTTATGATAAAGGGCTAATTTCTAATATATACAAAGAACTCAAAAAGTTAGACTGCAGAGAATCAAATAACCCAATTAAAACATGGAGAACACAGTTAAACAGAGAATTCTCAACTGAGGAAACTTGTAGGGCTGAGAAGCCCCTAAAGAAATGTTCAATATCCTTAGTCATCAGGGAAATGCAAATCAACACAACCCTGAGATTCCACCTCACACCAGTCAGAATGGCTAAGATCAAAAACTCAGGTGACAGCAGATGCTGGCGAGGATGTGGAGAAAGAGGAACACTCCTCCAATGCTGGTGGGATTGCAAGCTGGTACAACCACTCTGGAAATCAGTTTGGCAGATCCTCAGAAAATTGGATATAGTACTACCTGAGGACCCAGCTATACCACTCCTGGGCATATGCCCAGAAGATGCTCCAACATGTAATAAGGACACATGCTTCACTATGTTCATAGCAGCCATATTTATAATAGCCAGAAACTGGAAACAACCCAGATGTCCCTCATCAGAGGAATGGATACAGAAAATGTGGTACATCTACACAATGGAATACTACTCAGCTATTAAAACAATGATTTCATGAAATTCACAGACAAATGGATGGAACTTGAAAATATCTTCTTGAGTGAGGTAACTCAGTCACAAAACACCACACATGGCATGTACTCACTGATAAGTGGATATTAGCCCAAAATTTTGGAATACCCAAGATTCAATTCACAGACCAAGAAGCCCAAGAAGAAGGAAAACCAAAATGTGGATGTGTCAGTGCTTCTTAGAAGAGTGAACAAAATTCTCACAAGAGGAAATATGGAGACAAAGTGTGAAGCAGAGACTTAAGGAAAGGCCATCCAGAGACTGCCCCACCTGAGGATCCATCCCATATATAGCCACCAAACCCAGACGTTATTTTGGATGTTGGGAAGTGCTTGCTGATGGAAATCTGATATGACTGTCTCCTGAGAGGCTCTGCCAAGAGCCTGACAAATACAGAGGCGAATGATCAAAGCCAACCATTGGACTGAGCACAGGGTCTCCAATGAGGAGTTGGAGAAGGGACTGAAAGAGCTGAGGGGGTTTGCAGCCCCATGGAGGGAGCAACAGTGTCAACAGGCCTGACCCCCCCCCGGAGCCTCCGTAGACTGGACCACCAACCAAAGAGGGACCCATAGCTCCGGCCGCATATATGGCAAAGGAGGGCCTTGTTGGACATCAGTGGGAAGAGAGGCCCTTTGGCCAGAGGGTGTTAGATGCCTCAGTGTAGGGAATGCCAGGGAGGCAAGAAGGGAGTGGGTGGGTGGGTAGGTTAGCATCCTCATAGAGGCAGGGGATGGGGGGGTCATAGGGGGTTTCTGAAGGGACGACCTGGAAAGGGGAAAACATTTGAAATGTAAATACAGAAAATATCCAATAAAAAGGGAAAAAAGGGTGAGCAGGGAGCTGGGGAGACAGTCCAGCTGTGCAGAGCATGTCCTGTTCTTCTAAAGGCCCCATGTTCTGTTCCCCATGTCAGCAGCCAACCTTTACTTTCAGTCCAAGGAACTCAACATGTTCTTCTGGTGTCTGTCAGTGCCTGCATACCCTCACACAGACAGTCACATGTAGACATACATACAAATAAAAATAATTCTTGTTCTTAAAGCATAATCAGAAGAAGAAGGAAGGAAGATAGATAGATAGGAAATTTTAACTATTGCTGCAATTTGAGCAAATTCTAAATTGTAACAGACATATAAAATACAAATAAAGCCTTTCTTAGACTCTGTGAAAGTAGACATGCTAGGGGGAATTCATAAATCAGAGCCTGTTCCCTTTCAAGGAGACCATGCTCACCAATTAGATGTTTTTACCCATCAGCAACCTCGGAAACTTCTTGTGGCTATAACCCCTTTATTTTGCTTCTAAGTCCTAACTTGGTGCTCATTTCCTGAGCTCTGGCCCTGGATACCACACATCATTTCATGTGCTTTTCCAAGGAGGACACTAAAAGCTGCTCTCAGAATGAAGGCAGGCAGAAGAAAAGTTGCTTGAATGGGCCCTGTGGTGTAGCAATCTGTCACAGCAGAAGGGTGAGTCTTGCCAGCGTGCATTTCTGCTACCCAAGACACAAACAAGGGAGACATCACCGGAGGATACGTGGACGCGCTTGCCACTGAACTGGACTGGAGTGGTGCTCAGCCAGACGACAGGATACCAAAGGGTCCTCCCAGGACCCAGGAAAGCAAACTTTCAGCAATTTGCTCGAGCTTCACAGCCCTGGACACAAATGTGGAAAATTGTGTGTGCTTGTGTGTGTGTGTCTGTGTGTGTCTCTGTGTGTGCGTGTGTGTGTGTGTGTGTGTGTGTGTGTGTGTGTGTGTGTGTGTGTGTGTGTGTGTGTGTGTGTGAGAGAGAGAGAGAGAGAGAGAGAGAGAGAGAGAGATGCATACATTTCGGGGGGTGGTATTTGTGTGGGTGTGCATATTTGCCTTCATGTGTGCGGAGCTTTTCCTCAGGAGCCTTCACCTTGACTTTGTGTGCGTGTGCGTGCATGTGTGTATGTACCCAGGAGTGTGTGCATGGAAGCTAGAAGTTAGAAACACATCCTTCTTGTTTTCCACCCTATTATTAAGGCAATGTCGCTTACTGAACCCAGACTTCACTAATTCAGCTACTCTACACAGCTAGCTCTGGGAATCTCCTGTCTTCACCTCCCGCATGCTGAGATCACAGAGAGCCCACCATGACACCTGACAGGTATGTGAGTGCTGGAGCTTGTTGGCAAATGCTTTACCCACAGACCTCCTCAGCCCTGCCTTGACTTTTGAGAAAGGATCTCTAACTGGGACCCGTGACTCACCAGTTAGTCTAGGCTGAGTCCCAGCGATCACCTTCTCTAAATGCCCAGCACTCAGATTGCAAGTGTGAGCGTGGCACCAGGGGCTTTGCATGAGTGCTAGGGATCGAACTCAGGTCTTTGCCTGAACAGCAAGCACTTTACAGATGAAGCCCGCTCCCAGCTCCCGCACACATTAGTGATCATCAAAATTACACTTCACTTACAACACAAATAGTACACTGGAAACCAACCTCCTGCTTCACAGTTTTCAAATCTGTTCAAGTGCTAATCACACAGATTTGTTTTTTCAGGCACCCTGCTTACAAAAGATAAGTTCTCTAAGTAATGTGTTTACAATCAGCTCGTAGTGTCTTCTACGTGAAAGTCCCTTCCTCACCTCAAGAGGAACAAATCTGCAAACACATCACTGTCTGCTCAGAAAGACTGTCTCCTCCCAGCCCTTCCTGTCTGCGATAAGGACCCCTCTATTTCCTCATTACTCATGCCTGAGGACTCAGCATCATTCCCAAAATATCCTTCACCTTCAACTGGTCAAACCCCCCCCCCAATCCTCCTGGGAAGCAGGTGAGATATAAACCATACATAAACAGGATTCCAACTATATCATCAATCATTACGTAACTCCCACCTCCATCCCCGCCTGCTGAGCCTGTTTCTCATAAGTGTGCAGCTCCAGTATTTGCCCAGGCGCCTCCTGTACCCATCACACCAGTCCAGGCTTTGCAGTTTGTTTCCTGGTGAACACAGCCACAGCCACCCTGTCATCCTGTGACCAAATAATTTTGTGAGCCCCTTCTGGGCACCACTGTGATTTCAAAGTTCATGGAGGTCAGCTCAGAAAGAGAGGAAGAGAAGAGGGGGAAAGGAAGGAAGGAAACAGGAATTTCCAGAAACAGCCCTGAAGCCTCTCAAAACATTGTACTCCCAAATGAGATTTTAAGTTCTTATCTCTTTTTTTTAAAAAAAGCTTTCTAGTATCTACTGTGTGCCGAGCAGAAATTAGACAGACAAGAACCTTCTGAAACAGTCACTCTGGTTTCGAAAATAGATACATTTTTGGGGGAAAAAACCAACCCTTCGAGCAATGTAAGCAAGACCACTTATGCAATGAAAGCCCGTGAGGAGCTAAGGCAGGGCTGTGGGTCAGACAGTGCAGGACCCCAGCCCCACCCCAGGTAGAGCAGTCTTGAAGGCTTCTCTATGTAGTGACATGTGGGCCACATGCCAGCAGAATGAAGCATCTGCTAAGACTGTGTGCTTGAGTCAGCAGCGAGTCAAACTTTCCCCAGTACAAATGGGTGACCATGTGCTGTAGGGTTGTGTTCTTCTGCTAGGGCTGTCACAGCAGAGTTCTACCACAGGAATAGCTTCAAGGATTGAAAAAAATCCCTCCCAATTCAGGAATCCGTAAATCTTAAATCAGGTGTCAACAGGACTGTGCTCTGGCCTATGGGCATGATGCCTCACAGAACTGTTCCATGAATAGCTAGTGTCTCCGAGAGTTCCTTGGTTTGTGGCAAAAGTCCAGCATTCACATAGCCCTCTCCCACTCCATCTCTTCCTCCTCTTCCTCCCCATCTTCCACTTCCTCCTCCTTCTTCTCCCTTTCCTCTCCCTGTACCCAAATTTCCATTTTATGAGGCTTTCAGTTATACTGAATTTAGTCCATTTCTATTAGTATAACAAAATACCTGAGGTTGAGAGTTTTATAAAGAAAAGAGGTTCGTTTAGCTCATAGCTTTGAAGCTGGAAGTCCAAACAGCACAGCCCTGGTAAGAACATCCCTGGCTGTATCACATGGTGGGATGGAATTATAACAGGCCTATGAACAAGAGGGTAGGCATGAGGTGAGACAGGAAGCCAGGAAGAAGAGAATACCAGTCCTCCACTTATAATAATCCTCCCACAAAGACATCAGTTCTTTCTAGTAGAGTTGTCCCCAATGACCTAAAGACCTCTCTCTCACTAGATGCTGTCACCTCAGCTACACTGGGGACCAAGCTTCTAGCCATGAAGCCCCAAGGGACAAACTATAGGCAAACTTTAGCAAAGGCTACCCTATTGTAGGATGACATGCCACTCATACAATGACTCCTGCAACATCCTGTTTCTAAATGAAGTCTCATCTTTATTCGATACTACTAACCGGGACTTTGACAGATGAGTTTCTCAAGACAGTTCAACCAGGACAAAAAGTTGACGATGAAGGAGGCCCTTCAGGTGGGGTAGAGGAAAAGAATTACCCACAATGCTCTGGGCCAGGTTTTGTGAGTAGACCAAGCTTTCCTTTCTGTCTCTCGTACATGGCGGTGCACAGCATGCAATAAATGAACAAGTACTTGTTGATGGTTGATTAATGGTACATTTTATGCTAAAATTTAAAATTGTGTATGTTATCCTGTGGAGGTAGTTTGGGATTTGTCTGTGTGCCAGCAACAGATCTCATGCCTAGCAGATAGGAAAGGCTTAAATCATTTCAGGGTCTGATGCGATTAGTAACTGTTCCCAGAGACCGTGTGGAAGGAAAATAGCTGGCTGGCATCTAAAGCTGAGCCAGCCCCCTTGGTCTCCGGGCCTGGGTCCCAGAGGCAGCAGAGCCGAGAAACTCAGGCAAGGCTGGCAAGGGGTCACATTTGTAGATGACTCGAGAAGAGATGCTGGTGAAAGAGCTGCCAAGAGGATGCATCGGTCCCGGCCTCAGGGCAGCTCACCCCCCTCGCCCAGCCCGGGGATACGCAGCTGCCCTGTCCAAGCTCAGAGGGGCAAATTCCCCCACATCAGAGAGGCAGCCCTGGGCCGCTAAACGGAAGCCTGGCCAGCGAGGAAGCAGCTGGTCTTGGCAAACAAAAAATAATGCCCCAGGCAAAAACAAAGCAAGAGGGAGCCTGGAAAAGATTCATCCTGAGAAGCCTTACCTCCCTCAGCCAATTTTTTTTAGTCCAATATAAAATTCTAAGCTTTTTCAGGAAATGTGGCAACAGATTTGTTCCTTGAGTCTGAACTCTCCGTTACTAGAAATTCTAGAAGGCTTCTCCTTTTCTTTTCAAGATTCTCACCATTCTTTTTCAATAATGCATGTCTGTTGTGGCCGGTTATTTTGCTGTCCAGCATCCTGCATGAGTGTAGCGTGGACAGCCATGAGCGCCTGCATGAGACTCAACCTTGGCTGAGCTGTCTTGTCAGGCATTGTTATTTGTGTTCCTACCTCGTCTCATGAAATGAACTACTAATGACTAGCTCCTTTCCATTGCTTGGGTGTGTGCATTTGTCTATACACGTACAGAGTAGCCCCTTCTGAGATATATGTTTAATTCATGTATTAATTTCCCACTGGTCATAGGAACTCATGGTCCTGAAATGTGGTAGAGATGTGTAGTGGCTTCTGAGAGGCGTCGTTCTATGGATGCAAATGAACCAAAGTCAGGTGACATTGTCAAAGAAAAGATCAAACCCAGAAACTTTAGCATTATTTTTTTCTTTTATTTAATTAATTATTTTATTTCTTTACAACCCAAATGGTGCTCCCCCATTCCCCCCTCCCACAGTTCTTCACCCCATCTCCCTTCCCAGGGGCATCATGGATTAGGCCCATCCTCTTCCCATCCTCTCCCACTGAGGCCAGATAAGGCAGCTCTCTGCTGCATATGTGCCTTGGGCCTCTGACCAGCCTGTGTATGCTCTGTGGTTGGTGGCTCAGTCTCTGTGAGCTCCCAGGGGTCCAGGTTAGTTGACACTGTTGGTCTTCCTATGGGGCTGCCATTGCCTTCCATTGCTTCAGTCCTTCCCCTACCTCTTCCATAGGGGCCCCCACCTCAGTCCCAATGGTTGGCTCTAAGTATCTGCCTTCTTACTGCAATCACAATTGCTAGAATTGACTATTGCGTACTTACAACTAGAGAGACAGTATGTATTCTGTTTTGAACCTACCTCTTTGCAAGTCCTTTCAATTCTATTTAAACAGCATTGTTTAAGCCAGGCATGCTCCTGCACACACATACTCCAAACATTAGGGAGGCAGAGACAGAAGGATCATGAGCTGGAGTCTAAGTCAGTGAGCTCAGTGCCTGTCCAGGCTGTTAGTGAGAGACAGTTTCAAGCAAACAGTTATTGCTTCGAAACAAGTGTGTGTGCTACACAGCTGTAAATAACTTATGTAACATCGCTTTCAGTTATGTATGAAGAAATAAATTAACTATAAAAAGCAGCTGTGATCACAGCAAATATTCAATCGAATAGGTGGGATTAAGACTCCACTCTCACTCTGAACTCCACGCTCACTCCAACATCCTGCACAGATTAAAGGGGGAGGGGCAGAAAACATCAACGAATAGGGGCTCTAGAAAAAAATGCCACTGACGTGTTTCTTTTTTTTTTTTTTAATGATCTGTAAAAATAACTTCTCTAAAGAACAAAATACAGATCTAAATGGTAACCCCTGTCGTGAGGCTGGCAACCACAGCCCAAGACCTCACTCTGAGACAACTATGTGCCCAGGAAATATCACCTTGCACAATTCTGAAGGAAGTCCTTGAAGCACTGGAGACTTGTAATGATAAAAATTACATGGTAACCTTTTATGCAACCGTCTTGTTGAACACCACATTACATTAGCGATGCTATTCTAAGGAAATCTAGTCATGCTGGGCTAAATTTTCCAAGAAGGCAATCTGAGCCCACAGTAAGGTGTACTATAAAATGAGGGAAACGCTGCGGCTCAGACACAGCCCTCCGAATGGTCCATCTGTGGACTTTAGCTCACCGATTCTCATTAAACAGTGATTTCATTTCTCGACATCATCCCAAGCTCCTCTCCTGAGCAGGCGTTCAGCAGCCTGGTGGTCTCACAACACATGCAAAGATGAATTAAAGACAGCAATGCCACAAGACTACAGAGAATTTGCTGATACCTTCCCAGTGTGGAGCGGGGGCCAGCAATTGCAGATGGAAAAGGACTCGGTGGTCCCAGCAGGCCTTCCTTCCATTAGCCCCATAGGCATCATTTTTGGAGTGTGGCAGTCACTCATACATGCACACAGACCCAAGTCACTTCCTCTGCCCTCCACACCCCATGCACTTGTAAGGTTAAAGATGCACTGGGTGCTACAAGATAAAATTCTAAAACTACAGATATCTTAGTGCATCATTTCCCAGTCAGACATGTAAAGAAGGTGTGTGTTCCTCTTTTTCCCAGTGGGCAAATTAGAGTGTGACCTGTCACAAGTTGTAACATTGTGACATTTGTCTGATGCTAAGAGAATCAAAGACAGCACACAGGACTGGAAGTATTCTGTTTTCTGGCCTTCTCTAATGGAGTTTGCACTTTTCACGCAGCCTGTAGTAGTTTCCAGAGCCCAGTCAGGGTCGGCTCCTGGTCCGTATTCAGGTCCCCACCATACCTGGAAGCCTTTGTGGGTTAAGGGTGAACTTGCTGCAGCAGAGCATACAAGATACAGAGATGTCGGATGGATTTGGGGAATGCTGGCAACTACAGCTGTCGGGTGGCTTAATAATGGCTGAGCAGTAATGTTTTCTTTACAAAAAGATGGTTTCCATCCTGGACATCTCATTCACCATGAAAGGAGGATTAAGAGCATGTAAGGGAAAGAAAGGGTGTTTGTCCTTAGTTACTACAGGAGTTGGTGGAGCTGAGTGATCCAGGGACGACATGACATCATTTAAGCTCCTGGGTGTCCTAGAACTCCAACCACTAATTACAATATATTGTTACCTCGAAGGAAACACCATGGGAGTCATCTGTCCATTAACTGTATTTGCGTCATTCTAACTAGCCAAGATAGAGATCCGAACCAATGCTGAACTATCCTGGGAGAGGGGAAGGGCTACAGATGCTTCTTAGCCTACATTAAAGTTCATATGAGTTGCAAATCTCAACTGCCAGCCACAGACCGAACTACATAATCCTTTCAGCCATGCCAAGTGCTGGATAACTATAGCCTCAACCAAGATCAAAAGGAGCAAAGGAACTGCCCAGCAGAGCCCTGACAACCCCAGGACCATGGTAACAGAACAATAGATTACTTAGATATGTTAAGTTTTAAGGTATTTTATTACATAGCAGCAACTAACCAGAATACCAACCCTGTGGCCCAAAGGAGACGACCTTTGAGGAGGAGAGTTTTGTGGTGAGCTGTGCCTGCATTTGCTTGTAGGAGTATATTAATTATTTTGACGGGGTTTGATTGTAAGGTTAGTGTCCTCCAAAGACAGCCCCACTCCAGTAAACGGCATCATTTGGTATTCACGATCTCATGCAGTCCCATTTCACAGAGAAATTGTGACCAAGAGAATGTGGCAGAGGTTACCCTGCATGACTTCCCAACTCATGCCACAAGGAATCTTATGCACTTTGCAGATATTGTTCTGGGAAAGGCCAGCCACTGTGTAACAAGGCCAACTCTAGTGTGAGGAATAGGAGAGGCCCCTAAAAAAGAAGAAAATCGGGCTGAGGAGATGATTCAGTGGTTGAGGGAATGTGCAGCAGAGGACCCAAATTCAGTTGCCAGCACCCACATTAGGCAGCTCACAATCACCTGTAACTCCAGAGCCTGGGGGTCAGATGCCTCTTCCCCTCTCCAGACACCTGCACTTCAGTGCGCCTGCTCCTATAAAGACATGCGTACTTACATATCATTTAAAAAAATAAAATAAATTTTTGAAAAAACAAAACAACAGAACCAAAGCAGAGGAGACAAAAATAGCTGGTCAAGCCTCTGAGCTGACATGCCCAGCATGAACATAAACTTCTGGGGATTCTGCCCAGGTTAATTTTCAAAGATTCCCACCGCTACTGTTCTTGACTTCACAGATGTGATCCATCTCAAGTGATTCACAGATCATTGCTATATAGACTCAGAAAGAAAATAAAAAGATAAAAAGAATGGCATTTGGTGCCATTCTAGCTTCCAAGAGAAGAAAGCAACCAATAGTCCTACCCATCTATGGCACCTACACAGCAGAATAATAACCCACATGTCACAGTACCCTTACTAGTGCAGTCCTGGCACATACACATTGGTGGTAATTCATAAGACCTGTTCTATAAAAGGGAAATGAACCAGGTACTGGAAACCTAGCCACCTATCTGGGGCTAGTGAGATCGTGAGGGAGAGCCTACAGCTGTCACTTTCTTACACTAATATAATCCTGAATTGCATTCCAAATATTTATCCTTATAGCCATAGAGAAGTGCAACTCTCACCCCTCACCAGAGAAACGTCTCTTCGCAACAGATGAAGAGGGTTGCACATAACCAGAACTGGTTCAAATGCAAGGAAAAAGTGGCGTGTAGTGCGCGGCCCCAGCCACTCCATCTACAACAGAACTCCTGCACCTAAGGCTCTGTGAATCAAGGAGAGAAAGCAGAAAGAATGTGAGAGCCAGAGGAGTAGGGCATCTGCTGTGAGACTGTGTCTCCTAGGAGTACCAGGGAAACTCCACCATGAACTCTCAACAGCATGACTAAATCTAAACAAGACCTGAACGAAGATTATAGCAACAGACACGCTAACATCTCACAGGGCCCCAGATACAGACGAAGAAGTACAGGCAACTAAGGAATGCTGACAGAGGGAGAAATCGTCTCCCCCAGGGAAGAACATACCAAGTGTGTGTGTGTGTGTGTGTGTGTGTGTGTGTGTGTGTGTGTGTGTGTGTGTGTGTGTGTGTAACAACAGTTTTAAAAAGAAGAGAATCTGAAAAAGCAACAGTACATGAGAGGGTTAAAGGAAGGAAAAGAAGAGAGTAACATAATTATATTTTAATTTCAAAAGAACAATTATTAATAGAAAAAAGAATGGATTCTACCATTTACGCAAAATGCTATGAGTGAATGATTTCAATTGTATCAACACAAATGGAGCAGAGAGTCACTTGAGTTAAGAAATAAATAGTTCAAGACAGCCTTGACTTTCATAGAGGTAAGCAGTCAGCTAATGGCACCAGTTTACCGGGTGAGGACAAAATCATTGAGCCCACATAAGAATTTTCCTCTGAAGTTATGTTTTCGTTTATAAGCCCAGTAAACATGCAACATCAGAGACGTCCTTAAACTACATAGAAGACTACATGGTACTGGGAAAGTACGGAATACAGCAGCTGCAGAAGCAGCTTCGGGAGTCTCATAAGGAAAGGACGTAAGCTTAGAAATCATGTCTTAGAAACAGCAAATCTTCTTCCTCCACCAGGAGTTCTGTCACCTGCAGAAACTGGGTTCTGTCACCTGCAAAACTTGGGTTCTGTCACATGACTATATCTCCTCTCAATGACAGTCTCCCAGACACCAGCAGTACTGAGAATGCACATCTATCTGCCCTAACCAGAGCCTCTTCTTAAATTAACACCTGCGATTGATTTCTATGCCCACATATTAGACAGAGTATACACTTTGGATAGACTGAGACAACCTGAGCCTTGCTTTGACCCAGAAAGGAAGGAAGGAAGGAAGGAAGGAAGGAAGGAAGGAAGGAAGGAAGGAAGGAAGGAAGGAAGGAAGGAAGGAAAAAAAAGAATGGGCCTCCCTCCCAAACCCATATCATGCCCTTCACAACTTTCAGAACTGTGAGGGATATATTTCTGTTTATAAATGACATTTAAGTCATTTTGTCACACGACATCCTATAATAACTAGATAATATATTATTTTTGAGAAATAATATATTTCTCAAATAATAATAATAATGCTTCTTTCTCCTCGGGGAAGCTAATCTAAGATGGACGAAAGAAGTATCTCTGTTATCCCAATTCACCCACAAGATTGTTCAGCCAAACCCTAGAGATGTGATTATCTTGTAGATACTTTGTCTTAAGGACAAAAACCTAATGATAGGATTTCCCCACTCTCCTTCCAACAAGCTCAGCTGCCACTCAGGAGAGTGGGAACAAGTCACAGGAGTGAAGAAGTGAGCCCCCCCGGGGACTGAGCCAAGGAGAAGGTGCAGAAGAAACGTTATCCTGGAGAGAGAAAAGCATGGCCAGGGAAGGCAAACAGTCTACAGTGAGCCTGTTCCACAAAACTGCTTAGAGCAAAGGCTGTAGGACAGAGTGCCAAGGCTATGTGTGGCTGTGACCAAATAACCTCAGGAATCAACTTAAAGGAGGAAAAAAAATCACATTGGGTTATGATGTCTGTCTAGGTTTTTTTGGCTCCATTGTTTCTGGACTAAAACAAGACAGAACACCATGGTGGAACAAGGCTGCTCAGCCCATGGCAGCCAGGAAGGAAAAGGAGAGGAAGGATTTGGGATCCCAATACATCCTTAGAGGACACACCCCCAGTGGCCTGTGTCCTCTATCTAGGCCCCACTTCCTAATTCCACCACCTCAACAGCACCACATGCTAGGGACAAGACTTCAATATTTTCCCACCTCTGAACTCAGGCAGCCACACATGTGGAAAGAGCCTGCTCCACAACAACTTCAAAGACTGACACAGTAGATGATGTTGGGTCAAGGCTCCCCCACCTCCCGTCAGCCCTCACTGTTCACTCTTGCCTTGATTGTTCTCTGCAGCTCTGCCCAGCTCCTGGGCTGGAGGCTTGCACTAGGGATGACTGTGTGTCCATTACACAGCTTCCAGGCCTTCTTTGCTTGTCCTTTCTAATGGAGGTCCCATGCTCCTTTGACCCCTTAAGACACATGGCTTTTCACTACCACAAAGGACTAGGAGCTAAAGAATATTAAAATCAGGTTCCTGCAACAGGGACAGCGATTTGAAATGAATAAGGACTTTCACATTTGCTTCATGTAACTCCCACTATGCAGTTAGTAAGAAAACTAAGGTAGAGAAAGGCTGGACAACCTGTCCAATGTTATTCATATTGTCCAAAGGTCATAGTCCACAAATAATACGTTAGGACAAAGAACACACCTCCTGTCAATGCTGCCACAGCCAAGGTCAATGCGTCCTCAGAGTTTGCCAAGACAGTCAACCATCAAAGCATTCTCCAATTATAGTTGCATTATTCCTCTATCAATACCTTAGAGGTGGTGGCGTAGCAGCACTAAGTCCACTCAGTACCTGGATATTAGATTTTAAGTATTATTCTTCAATAAATCACCCAAGAGTTTCTAGAGTAATAACTCATGCCAGAGCTGAAGCCAGGATAATACCATGTGGGTCAAGAGCATCTTGAAGTGCTCAAAATGCACAAAGATATGTTTACACTCACAATTACAGGGACATGTTCCTGCAACACAGGAGAAAAAGCAATTTAAGAACACGAACATTGTTCTAACACAATGCACTATCAACACTGATATACAAACAAGCAACTGGACAAACAAGGGTGGAGAAGGAATAAGTCTGCCCTATGGAAGAATTCCTGATGATAAATGGAACAGGAGTGAGACAATAGGACATCACCACCAGAATGCTGTAAGAATGACTTCTGCTGGCAAGTCCTACTGATGAATAGTAAAACTAAAAGGTGAAAGGTTAAAGGGAAGCAAATGCTTGTGTTATCTTGAATTACCTTCTCTATAACATGTATTAATTCATGGCTGTGGCAACTCTGACATATGTCCAGCAATTCTTTGATAGTCTACTTCCCTGTAGGAAGTAGAGCTTAATTCTCCTGACTTGGGGTGTGGGCATGGTAACTTGTTCATGAAGAATGCAGTGGGAGAGGGGGAAATAATTAACCTTCCTGGAGAAAGCTGCCTAGGGTAACACTAACCAAGGAGCCAAGGTCAGCAGCACAGAACACCGCTGGTCTGAGGCTTGCCAATGCAGCGTGTGGAAAGAGCACTTCACCTTCTATAGCTGTTTCATCGTCAACTTGACCGGGCTTGAAGTCACCCTGGTGGCACACTTCCAAGCATGCCATGTGGTGCATTTCCAGAGAGCTTGAATGAGGTGGGAAGACCTGTCCTGAATGTGCATGGTATCATCTTTTGGAATGAGGTCCCAGGCTGAGCAAAAAGAGAAAATGAAGAAAGCCAACATATCTATTTCTTTGCTTCCTAATCCACGCATATGTGAGCTAGCTCCCTTAGGCCCCTCACTACAGACTCCAGTCCTTTGCATTTTCTGGACAGAGGGAGGGTTGGTGAAAGAGGGAAGGAGGAAGGAAGGGAGGAAGGGAAGGAGGGAAAATTGGATACCAATATTCATCTCTTTGCCTCCAGCTTCTGAACATGCGAGCTGCCACAGCTAGAGCCTCACTCGGTATCATGCCTTTCCCACCATGATGAACGCTCAAACTGTGAGCCAAACTAATTCCTTCTTCCCTTAAGTTGCTCTAATCACAGCAATGAAAAGGGCATCTGTCATCCTCCTCAGATGTCTGTAATTCCAGCTGAGTGCCACAGGACAGTGTCAAATGGAGTCCAAATCACAGGATATTCTGTAAGTACCTGATTCCCACTCAAGGAACATGCCAAGGTCATAGACGAGGAAAGCGTGAAGAATTGTCACAGACTAAAGACAAGTTAAGAGTGTTTCAAATAAATGCAATGGTTTTGTTTTTTTTTTTTTTTATTTTGATCCTGGAACAAGACATTGATAACCAGAGTAGCAAAAGAAATGAACAATCTGTAGTTTTGTGGAAAACCAAGCAAGAAAACTTTCAGTCATACAAATAATAAATATAGCCTTGAGTAGGGCATGGAAGATGCCTTCACCAACACCCACGCTGCACTCTTCTCCAGCAAAATGAAACCTGGTGCGTATCCGATGCTAAGCCAGACACACCTGCTGGCAGTAGGCGTAGGCTTCTCTGCTCTACCTGGGCTGCTTCTCCCACTCGCTCCCCACAAGTACTCAGGTACCTGCTAAGTACCTGTTATAAGACTCAAGTCAACAGTTTTCTTGGCTGAGTTTCTCCCCATCCATCTCTATACCGTGGGAGCCCATCTTTGTCCCTTATCCTCCTGTCATTGGTTGACACTAGCCATTCCATACATTTGTGCTTTTCTTCTGTGTGGCTATGCCCTTCTCTCCCTGGGTAGACATAAAGCTTGGAAGAGTGATTTCACTCATCTTGTATAGACTCAGCACTTAGCCCAGACTGTATACATGTTGAACAGAGACTGCACTGGCAAGTACACTTATGACTGAGGAGGTAATGAACTAAACCATGCATGATAAATCTGTTATTTAAAAAAATTGAATAAATTTGTCCCAGCTCGCAATGCTTGAAGAAAAGTTGCTTCAAAAAAAAGTTAAATGCTTTGTAGGACATATAAGCCATTTCATGTTGAATTTAACAGACATATTTCCCCAAAGCCAAGGACTGACAGCCATGAGTGAGCCTCAGGAAATGCCTAGGACACTGGCTCACCTCTAGACACTTCCCCTTCTTGGTTCCTCAACCAGTTATAGTCAAACTCCCTCATGCAAACCAACATGGGGCCTCCCTTAAATGCACAGCTTCACTGCAGGCCAATGTGCACCGTAGAGTAGCATACAATGCAGACTCTTGTGATCAGTGTAATTGCCTCCTAGCATCCTAGTGGTGTAAACTTGTCTATGCCATTTCTCAACAACTTCTTCACAAGCATTAACTTCATGGCTCTTTACCTGAGTATCTTTATGAGTTCTGCATTCCCTTCTGAGCTGTAAGGGTGTATCCATAACTTGACTGACTGTAGTAATTTGCTCTCTCACCTGTTGTGTAGGTGGCTTAAGATGTCTCTGTTCACACCAGACCTCAGTAAACAAAAATGGGATGAATTATATTTCTTATAAGGGACATGTGCATTGAACCTTATTCTAAGCCAGGGTTCTCTTGCATTGTGGTCATTAACTAAGCCAGGGTTCTCTTGCATTGTGGTCATTAACTAAGCTGGGGTTCTCCATGCATTGTGATCATTAAATATTTGTTGACCTGGAAAGGTGAATTGATCTATTAACAGCGATAGTCTGTTAGATACTTTTCCATCTATACATTAAAATTTCTGTGCTCAAACTGTAGTGGGCACAATAAACCTTGAGATATTGTTTCTAATCAGAGGAAGAACAATGTAGGGAAGGGCACACCTGTGTCTCTGTCAAATAGCAACACAGTAAAAAACAAAAAAATCAGAAACAGTCCCAAGGAGCTCTGTCTGTAGGGAGTGTGCTTGTATCCTCTTGGATTTCCTTGAATCTTCTTATAATTCTTAATCTTAACCTTCCTCCAATTACACTCTTTGGAGTAGAGTACTCACTGCAGAGGCAACGCCAACTGATGAAGAAAAGCCTCACTGATAAGATATAGTTAGAAATAATTACCCACCAACTCCAATTACTTTTGGAGAATCTCATTTGGTCAGGACAGGGCGGCGGATACCGAGACATCAGTTACATGGAGCAGAGGTGGAACTGGGAGAGAGAGTAGGAGTGCTAGAGAAATAACAGAGCAGTAAGCACACAGTGGGGATGGGAACTGGGAGAGAGAGTAGGAGTGCTAGAGAAATAACAGAGCAGTAAGCACACAGTGGGGATGGGAACTGGAGTGTAAACATAGCTTAATGATTATTAAAGTTATAGAAAGTTATAATTACATATACAGATAAAGGGACAGGAAGACAGAAGGAGTGAATGATGTATGAAGAGAAAGTTGGGCTGTGAGTACAAGACAGGAAAACACAATAGACTAGACTCTAACAGGACAATCATATAACCCAATAAAACAACAACAAACCAATCAAATATTCATGCAAGAGTGAAGATTCATAAGTTTTGTTTCATCAAGTACAATTTCTTTCTTATTTACACTGCCAAAGAATATCCCTCTTCCCTTGAGATAGCCTCATACTTAACTCTTCTGGTGATGGGGCTGTCAACTGTGTCTTTAGCTCAAACATATTTGGCCAGAATTGATAGTGTACAGTGTCTCTGGGGAAATCAAATAGGTCGCTTGGAGAGTTAACTTTCCACACCAGAGTCAGCAAGGGTCCTTCCTCCCTTAGGAATTTTCAAGGCTTTGAAATGGATTTTAGAGCACTTACCATTTGACCAGCTGATGCTTTCCAAGAGCACTGGGTGGTCCTGCTCTTCCTGAGTGGATTTCAAATCCCAAGGCCCTACCCCTATGTACAGGTATATTTGCTGGAAAAAGCTTCCACCTTTCCAAGGCGAAGTTTGCCTGCTCCACTGAGTTACAGGTCAGGTCAGCTCTCATGGGGTGTCCATTAACTTCTGAATCTCTGGGTCCTCTCTCTCTCTCTCTCTCTCTCTCTCTCTCTCTCTCTCTCTGACAAGAGTTAGTTAATTTGGAATTTGGAAATACAGTTATAACAGTCTTTTCTATACTTCACAGCCAAGTGGTCAAGTTTAGCATCTTCCTTGCCTCAACAGAAAGAGACCAGGACAGTCTGATTACTTACCGTCTGCTATGTGCAGCTTGTTGGTCTGTTGTCTATAATTTTGCTTTTACTATTTTTACTTCTGTAGAGTTTGTTTTCTCTTTTGTCTGTGAATCCAGAGTGTTGAACTCACAAACCATTTTTGTTTGGCTCAAAGTTATAGTCCATGCCTTCCTTCCAGATTTAGTGTTCAATATTTCCATGGTTTGTCCAATTTGGTGGTTCTCAACCTGTGGGTCACAAGCCCTTAGAGGGGTAGAATGACCCTTTCACAGGGGTCACCTAAGACCATCTGAAAACACACATATTTACATTATGATTCATAACAGTAGCAAAGTTACAGTTATGAAGTAGCACCAAAATAATGTTATGGTTGGTGTCAGCCCAGCATGAGGAACTGCATTGAAGGGTCACAGCATCAGGAAGGTTGAGAAGCACTGATCTACTCTCCTCCACTTCATTGTGACCTGCACATCTCTCTTGCCTTTCTGAACTCTTCATATTGTCAATTGAAGGTTTTCTTCCAGGCTCATGAAGACACAGGAAAAAACGACTTGCCCCTACTCCACCATTTTTAGAAGTTGTTCTTTAGTGTTGAGGGAGTTTTTATTATTGAATGAATCTCATTATTCATTGTTGAGCTGCTTGGGTTTTCTGTCTTCATGACCTAATTTTGGTTGATTTGTAATGGTCTGGAAATTCGTCCATTTCTTCTAATTTCATCTATTGACCCATAGTTGATCCTGAAGGTCCCTAATGGCGTGTGCTTCTGTGGTGCAGGTTGTAAAGCCTCCTTTTCCACCTCTAATTACATTTAGTCTTTATCTCTTTATCTCGGTCTAAAGAGTTGTTGGGTTTGCTTATCCTTGAATATCAATTCTTCATTTCATTGATGCTTCATATACATTTTTGCCGGGAGCCAAAACCTACTCACACACCCTCTGTTTCTGGGAAACCTAGCCAGTTACAATAAAAGAAGGACATCTGCCTTTGTGGTTTTAGGTTCCAAGAACTGAAAGAACATCAAGTACTTTCTGGAGGCTGTTTATGATCGTGGATTGGCCATGAGTCTTGTGTAATCTTCCTGCTTGCTTGCCTTTATAAGCCACAGCTTAGAAATAAAGTTTGAGAGCTTGATCAGATCACGACTTGCTCTCCTTTGAGTCTCTTGTTCCCCATTCTCTCACCCTCTCCTCAGGTCCTGCTGAACCCCCGAAGACAGGGGTAATTGGCGCCTAACGTGGGGCCTGGGTACAGGGGTCCAACTGAATGCTGCTTGACCGTGGACGTCCCCCTCTCATAGGATTGCTAATTCCCAAGGTCACGAGAGAAGATCCGCACTGTGATCACCACAACCGCTTGCCGTGAGTCATATCCACCTAAGGTAAGATCGAGCAACACAATCATGGGACAAGCATTGAGTAAACATTATATATTTCTTCAGGGTCTCAAGGAGTTCCTCAAGGTTCGAGGAACTCCGGTTAAGAAAAAAGATCTTGTCAAATTCTTTATATTTGTTGAAGATGTTTGTCCCTGGTTTTCCCAAGAAGGAACTATTGCTGAAAAGAGATGGGCCAAGATAGGAGACTGTTTGAAAGATTTTTATAAGTAATTTGGCACTGAGAGGGTCCCTATCCAAGCCTTTTCCTATTGGAATTTAATTAATGAGGTGTCAAAGATTTATAAGACATGACCAGATGTCCAAGAAATAGTTAGCGAGGGTGAGAAGGTCTTACGATGCCATTCTCGGGCTCCCTCAGTCTGTGACTCTGTTTCTATCACTATGCCCGACCCGGGCCTTCCCGGTCCTCCTGCATCATTGTCCTTGGAAGAGGAGGCTGCAAAATATCACAATCTTGATTGGCCACCCTTACATTCTGCTCGAACTAGGCTACCCCCTATGTTTCTGCTTCCCCATTCTGTGCTTCTGTTTTTGATTCAGACATTGCCGAGGTCACTGACAGTGCTAAAGCAAAACTCTGCCAGGAGGTAGCTGCCCTTAAGGAGTTGCTCTTGAAGAAAAGAGAGCATCTAACTTTTATAAAGGAGTTATGGGCATTAGATCTTGAATTAACCCGACCTCCTCCGACCCCAATTTCTCCTGAAATCAAGATGAAGAAAAGATCACCTAAAACCTTGCAGACATTCCCAGTCACACGGATTAAAATCTCCTCCCCTCCCCCCCCACGGGACAGCTGGAGAGGACACTGCCTCCGATAATGGAGAACACCCCCCCCCTTGGCAGGTGAAGCCTCAGATAATGAGAATGAGGCTTCAGGAGAATCGGATGGAGAAAAAGAGGAGGTTGAAAGTCAACAGTACCGCCACCTCAGGTTTAAACATATGAAAGAATTAAAAACAGTGGTAACACTCTATGGCCCGGTGGCGCTGTTCACTCTGTCCATAATTGAAACTCTGAGTGACCGGTGGCTTACCCCCAATGATTGGTATCTTGTGGCACATGCCTCCCTGTCAGGGAGGCGATTATGTTCTCTGGAAAACTGAATTTGTTGAAAATTGTAGAGAAATAGCAATCCGTAATTCCGAAAGCAAAACCTCCAAGACTTGAACCAAAGATAAGCTTCAGGGTTACAGCCCCTATGATACCAATGCAAAACAGGCTGTTTCCTCCCGGCCTTTTATCTCAGATACAAAATGCCGGCCTTAAAGCCTGGAAACAACTCTGCCCTAAAAGAGTCCGAGACCACCTCTCTAGCCAAGATGAGGCAGGGTCCCGATGAGCCCTATAGCAATTTTAATAGCCGCCTTACAGATATGGCTGAAAGGCTTGTTGGCCAAGACTAAAACGAAAGTGAATTCATTAAACATCTTGCTTTCAAAAATGCAAACCCCGCCTGTCAAGCTGCCATACAACTTCACCGTAGGGGCAAGGATATTTCAGGCTATATTAAACTTTGTGCAGCCATCAGCTCCGCCCATTCTATCGGCCTAGCTATCGGGACAGCCCCAAAAGATTTTTCCCAGGACAGTCTCCCGAAAACCTGCTTTAATTGCAAACAACTGGGCCATTTCTCCAGAGAATGTGGGGCTCCTAAGGTCAAACGACCACCTCTGCCCTCCTTGTGTCCCCGATGCAAGAGGAGTAAACACTGTGCCTCTGAGTACTGCTCTAAGACAGATGCCCATGGCAACCATCTGCCCCCGAGACAGGGAAACTCCCAGAGGGGCTAGCCCCTCACCCCTCGCTGGAGACAAACCTCTGGGGCTATCAGGTTTGTCCCCCAAACGTCCAATCCGCAGACTCAAACGTTGCCTCCCTCCACAGAGCAACCACAGGTAGGGCAGGATTGGACCTCTGTTCTGCCACCTCTACAGTATTAACGCCCGAAGCGGGAGTCCAGACCCTGTGCACGGGTGTTTTTGGCCCCTTACCCCCTAACCCTTCCCCAACTGTTTCAGCTTCTTCCCCCCTCCCCCCGCCACTTGCTATTCCCATGCCTCCAAATGGAGCCTATGAACCCAATATCTGACAATTTATTCTTGATATTGTTAATCAAACCTTTATTGTGCTTAATCATTCTCGTCCTGAACTTACCCAGTCCTGTTGACTTTGTTATCATTCTGACCTACCTTTTTATGAGGGGATTGCAGTAGGTGGGAGTGTCTCTGAGACGTCAGATCCCTCCTTATGTAGATGGAACCAACAGAACGATGCTAAATTGACATTGAGCGCCATCTCTGGCCAAGGGTTGTGTGTTGGCAATACAATTCCCTCCGCTCATGCCCATCTTTACAATGATACAATCCCTGTTTCTTCCTCTTCCACGTACCTCCTTCCTACCAATGATACATGGTGGGCTGTAGTGATGGCCTCACACCCTGCATTTATCTCCCCAATTTAAGAGATAATGTCACTGCCTTTTGTGTGCTTGTTCAATTAATTCCCTGCTTAACCTATTACACTGCAAATGAATTTGCTCAAATGTGGGATCCTGTTACCAACCATGCCCTACTTAGAACAAGGCAGGAGGTCATCACAGCAGTTACCCTGTCTGTCCTCCTTGGCCTTGGTGCTGCGGGTGCTGGGATGGGCATAACCTCTCTAGTTCTCTCCAACAGACATTATAGTGACCTTCGGCAAGCCACTGATAGAGATAAAGAAAGGCTGGAGGTTGGCATCACCGACCTGGAAAAATC
Source organism: Uromys caudimaculatus (assembly GCA_028551405.1). Lineage (NCBI taxonomy): Eukaryota > Metazoa > Chordata > Mammalia > Rodentia > Muridae > Uromys > Uromys caudimaculatus. The sequence continues at coordinate 4,428,796 of CM052715.1, forward strand.
CCTTATCTCGCTATCTGAGATGGTTTTCCAAAATCAAAGAGGACTTGACTTGCTCTTCCTTCAACAAGGGGGGCTCTGTGCAGCCCTCAAAGAAGAGTGTTGCTTCTACACTGACTATACTGGAGTAGTCAGAGATAGTATAACTAAAGTTAGAGAAGGCCTAGAACTAAGAAAGAAACAGAGAGAACAAGAAGAAGGCTGGTTTCAGAGCTGGTTTTCCACCTCTCCTTGGCTCACCACCGTCCTTCCCTCTATTTTGGGGCCCCTGGTCAGTCTTTTGCTGCTCCTGGTCTTTGGGCCTTAGGCCTTTAGTCGGCTCACAGGCTTTATCAAACAACAAATTGACTCCCTGGCATCCAAACCTCTACAGGTTCATTACCATAAGCTCGATCTGGCTGATAGAAGTCTGGCTGAGTCCTATGATGACATATCTCCCTTGGGAGCTGCATAACACTCAGATTTATGCTCGCCTGTATTGGCATGGGTACCTGCAAGGGGTGCGAGACTAAGTACTGCAAGGGGAGGACCCTAAATGTCCGTCTCTGAGTCCCCTGTGAAGCAAACCTGATTGCCTAGAGGCTGGTGTTGATCTTCCCCTCAGCCACACGCCATTAAGAGATCTGTGGAGTCAGTGAGGGCCTCGCCAGCCTCATTTAAATTGATAAAAAGGGAGGAGATTCCAGGAGCCAAAACCCACTCACACCCCCTCTGTTTCTATGATAAAAGAAGGACATCTGCCTTTGTGGTTTAGGTTCCAGGAACTGAAAGAACCTCGAGTGCTTTCTGGAGACTGTTTACGATAGTGGATTGGCCATGAGTCTTGTGTAATCTTCCTGCTTGCTTGCCTTTATAAGCCACAGATTAGAAATAAAGTTTGAGAGCTTGATCAGATCACGACTTGCTCTCCTTCGAGTCTCTTGTCCCCCATTCTCTCGCCCTCTCCTCAGGTCCTGCTGAACCCCCACAGTCCAGGCACATTTTCAAGGTTATTTCATTTACTTCTGCTCTTATGTTGGTATTTTTTCTTCCACTAATTTTGAGTTATTTCTTTGCAATCTTCTGCTTGAGACAGATTATAAATTGCAATGAATTCACTGCTACTTTGGATGGATCCTATAGGTCTTGGTTAATATCATATTCATTTCCCCTTGTCTCAACACACTTCTTTTTTATTTCCTTAATGACTGAGCAAGTTGCTTAAGTTCTGAGTGTTTGCACAATTTCTAAGGTTTTTATCTATTTCTAGTTGTATTCCATCATAACAAGACAAAAATATAATGATATGGCTTTGATTTGTTTTAACTTTTGATTTCAGCCTGGACTTAAATAAGTCTAACAGAGAATGTTCCCTCTGTTGAGGAGAGGAATTCTCTAGCTGTTAAATAAAATGCTTTGCTTTTTGATCCATTTGATGTGCAGTACAGTTTAACCCCAGTGTTTGCTTGTTGATACTTTTGTCTGGATGATTTGTCCAGTGATGGAAATGGAGTGCTGAAGTCCCCAAATTTAATTATATTAGGCACCTCTTTAAATCTAATATTTGCTTTGTATAATTTAGTGTCCCAATGTCTAGTACGCAGTTACTTTTCATTTGTGAGATAAATCCTTTAATCATTATATAATGAGCTTCATTGTCTCTTTCTTACATTTTTAATTTAAGGTCTACTTTATTTTCTATGTATATTCCTGCTCAGTTTGTTTCCCACCATGTAAAATTTCTTTTTTTTTTTTAATCCATTCATGCTCATGCCCTTACTAGTGAAGTGTTTCTTGTAGGCAGCATATCATTGATAACTATATTTTTAATGCATTCAGCAAGTTCAAATCTTTTAAGTGGAGAATATAATCTATTTACATTTAAGGTGATCATTGATTTATAGATTATTCCTTTCATTTTCTTAATTTTTCCTAGTTATTTTTATAACCTTTACTTCTTTTCCTCTTTTATAAATCTTTGTGATTGAATGGTTTTTTGCATTGATGGTGGTTGGTTTTCTTTTTCTCCTGTATAACTGTACTTTTAGTGGGGTTTTTTACTTTAAAGTATTTCTATTTGGCAAGGCTGCCCTCACTAGTGGATATAGGAATTTCTTAGCATTAATTTGGTGGTGATAAATTCCCTCCTCTTTTTTTCCTGTGAAAGCTTTGCTTATTCTTATAGAATGGAAGAACATTTTCATGGGTTAAGTATCATTGATTAACAGTGGGGTTGGCCTTTTTGTTGGGAGTGGTCATTTTGTGGTTTGTTAGGGCTTTGAGTATATTATCCATTCTTCCATGACTTGTAAGTTTTCTCAATCTCCTGTTACTTTAGTAGAAATTCTCTTAAATGTGATTTAATACTTTTTTTTTTTTTGGTTTTTCGAGACAGGGTTTCTCTGTGTAGCCCTGGCTGTCTTGGAACTCACTCTGTAGACCAGGCTGGCCTCGAACTCAGAAATCTGCCTGCCTCTGCCTCCCAAGTGCTGGGATTAAAAGCATGCGCCACCACCGCCCGGCGATTTAATACATTTCTCTTGCAGTTTCTAAAATTCATTCTTTATCTTAGATTTTAGATCATTAAACTATGATATGCTGTAGTGTCACTTTTTCTGGTCAACTTTGTTTAGGGTCTCCCATTTCTGCCTACCCAAATCTTTCAAACATTTGAGAATTTTTCAACTATCTTTCTATGGTACTGGTTTTAATGGCTGTTTTCTTTTTTTCTAAGCATCTGTAATTTGTGTATCCATTTGCTTGGTGGTATCCCATATGTTTTATAGCCATCTTTTTTTCTTTTTCCTTATTTCTTTTCTTTTAGCTATTTTTAAAGACATGAGTTCAGAAATTCTTTTACTTAATTTAGTCTGATGTTAAAGTTTTCAGCTCTGTTTTTTATTTGGCATCTGTGCCTAGTTTGTGCTAATGATAACTAAAGAAGAATCTTAGACATTCTCTAGTTCTCCTAGAACTCCCAAATCTTCAAGTTAGCATGGCACCTCTTCAGTGACAAGAGCTGTATTCAAATATAAGTGTGTAGATAGTAAGCCTCAGAACTAACAGAGTTTCAGCCATTTTCCAGAGTTGTCCATTCCATCCCATTGAGCCTGCCCTTCTCCATTGTCCCAGCTATCAAATATGTCATCAAGCGATGCTCATAATTTCTTCAGTCCTTTCCATTTCATGTTTTCTTTAGGACATTCTTAGTTACTATCATCTTTTGTGGATCTGTCTTCTTAACTCTGTGATATCTTCTCTGATATATACACTGTTCCAGACATCTCCATCTCAAAATTGGTCTCTTTTGATTGTGTGGGTATAGAAGTGGTTTTCAAATGTACAGCAGCAGTTCCTGGTTCCATAGATGTGGGTCTGCAGGTTCCTTTGCTGTTAGCCTTGCCTGTCTTCCTAATGTGTAATTTCATTCAGCGGTTTTCTAAACAGTGTCTAAATCTCTGATTATGTGCTTCTGTGCACTTCATGACTTTCATTTTTTCAGGGGGTTGAAAATTTGGTCCCCAGTTAGTGGTGCTGTTTGGGGAGGCTGCAGAGCCTTTAGGAGGTGGAGCCTTGCTGGAAGAATTGGGTCACTGGGATCAGGACTTGAGAGATTATAGCCTTGCTCCCACTCCCAGTTCACTCTCAGCTTCACCTGTGCAGCTGATATGTGGTCAGCCAGCTTCCTGCTACATCCATATGCAGTCATTCCTTCCTTGCCATTATGGACTCCCCTTCTTGAATCATAAGTCACACTAAATTCACAAATGACTCACCAAAGAATGATACCTGGACTCAAATAGTATGCAAAAGCAAAGAGCATTTTATTCTGCATAAGTTCAGAATGCAGGTGTCTCTCATTTCAAGATGGAGACACCCAAGTAGGCTTGAAAGCCCGATTTAAAGCACATTAGGGGAATTCCAGAAGGGGGGTAGGTGACCTCTATCTTAATCTGTTAGGTCCATTACTTGGGGGGAGGGAGTCTGGAAACTGTTATTGGGGAAGTCTGAAGTCTGGAAACTGTTGCTGAGGAAGTCTGGGAACTGTTGCTGACCCATTGACCTTGCCTCAGGCCAGGTGGTAGGGCAGCTTCTGATGGCAGGGCAGTTTCTGACTAACTGCCTGAAACCTAGGGTTTTGTTCAGTTGCCTGTACTTGCCCAGTCTTTAGAAACAGAGATTTAGGCCTAGTCTCTTGAACTGCCAATTTGAAGCCCATCATGAAGTCAGCCTATCTCACAATAAGTCTCTTTTAGTGGAAAAGGTCAGCTCAGGGCCTTTGGAAAATTCCACCAGACCCTGGAGTATAAAGGCCCCTCCGTTCCCAGAAGGGAGAAGTTGATGGAGCATGTGGTACCTCTCCCTTTCTGGATTACATTCCTCAGAAAAATCTCAGGACAGATGGACCATTGGCTACCTGAAGACATGGGAAGCCCTTACTACCTCATTCCCTAAGTACCAATCAGTTTAAAGATCACACTGTTCCGCCAAGCATATTGTGCCTAGTTGCTGTTGCTCTATTCTGCCCCTGGAAACTATAAAAACTCACTGAATGAGCTGCCCAGGGTCACCTCTCCTTTGGGTGTAGGACAGCCCCAGCGCACTGGAACAATAAATTCCTCTTGCTTTTGCATCGATCTCCAGATCCCTGTGGTCCACTGGGGGTGGCGGGTTGTCCCCCGGTAGCTAAGGCTCGTCAGAGTCTTACATAGTCATGTTATTTTATTACACCAACAGAAAAATAACTAATAGTTGTGAACTGTTTCTTACTCAAAGAGCATCAGCATAGTTGGAACCTATCCCTGGGCATTCTTGTTCATCCCAGTACAACCTAAGTCAGAGACTATAAGACTCTAGGGGCCTTAACTTACCTGAGACCCTCCGAGTAAACACATGGAGTCGGGGATTGATGCAAAATGCAAGAGGAATTTATTAATTCAACATGCTGAGGTCATTCTGCATACCAAGATGGGAGAGCAACCTCAAGTTCAGGGACCTTATATTTTAGAGCAGCAGCCATTAGGCACAATGTGATTGGCAGAACAGTGTGACTTTTAAACTGATTGGTCTTTAGGGAATGAGGTAGTAGGGGCTTAATCAGCCCCTCCCTTCCAGCCTACATGCTCTCTAACCTGTTCCTTCCAGGAGGGGAGGGATGCCCATGTGCTCAGAGGGGGAAGGGGACCCTGATGGAATATCTTAAAGTTCCCGAACTGACTTCTCAAGAAGACAGGTTTTCTTTTAGTTTTGAGTGTTGGAGTGGAAGGTAGGAACAAACTTATCTCTTAACATCTTAAATCACGTGACACCAGGAGTCCATAGCCAAGGAGCGCCATAGAGAGGAAGCCTCACAGGAACTTGGAAGGCCCGGGGAAACCTCTGCCTGTGACACCAGGAGTC
>CM052715.1:4434671-4470505 GCA_028551405.1 Uromys caudimaculatus
AGCTCATTCAGGACTCCTTTCTACTGTCTTTCTGGGCACAGTGAGCTAATAAACAACACAGAAGGGAAGGAGACTGGGCAACTGAGCAATCGCACACAGGGACCAACCACAACAGGAGGGTTACCCAACAGGCATGGGGCTGTCGCATAAAGAGCCCTACCCCCACCCTACTCCCAGCCCCAGCCCTGTGTGTGCACCCAAGTGTGGTAGCATATACCTACCCACAACCCTAGCACTTGGGAAGCATTATGATCAATCTTGATTAATACCAGTTTAAGGGGACCTGGAACCACCTAGGAGACACACCTCTGGGCACATCTTTGAGAGTATTTCCAGAGAACTGAGAAGAGAAGACTCCCTCTACATGAAGGCTGTGCCATCCCATGAGCAGCATCCTAGTCTGAAGAAAAGGGAGGGAAGGCGAAAGCAGGCTGAGCACTGGTCAGCTTCCTACTGCTGGTGCGCTGTGACCGGCCGGCCTGCTTCTGCTACCACACTTGCCCAGCACAGTGGACTAACTGCTGGTGCGCTGTGACCAGCCGGCCTGCCTCTGCTACCACATGTGCCCAGCACAGTAGACTGTCCCCTAAATGGTGAGCCAAGATAAACCCCTTCTGCCGTAGGTTGCTTTTATTGGGTAATTTAACATATCAATGAAAAAAAGTAAATAATACACCTTGTCTCCAATGAAAAGAAAGGAAACAGATGCATTCTGTGCTATAAACTACTTATATTTTTTGTACTGCTCTAAAATCTTTTTTGCCAGTCTTTTTAAATTTTCTACTGTTTCCTAAATGTATTCTTTTACTCTAACTTTGCCAGTCCTGCTATCTTTTATACTTATTTACACTGTTATTTTAGGAGAGCTTGCCAAAGGACTTGAATTCACTGTGCTCCTTAAAGAAATAACTGACAAATTTGATTTTTTTTTAGGCTAGAAAGAAATATCGTGGATTGGACAGCTATATGTTAGAAGGTTCTGCGAAGTTGTTTACTGTAAGGTTTCCATCACCCGATATTTTAAAGTACTAATATTTATTACCATATATAAGTAACAAACTTTGTGTGTGTGTGTGTATGTGTGTGTGTGTGTGTATTAGATTTATTTATTTTATGTATGTGAGTATATTGTCGCTGTCTTCAGACCCACCAGAAGAGGGCGTTGGGTCTTATTGCAGATGTTTGTAAGCGACCATGTGATTGCTGAGAATTAAACTCAGGACTGAGCCATCTCTCCAGCCCTGACAAACTTGGTTTTTTAATTAGAGTGATTTATTTGTTTTTTGTGTGAGTGTTTTGTCAGCATGTAGGTCTGTGCACCATGTGTGTCTGTGCCCACAGAGGTCAGAAGAGAGCATCAGATTCCCTGTAACCGGAGCAACAGATGGTTGCCAGCTACCATGCAGGGGCTAGGAATCAAACCTGAGCGTTTTGCAGGAGCAGCAAATGCTCATAATCACTGAGCCCTTGAAAGGTGGCCACTGCTTACCTGTCTCCTGTCCATCTCTCTCTGTTGTGTAGCAGTTTCTTTGGGACTCAGCACCCCCTCTAGGAGGGAGGACAGATGCTCGTGAAACTCAAGAACTAAACAGATTTCATATGTCTAGGAGAGCTGAAACTTTTGAGATTTTCAAGCTCTTCCCCAAAGATATAGACACAGTAAACAGACTGTAGAGGAGACTCTGACCAACCCGACTACTGAGAGGAGAGGCTCAGCCTGTTGAACTGTCTGTATTAATGAATATTCAAAGCAATAAATGAATAAGAAAATTAAAGTGGTTATATTTATTTAATGCATTAACATTATGTAGCAGATAAAGATAAACTACATCTTTGTTATCATATTGATTATATATCATAGTTTGTTAAATAAATTAAATTGAATTATATGGATTTAGCAGGGTTTACCTAAACTGAAAACACAAAATCTAGTACCCAGCATGTGTGGTCTCCGTGAAGAGTGAGCGAAGAGACGGATGAATCTTTTAGTAGTTCATTTAGTACAAGGCTTATCAGAATCGCATCCAAATATATGGGAGCCAAACACCTTGTAACTCTCCAGTACAGTGCTCAGGGCCAAAATAAACTCACATTCACTGGACAAAAGCCTTGGGTTGGCCAGAGCAGAGCCCCAGATATGAACCTGAGCTGTGTGGTCTACAGAGGTCTCAAAGGCTGGATGATGCATCGTAGCCTTTGAGAAGAAGCATCGGGTGTATGAAGAGTGGGCAAAGGAGTTAGGTATGGAGAAGCCAGGCAAGGGCATGGATCACATCACATCCTCTCTCAATCTATGTCACCAGGAGTCTGGGACCAAATCCACCTTCAGAGGCTCTTCCTCTTCTAGTTCCTTAGTTAGCTATAGCTCCCTACCCCCCTAAGAAGGAAGAGTCCCCCCAGGCCTTTTCTAACATGTCATCCTTCAGAAATGGGGAAAATGATAGCATAGAAATGAGGACACGGTGGCTGATGGTGGGTGTAGTTCACACAGGAAGATTTTAACTGAAGAGGGTGAAGGACTAACACTCATCTGCTCTTCAAAGGGGCGAAGACCCTGCCTTGCAGCTACAGAGCATTCATCTTGACTTCAAACACGTGAAGCCATCCCAAATATTCTCTGAGTGAAAGGGGACTTGCAGAACATCCAGAACCTCAAATGTGTGTGCATAGAGAATTTCATAGAGAGATGGTGGGAAGGACTTCTGACATAGCCCAGGCTGGCTTCAAACATGATATGTAGCTAGGATGACCTTGAACTTCCAGTCCTCCTCCTGCAACCATTTCCTGAGTTCTGTGATGACAAGAATGTACCCTCGTGCCTAGTTTGTTGTAGAAAATATTTAAGCTCAATCCAGGTGTCTTAGTTAGGGTTTTACTGCTGTGAACAGACACCATAAACAAGGTAATTCTTATAAAAGACAACATTTAATTGGGGCTGGCTTACAGGTTCAGAGGTTCAGTCTAGTAATATTTAGGCAGGAATATGGAAGCATTCAGGCAGGCATGGTACAGGAGGAGCTGAGAGCTGTACATCTTCATCTGAAGGCAGCTAGTGGAAGACTCACTCTCAGGCAGCTAGGACAAGGTAATTAAAGCCCACACCCACAAGGCCACATCTGCTCCAACAAGGTCACCCCTCCCAACAGTGCCAATCACTGAGCCAAGCATATAAAAACTATCACACCAGGGGTTCCTACACTGCCTTTGATCATTTAGTTCCCAGATAAAAGATAGACATGACATTTATATTTATAATATGCCTTTATTAGCACTAAGGCTTGGCAGATATCTACACTCTGTGCTATTAAAATCTATTTCCTATCAATAACCCCGAATTATTTATTGCTTACTATGTTTCATCTGGACTGCTCTTAACTCCTATTGGTCAGCCCTATGGGATGCTTTCCTGACTCCTAACTCATGGTGTCTTTCTCCTCTCTCCACCTTCTTCTTCTCTCTCTCTCCTTATCTATAACTCCCTCTTGAGCCTCCAGCTCCACCTTTCCCCTCCACTGCACAATCACAGGCTCTAGCCTTTTATTGACCAGTCAAATTGGGGAGAAGGTTCATGGTCTACTTGGGAGCAACCACCACTTGAGAAACAAATATTAGCGTTAGAATACAAGCAGCATCAGGCCAACACACTAAGTTTGCCTTTTTTGCCCTATTAAAAAGACTCATTCTCTGCCGGGCAGCGGTGGCACATGCCTTTAATCCCAGCATTTGGGAGGCAGAGGCAGGCAGATTTCTGAGTTCGAGGCCAGCCTGGTCTACAGAGTGAGTTCCAGGACAGCCAGAGCTACACAGAGAAACCCTGTCTCGAAAAAAACCAAATAAAATAAAATAAAATAAAATAAAATAAAATAAAAAAAGACTCGTTCTCTTACAATAAAAAAACCAATATATAGTAGGATCTGTTTTGAAACAATTATGAAAATTATTAAATTTGAATTATATTCGAAAATCCAGTTTGTTTGTATTTGGCAATTTAGATAGACTATCCTATCATCTATCCTATCTTAGTGAGTTAGAATCTTGTATCTAAATTATTTTTTATCTTAACTTGTATTACCATCCTAAAAACATCATTTTTAGACCTAGAACATCTTCTTAAATTATAAGCAACTTAAGTTTAATTGTGGGACTATAATTATCTAGTCTTCAAACCCATCAGAGATCTGAGAAGGAATAAATATTATTTGAGTATGCTTCCAAAAATCATAGAAAATGACAGAGAAACTTTTGAACTAGGCATTCCCCAATATTCTTTATAACATTGGAGCATCTATCTTCATTCTTCTGGCCCAGAACATCTGGCAAACCTTAAATGAAGCAAGCATTATGAAGGAATAGCTTACCTTGTCTTGGCAGAGTTTAACAATCAATATCCTGTGCCTGTTTTTCCTTTTTGGACAGCATTCTGTATAAAGTTAGGACTTCCTACCCACCAGTAGCTAGCTTGCCACAATTGAAGCAATTCCTTAAGTTATTGATGCTTATCATCTTCCTCAAAGTGGAATGGGGGAACTGTCAGGAGCAAATCTATCTCATAGGCAAAGATCTTTTAATAATAAAATGATTTTAAGTGCCATATTTTGTGGATCTCTGCCACTTTTGAAGACCATCTGTCCATTCATAGCATATTTGAATTGTTCAACTTTGTTTATTTTCAGCTATTTACTATTTGAATAACTTTGAAAACATTTTATTGTAGTTAGCTAAGTTAGTATCTAATATGACCATGGATTTGACTTTCTGGCTATTAACTTGCATTACTTAATTATTCTAAACAGTTTGTAATAGCAGCTATTAAAAGTACTGGGACTAAGCCTTGTATTCTTAAATGAGTTGCATAGGAATAATATCTATATAAGTGTTGAAACATACATATATCATATTGTAACAAAATTAATCTTAAATTTTGTATCACTATAAAAAGATCTACACCAATAAAAGCCTTAAACCTGTATCAATATACAAAACACTGTACCAATGTAAGAAAATATAACTAATTCTGCATCAAAATATGAAGATATCTAGCACTGTAAAATTATAGCTATAAAATTATTTTGTTTAAGAGTAGATTTAATAACCCATCCCTATTTGTCTAATGTATCATAATATTACTGTATCGCCCTTATTTTTATTTTCATCTCCATTCCTTCTACCTAAGAATGAAAGAAGGATAGAGAAGAGGAAAGGAAAGGTAGGAGGGTTTAAGCTCTCTACTTACTTTCCTCTCTCCAAAATTATAATTATTTGTAAATCATCCCTGAAAATGACAACATATGTATAATTCATAAAATAAACAAACCATTCATCCCAATTTAAGGAATTGGGATGATACTCTTTTTATAGTAGCTTCTTGCTAAACTGGGGTGAATTTTTTCTGTTTGTGGCCCAAAAGGAAATTGGAAAAATGGTTAAGTCAAAAGAAAACCAGCTGGCATTATTCGTTGTCCAGTCTCTATGTGTGGAGAAAATTCAGGGCTTAATTGGAGTCCTGACTGAACAGTTTGAAAGACTGGATGAACCAATGTCATTTGAGATCAGCAGTCCTTTTTAAAGTTGTTCTAGAAACAAATCTCTGGAAAAAGCATCAGTTTGAGGCAGGATCAATTAGGGAGCTGGAACAATAGGTTTGTGCATCTCAGTATCCTCAAGGGTGAATCCTGTCAGGGCTGCCCTCTTGATGTTTCATTGTGTAATATATAAATCTTACTAGCAATACATATAGTTCTATAAAGACATCTATATAGAATGTACAGGGGGCACAGATCAATTAAGGATTATTTTCTGCTCTTAGTTTGAGCAGGTAAAAGACTTTCTTTAAAGGTAGTTTGAACATATAAATCTCCATTTGTGACATATGAAAGGATGCCATGATGAATTTTGAGGACTCTGTAGCCAATAAAATCCATTGGCTATGCATAGCTGAATTCTGGCTGTCCTTGTCAGTTTCAGAGTTGTTTCAATAGAGGGTTTATCAATATACATTACCAGTGTATTTAGGCCCTTTTGGTTCTCTCTTCTCTACAGGTAAGATCTTCAGGGGTCTCCCTTGGTCCTTTTAGTTCTCTCCTGTCTGCAGGTAAGATCTTCAGGGGTCTCCCTGTAGCAAATCCTTATTACTTTGGGAGAAGCCCAGAGCTTTTTTTCCCCTGTTAACACAAATACAGAGCCTCTCTCCCAACATAGCATGCCTTTGGTCTGGCAATTTGAAGTCATTAAGAGTATAGATTGATTTAATCTAGCAGTTCCTTTTTTATCTAGGTCTTCAGTTACTTTTTAATTTTAATTTTAGAGCTTTTTAAAAAATACCAACTTCTTTTCCTTCCGGATAAATACAATCCAAACCTTTAGCAAAAAAAGCAAGCCAAGGGCAGATATGTAGTCATGTGCACAAATGAGCAAGTATGTATACATGAACACACGTGTGCCATATAATAAAAACAAACTAAGTAAAGCTGCATTGTCAGCTAATAACAAGAATAGAGTTTTCATTGAATATTATTTTATTTATTTATTTGTTTATTTATTTATTTATTTATTTGTTTTGTTTTGTTTTGTTTTTTTCAAGACACGGTTTCTCTGTGTGGCCCTGGCTGTCCTGGAACTCACTCTGTAGACCAGGGTGGTCTCAAACTCAGAAATCTGCCTGCCTCTTCCTCCCAAGTGCTGGGATTAAAGGCATGCGCCACCACTGCCCGGCTGAATAGTATTTTATTTAAAGTTGAGAAATATTCAGAAATGAGCTCAAATTGATCTTCTCACCCCCAATACTATTTCTAATAAGCACTATATATAAAGTACAGCCACTGAAGAAGATTGCAGGGAGACACACCATTCGGAGGGTGTCACAATGGTACCTGGAAACACCGTATGAACGGTGGTGGAATCACAAAGCCTATAGACAGCATCTGCCCTTGGTCAACTGTTCCAGTGGTTTTCATGACGACCTCACTGATCTCTGTGTGGAAGAGTAGGGCTTGGAGCATGGCAGTGTATCCCATCGTCACAAACCACTGCCGTGTTCACCATACGGTCAGCCCACAGGGAGAAAACGGACTCCTCAACTACTCTGCTTGCATGTGAGAGAAAGCATTCTTACAGAGTTGCCTAAATGCCTTCTTTAAACAGGATGGCCTCTTTATCTTCTCCCTCCCCATGTCCCTTCCCTGCCCTGTCTCCCTGTCCTTGTTAAATGCTTTTCCCCAAGAAAACTTTCCCCCAAACTCACAAAATGCTCCAAACCTCAGCAAAGGTTTATGCCCTGAGAGTTGGTTATTTGGAAGCCAGGCCTTCTGCAATCTGATTTCTCAGGATTGATGCTTTCTCTTTGAACAGTAGCACAAACACAGGCTCAAAGGGCCCATGACAGTCACTTAGGAATAACGAGGATGTTTGTGTCTGGGCAAGGTCTCCCCTACACAGGAAACCTTTTGTAAATATTAGTCACTAGAACCGGAACACTAATAGATGTAGTTAATAATTATCACGATGTGCCAAAACTGCACAGTTTGCTCCCTGATTGCAATATTAAATTGCTATTGAGCTGTGGTATTTGCTTCAGGCAATGCTAGTAAGAACCCCCTGAAGACCCAGGCTGGCCTCGCCACACAAAAATGGAAAATGTTCCGTTGCATACAATGCTCAGGCAGCAGTGGGCTTTGCCAGAAAACAAACACAAAACTCAAACAATAGAAGGGAAGTTTTATCGGCGCTGAAGTGTCCTTTCACTTGGGAACTGTCGTCTCTCAGAAAGAAAAACACGCACATACTTGATAGTGGCTCACAAGGCAAGCCATTACTATGGGCACAGTGACTCTTGGTACAGATAGAGAACTAGAGAACTATGCACAGCCAGAGCTCAAAAGCTTTTTTATTTGCATACGATTACGTCTGGAGATAGACTGAACAGGCTCTGAGAAGTTGAGGGCCCCTCAGAATGCAAACAGGCTTCTCACCCCATGAGCAGTGTGGGAATATTCTTTTCCCACAATCCCCTCCTCTGGGCTTGACAGGTCAAGTGGCTTGGACAATAGGGCAGAGCTACTGAGAGCAAAACTGCAATTTAATTGAGAAGTGTCATTAGCTCCAGGAAAGCCCATTGAAAGGCAGACACAATGGGGCACTTGTCATACACAGCGCACACCAATCCACCCCTCATCCACCCACGTTCTGCCATCCCACCTCCGCATCTGCAATTTCAGAGACCCACAGTGGGCAAATGAGCACTTAGCGTCAATCTGCACATATTGCCGCCCAGTCAGTCTGTGCAAATGGGAGGCTGCCTTGTCCTCCTCGGGGATTCTGAAGCAAGGCAAGGGTACGCCTACTATGGAGGCTGCACTCAATATATTGCTGTTTTACAGGAAATTGAGGCTCCTGTGTGCAGTGGGGTTAGGAGAAAAAGAGCAGTGGCCATTAAGCAACTAATTAAGAGAGATTCTGCAAGAAGGTTGTACTTGGGCCTTCACCTTTCAGGCCAGGCGAATCAGTAAATAGCCTGCAAAATGTTTTTGTGCAGGCCAGGAGGATACATGAGGCGTCATCTACAGCCCCCTCAGGAGCTATGCCTTCTGTGGCCTGTGTGGGCAGACACAGTAATGGATTCTGCTTGTTCAGAGGAGACAGGAAATGGTTGCTCTGCCCCCAACCTGACGGGCTACATGCTCCAGATTACCAAAGTGTCCACCTCATGTAAACTCAGGAGGCAACTCAAATCTTCTCATCCTCTGAAATGTTCCCAGGAGTCAGACGTTGATTATACCAAAGCATCTTTGAAAGAGGCTATGGTTATCTATGCTCACAAATTGGGGTAGAATTAAACAGAAAGGCCAGAATACTTTTATATTTTACTTTTAACTTACATGTATGTGTGTTGGGTGTGTACGTGCGTGTGTGTGTGTGGAGGCCAGCGGACAACTACAGATTCCCTGCAGGTGCCTTCCACACTGTTTTTTGTTTTGTTTTGTTTTTTGTTTTGTTTGTTTGTTTTTTGAGAAAGGGTCTCTCATTGACCAGAACTTTCATAATGGGTTAGGTTGGCTTCCCAATAAGTCCCAGAGATCTGCCTGTCTTCATCTCTCCAGTGCTGTGTGGCTCTCCCTGTCCTCATAGATCATGCTGATATTGGCCCACACTGGCAGAGGGAGCAGAGACAACAGGTGAGGAGGTTCAGAGGCCCTGTGAGTGTGTTCGATGAAGAAGACACACGGGGACCAGCTGCAGGGAGGCAGATATCAACTTTACTTGGGGTGACTCAAGACTTATAGAAGTTTGGGGGATGGGAGATGGGAGGTAGAAATATCCAGGAAGGTCAAAGGTCATTGGCTGAAGGCTTCGGGTACTGAAATGTCTCAGTATGGGGAACCATTTCAGGAATCTCAGGTGCTAGTGAACGGGTTCTTATCGGAAGGAAGGAAGTTGAACCTGTAATCTTAACCAAGGCTATATATGACATTCTGCAGGTAGAGGTATGAGAGTTTTAGAACTGCCCTGACAAGGTCAGAGAAGGAAAAGCCCTGTCAAGGAAAGGAGTCTTCCATAATGTGCTGAGCCCCCAAAAGCTATCTTACAATGGTAGACTTCGACCCTAATTAGCAGAGTTTCCCCACAGGGCTGGGATTTCAAAAGCATGTTTCACACCCAGATTTATTTGACATGGATTCTGAGGGTCACACCGGGAAGGCACGCACGTTCTCACCTGAGCTAACACCACAGCTCCTACTTACCTTTTAATTGTTATGTAACACCTGACTGTGTGGCATGATGGCTTGAGGTTTGTATACAATATGAAAAATGAAATCAGGCAAACCAGTATTTCCATTCCTTAACCACTTGTTGTTTGAGGAGGCTATATTAGGAGCCTATGGATTCTTGTTTAGCTATCTATAGAGTTGACAATAAATTGTTGTAAATTCCAGTCACCCCCGAGGACCTGTAGAATATCTTCATATGTCTGATTGTGTGTTGCTATCCAACCTCTATTCCCTTCATCTCCACAACTATACCTGCTCTTTATAAATGTCTTTTCATGTCTCAATCTACATTTTGTCAGCTTCTCGGGTACAGGTAAGCGTCTCCCTCATCTCCCCATTTACAAAGTGGTATGTCCCTGGGCCAGTCACTCCCTTCTCATCTAAACAGAGGATATATAAACAGCTCTGAGATCTCAGCATGAGTTCATTCTGGGTGCAAAGTAAGCCTTGAGTGGATATTAGCTAATGTCATCTTGTTGTCATCTTACTGCATTGCCCTTGTCCTTTTTTCTGTCAGAATCAGCACAGGGTGTAGTTGGCAAAAGATGTGCAGAGCGTGCTCCATGGTCAGCTAGTTGGTTGGAGTGAACGGGTGAGAGGATGAATACACTCTCAGTGAATGCTTTAAGTGACTAACACTTTTCTGTCCCATTGACAACTGGTTGAGTGAAATGAATGAATGATTTAAGTGACAAATATCTTTCTATCCTAACTCATCTACTCCCAGGACAAATCATCCTATATATTGTGATCGTAAAGCTGCACCTGCTGCACTGTGAGCCTCAGTGCCAGCTGCCTGATAATAGACAACGTGAGGAGACATAGCTGTGGTGGTCGGATCTCCTTCTGCTGTGCAGATCCTGTGCACTTGAAGAGAACAGCTTCCTAGTCACTCCTGCTGATCATAGGGGGCTGAGACTGGCAGAATGTGTGGTAGCAACATACGTGTGTTCCCAGTGCCACCACAAGAAGAAAATAAGCCATTAGAAGTTGGGCATCTATATGCAAAGCCTCAAGGCTAAATGGATCCCTGAGCTCAAACTGGTAACACCTCAGGGAAGGGGTTTTGTGGAGTGAGATAGATTTATGGTATCATTAAGACTGAATTCTATGAAGTTCTGAGGACCTACATTCAATTTACAATTACCAAAATGTAAACCATGAACATATTACTGAAGTTTTCTAGGCTTTGTGGTCTTATCTGTGACACTGTACTAATAACAATCTCACATGTTTTTGAGAAACTCAAATAAAAGGGTCCATGACTATGACTTAGGACAGAACCTATCACATCAACAGATTGGGTACTGGGACTCATCAATCTCTCGAAGCTGAATTTGGAACAAAGTGAGAAATAGACTTGGGCCTGAAAGGATTACATAAACCCCACTTGTGTCCATTTAAGGACTAGGCCTGATTTCAAAAAGAAGGCCTAAAAGCTCCAACCCCAGGAATAGACCATAAAATCTAGGAAGAAAAAGCCTCCTCCCAAAGAAGAGCCTATGAATAACCACAAGAGCAGAAAAATATCTTATCTCAGGATGGGCATCTGTGCTGGGCAGCCCTATCTCATCCTGTGGATAAACTTGCATGGTATAGGAATGCAGACCACTGACCACCTGGCACAAGCCAATCAGAGCTGACTCCTGTGGACCCTAGCTCCCACCAATGATATTTTTAGATTACCTAACCCTTTTGGAAAATCCTAATTCTCTTTAAGAAGGCCTGCATGTCTTTGTTCATGGTTACAATTTCAAAGAATGATTGACCCCTGCATGCTTGTTGTTTTTGCAGAATAAACAATCTTCCTCTTTGCATAGTATCTGAGTCTGGGGTCTTCCTCCAAAACAGACCTGAATGTTCATTTTCAAAAGGATGAATCTGGGTTGGAAAGCTAGCTTGGTTCACATCCAAACTGAACTTTCTACCCGGCTTAGCTTTAAGTCACCAATACCTTATAATCAGTAGAAGACGGAATTCAGCCTACTACTCTAGTGACACAAAAAACACATTCTCCTCTTCTGTAGTTTAGTTGTGTTTGTTCCCTAATGGTTCATGTGTTGAAAGCATGATCCTGAGTGTAGCAGTCCGGGAAGTTGGTGGAAATTTTGAGAGGTCAGACTTGGGAAAAGAACGTTAGGTCATTGAGGCTCTGACTGCAGAAGGGTCATAGAGCTCTCCTGGGACTCCACACAGGCACTAAAAGATCAGATTGCTACAAGAGGAACAAACCCAACACCTGAACTCCCCTGGCTTTCTATCTTGCCATGTGATCACCTTGTTCATTTCTGCCAAAGTGATGCTGTCCACACATAGCTGACTCAATGAGGCTGCCCAATCCAAACCCAGAACCCAGGACCAGAAGCACAGTCCCTGGGCAGTAGAGACTGGGTTCGCATGCAGGGGCCCTAAGTTCTAGCCTCAGCAATGAAATTAAATAAATAAATAAATTGTAACAACAGAACCAAAAAGAAACTTGTCTTCTTTATAAAGTATCTAGCCATGAGTATTTAGTTATAACATAGAACATAGATAGATATTGTCTCTGTCTCTTTTTACTAGTAACAACACTTCAGGCTCCCAGTGTTCTACCTCCTCTGCTGCCCTCCTCCTAATTCCCAGATAGAGGACCAGACTCCTTCCATTCTTATGCTTAAGATCAAGGAGTTCTTTCTTTTCCATAAGTAGAAGAGTTCCTAGAAAATTTTCTCCCTTTTCTTCTCCTTCCCTTTCCAGCCCAGACATTTATCTTTCTAATTAATGCTGCCAATTGCCTCTGACCCTCCTGTGGTGCAACAAGGCCAAGCATTTTCAAAGTCAAAGACCCCAGTTTAATGGGGTAGATTTCTGCTCCCTTTTCTATCTGCTTCATTTATGCCACCTGATCATAGTCTTGTGGAAATTCTTCTACTACATAAGT
This sequence comes from Uromys caudimaculatus, assembly GCA_028551405.1. NCBI lineage: Eukaryota > Metazoa > Chordata > Mammalia > Rodentia > Muridae > Uromys > Uromys caudimaculatus. Next base: position 4,447,356 of record CM052715.1, read on the forward strand.
GTGGTCAGACTCTCCCTCAGTTGTGTCTGAAACCTGCCAAGGACCAGACGCAGCTTGGTGAGGGGTCCTGAGAGAGGGGTGTCTGGGAGTGGTGAAACAAATGACTTGAAGTCAAATTGTGGGTCCAAGCTGATAGGCTGTGTTCTGCTCAAGATGGCTCCCTAAACAGCTCTTCATAGATAGCTCTTGCTCTGTAGTCTGCTTGAGAAAGCTTTTCAAACTGCTCTCTCTCTCTCTCTCTCTCTCTCTCTCTCTCTCTCTCTCTGTGTGTGTGTGTGTGTGTGTGTGTGTGTGTGTGTGTGTGTGTGTGTATGTTCTACTCAAGACAGCTTTTAAGACTGTTTTCTCAAGAACACTGGGACAGAGGAACAGCCTGGGACAGGAGCCTTCCGGTTTATACCTGTGGTCTGTGCCACGTGGCTCCATACCCAAATAGCACAGGGAAAGAGCTAGCCTCCCAGGAGTGTGGACATGCCTATGATCAGGGGTAAGGTCAGCACCTCTGTTCAGAGAGACCCGCCCAGAACCCTCAGGACGCAGGGACTGAGGAGTGGCCTTCTGGTTTCCTTCTGAGGCTGGGAAGAAGATCCCATGACACAGGGCTCTCAGTGCCAGGAGAGAGCTGGTCTCCCAGGAGTGCTGACACACCTTTAAGCACAGGAAGACCACCACTTCTGTTTAAACTCCTAAATCAAGAGGGACCCTCGCAGAGCCATCAGGACACAGGAATTAAGGAACAGCTGGGGATAGGATCCTTCTGGTTTCTGTCTGCACCCCAGAGCTGACCCTGTACCACAGCTCTTGAACACCAAATTCCTTGGAGAGCTGGTCTCCAAGGAGTACTGACGAAAAGGCCTGCAGGAGGGACAAATCACAGTCAGAGAGAGCAAGACCAGTAAACACCAGAGAAAACCAGATGGCAAAAGTCAAGGGCAAGAATATAAGGAATAGAAACCAAGATAAATTGGTATCATCATAACCCAGTTCTCCCACCACAGCGAGCCCTGGATACCACAACACACAAGAAAAGGAAGACTCAGATTTAAAATCACTTCTTATGATGATGATAGAAGACATAAAGAAGGAAATAACTCCCTCAAAGAAATACAAGAGAACACAGTAAACAACTAGAAGCCCTTAAAGAGGAAATACAGGAAAACACAATCAAACAGGCAAAGGAAATGAACAAAACTATCCAGGATCTAAAAATGGAAATAGAAGCAATAAAGAAATCACAAAGGGAGACAACCCTGGAGATAGAAACACTAGGAAAGAGATCAGGAGTCATAGATACAAGCATCACCAACAGAATACAAGAGATAGAAGAGAGAATCTCAGGTGCAGAAGATACAATAGAAAACATTGACACAACAGTAAAAGAAAATGCAAAAGTCAAAAAGCTCCTAACCCAAAACATCCAGGAAATCCAGGACACAATGAGAAGATAATAGGTATATAATAGAAGATAAGGATAATAGGTATAGAAGAGATTGAAGATTTCCAACTTAAAGGGACAGTAAATATCTTCAACAAAATTATAGACGAAAACTTCCCTGACCTAAATAAAGATATGAACATAAATATACAAGAAGTTTACAGAACTCCAAACAGATTGGACTAGAAAAGAAATTCCTCCCATCACATAATAGTCAAAACACCAAATACACAAACCAAGGAAAGAATATTAAAAGCAGTAAGGGAAAAAGGTCAAGTAACATATAAAGGCAGACCTATCAGAATTACACCAGACTTCTCACCAGAGACTATGAAAGCTAGAAGATCCTGAACAGATCTCATATAGACCCTAAGAGAACATAAATGCCAGCCCAGGCTGATATACTCAGCAAAACTCTCGATTACCATATATGGTGAAACCAAGATATTCCATGACAAAACCAAATTTACACAATATCTTTCCACAAACCCAGCCCTAAAAAGGATAAGAGGTGGAAAACGCCAACACAAGGAGGGAAAAACTATACCCTAGAAAAAGCAAGAAAGTAATCTTTCAACAAATCCAAAAGAAGACAGTCACAAAAACATAAAAATAACATTGAAAATAACAGGAAGCAACATTCACTATTCCTTAATATCTCTTAACATCAATGGAATCAGTTACCCAATAAAAAACCATAGACTAACAGCCTGGATACATAAAAAGGATACATAAAAATCCCAGCATTTTGCTGCATACAGGAAAAGCACCTCAGGATTAAAGACAAACACTACCTCAGAGTAAAGGGCTGTAAAACAATTTTCCAGGCAAATGGTCCCAAGAAACAGGCAGGAGTAGCCATTCTAACATCGCATAAGACAACTTTCAACCAAAAGTCATCAAAAAAGATAAGGAAGGACACTTCATACTCATCAAAGGAAAAATCTACCAAGAAGAACTCTCAATTCTGAGCATCTATGCTCCAAATGGAAGGGCAGCCACATTCATAAAAGAAACTTTGCTAAATCTCAAAGCACACATTGCACCTCACACAATAATAGTGGGAGACTTCAACACCCCACTCTCATCAATGGACAGATCTTGGAAACACAAACTAAACAGAGACACAGTGAAACTAACAGAAGTTATGGACCAAATGGATTTAACGGACATCTATAGAACATTTCATCCTAAATCAAAAGAATATACCTTCTTCTCAGCATCTCATGGTACCTTCTCCAAAATGCACATATAATTGGTCACAAAACAAATCTCAACAGATATAAGAAGATTGAAATAATCCCATGCCTCCTATCAGATCACTACGGATTAAGGCTGGTCTTCAATGGCAACAAAAAGAACAGAAAGCCCACATACACATGGAAGCTGAACAATGCTCTACTCAATGATAACTTGGTCAAGGAAGAAAAAAAGAAAGAAATTAAAGACTTCCTAGAATTTAATGAAAATGAAAGTACATCATGCCCAAACTTATGGGACAATGAATGCAGTGTTAAGAGGAAAACTCATAGCTCTGAATGCCTCCAAAAAGAAACTGGAGAGAGCATACACTAGCAGCTTAACAGCACACCTGAAAGCTCTAGAGCAAAAAGAAGCTAATATTCCCAAGGGGAGTAGAAGGCAGGAAATAATCAAACTCAGGGCTGAAATCAACCAAGTAGAAACAAAAAGAACTCTACAAAGAATCAACAAATACAGGAGCTGGTTCTTTGAGAAAAGTTAAGTCAGGATCAGATAAACTATCTAAACAGTCCCATAACCTCTAAAGAAATAAAAGCAGTCATTAAAAGTCTCCCAACCAAAATAAGCCCAGGGCCAGATGGGTTTAGTGCAGAATTCTATCAGACCTTCAAAAAAGACCCAATACCAATACTTTTCAAACTATTCCACAAAATAGAAACAGAAGAAACACTACCTAATTCATTGTATGAGGCCACAGTTACACTGATATCAAAATCTCACAAAGACCCAACACAGAAAGAAAACTTCAGACCAATTTTTCTTATGAATATCGATGCAAAAATACTCAGTAAAATTCTCCCAAACCCAATCCAAGAACACATCAAAACGATCATTCATCACGATCAAGTAGGCTTCATCCCAGGGATGCAGGGATGGTTCAATACCCAGAAATACATCAATGTAATCCACTACATAAACAAACTCAAGGAAAAAAACCACATGGTCATTTCATTAGATGCTGAAAAAGCATTTGACAAAATTCAACATCCCTTCTTGATAAAAGTCTTGGAAAGATCAGGAATTCAAGGCCCATACCTGAACATAGTAAAAGCAATATACAGCAAACCAGTAGCCAACATCAAACTAAATGGGGAGAAATTTGAAGCATTCCCACTAAAATCAGGAACTAGATAAGGCTGTCCACTCTCTCCCTATCTATTCAATATAGTACTTGAAGTTCTAACTAGAGCAATTAGACAACAAAAGGAGGTCAAAGGGATACAAATTGGAAAGGAAGAAATCAAAATATCACTATTTGCAGATGATATGATCCTATACGTAAGTGACCCGAAAAACTCCACCACAGAACTGCTACAGCTAATAAACAACTTCAGCAAAGTAGCCAGATATAAAATTAACTCAAACAAATCAGTAGCCTTCCTATACTCGAAGGATGAACAGGTTGAGAAACAAATTAGGGAAATGACACCCTTCACAATAGTCACAAACATTATAAAGTATCTTGGTGTGACTCTAACCAAACAAGTGAAAGATCTGTATGACAGGAACTTCAAGTCTCTGAAGAAAGAAATCGAAGAAGACCTCAGAAGGTGAAAAGACCTCCCATGCTCATGGATTGGCAGGATTAATATAGTAAAAATGGCCATCATGCCAGATTCAGTGTAATCCCCATCAAAATTCCAACTCAATTCTTCATAGACTTAGAAAGAGCAATTCTCAAATTCATTTGGAATAACAAAAAACCCAGGGTAGCAAAAACTATTCTCAACAATAAGAACTTCTGGGGGAATCAGCATACCTGACCTCAAGCTGTACTACAGAGCAGTAGTGATAAAAACTGCATGGTATTGCTATAGTGACAGGCAGGTAAATCAATGGAATAGAATTGAAGACCCAGAAATAAACCCACACTCCTACGGTCACTTGATCTTTAACAAAGGATCTAAAACCATCTAGTGGGAAAAAAAGCATTTTCAACAAATGGTGCTGGTTCAACTGGCAGTCAACATGTAGAAGAATGCAAATTGATCCATTCTTATCTGCCCATACAAAGCTCAAGTCCAAGTGGATCAAGGACCTCCACATAAAACTAGATGCACTGAATCTAATAGAAGAGAAAGTGGGGAAAAGTCTTGAACACATGAGCACAGAGGAAGCGTTCCTGAACAGAACACCATTGGCTTATGCTCTAAGATCAAGAATCGACAAATGGGACCTCATAAAACTGCAAAGCTTCTGTAAGGCAAAGGACACTGTCAATAGGACAAAATGGCAACCAACAGATTGAGAAAAGATCTTAACCAATCCTACATCCAATAGAGGGCTAATATCCAATATATACAAAGAACTCAAGAAGTTAGACTCCAGAAAACCAAATAACCCTATCAAAAAAGCACCTAAAGAAATGTTCAACATCCCTAGTCATCAGGGAAATGCAAATCAAAACAACTCAGATTCCACCTCACACCAGTCAGAATGGCTAAGATCAAAAACTCAGGTAACAGTAGATGCTGGCGAGGATGTGGAGAAAGAGGAACACTCCTCTGTTGTTGGTGGGATTGCAAGCTGGTACAACCACTCTGGAAATCAGTTTGGTGGACCCTCAGCTATACCTCTCCTGGGCATATATCCAGAAGATGCTTCAATATGTAATAAGGACACATGCTCCACTATGTTCATAGCAGCCATATTTATAATAGCCAGAAGCTGGAAACAACCAGATATCCCTTAACAGAGAATGGATACAAAAAATGTGGCACATTTACACAATGGAATACTACTCAGCTATTAAAAACAATGACTTCATGAAATTCACAGGCAAATGGATGGAACTTGAAAATATCATCCTGAGTGAGGTAACTCAGTCACAAAAGAACGAACACACTAATAAGCGGATAATAGCCCAAAAGTTCAGAACACCAGTGATTCAATTCACAGCAGATGGAGGAGTTGGAGAAGGGACTGAAGGACCTGAGGGAGTTTGCAGCCCCATGGGGAGGGAGCAACAGTGTCAACTGGTCAGGACACCCCCATGCTCCCACAGACTGGACCACCAACCAATGAATGCATATGGAGGGGCCCATGGTGCTGGCCACATAAGTGGCTAAGGAGGGCCTTGTTGGCCATCAGTGGGAAGAGAGGCCCTTGGGTCTGAGAGCGTTAGATGCCCCGGTATAGGGGAATGCCAGGGAGGGAAGAGGGGAGTGGGTTGGAGGGTGGGGGAGCACCCTCATAGAGGCAGGGGAGGGAGTATGGAATAGAGGGTTTCCAAAGGGGAGACCTGGAAAGGAGAAAACATTTGAAATGTAAATAAAGTATTAAATTAAAAAAAATAATTAAAAAAAATAAAAGACTGCTCTCTCCATGAGATTTTTGCTTTTGTTTTTGTTTTTGTTTTGTTTTGTTTTTGTTTCTTTTTGTTTGGTTGGTTGGTTGGTTTGGTTTTTTGAGTTTGTGTATGTGTGTGTGTGTGTGTGTGTATGTATGTGTGCGCATATGTGCGCTATTCTGAAAAACTCTCTGGTTGAGCCAGTTTTCTCTGCTAAAATTTCTAAAATCTCTCTGGACAGCTCATGGGTTTTCTGACCAAAGCCAGAAAAGCTTCTATAAAAAAATTCTTGGATCTTCTGATCAAGTCAGAAATACTATTAGAAAAATTTTAAAAGTAATTCTCTGAATTTCCAATCAAAATCAGAAAGCTAGAAAAAAAATTCTAAAAGAGCTGTGTATGCTCTCAAACAGCCTTTTCTGGAAAATTGCTGGAAACATTCTAAACAAGATTTGTACGCTCTCTAAGTAATTCTGACCAAGGTCAGAAATCCTGTTAGAAAAAATTCTAAAAGAGCTATGAGAAACTTTAAAAGAGCTGTGTTGGCTCTCCATGGATTTTCTGATCAAAATCAGAAATCCTGTTAGAAAAAAAATTCCTGAAGAGCTGAAAGATCTCCAGAGATCTCCAGAGATCTTCAGACAGCTCAGCTCTTGCTACAAAACAATTCTAAGGAAAGAAGTATTATTGCTTTCTGCTAGCTCATTTCATGCAGAACAAAACCCACTTTTTTAAAATTTACAATTCAGTTATATCTTCCAGGATCCCTCCTGACCATCCCACCAATCAGCATTCTATGACCTTAGCCCCTTGACTCTTAGGAAGAGACAGCAAGCACAATCACAGACAATAATATAGTTGGGTGGAGTCATGTTGATATTGCTTCTAGGCTCTGTCCAACAGTTACCTGGCAACAGCCAGGTAGGCCTGGCTTACTATAAAAGGGACTGTTTTGCTTCTCCTCTCTCTCTCTGACTCTCTTCTCTCTCTGACTCCTTTCTCCCTCTCTCCCCTTCCCCTCCCCTCTCTCTCCACATGGTCCTGGCTGGCCTCTCCTCTCCTGTTCTCTCTCTCTCTCTCTCTCTCTCTCTCTCTCTCTCTCTCTCTCTCCTCAGTCCCCTCTCTTTCTCTGCCTCTACTCCCTTCTCAACTCCCCTTTCCATGCCCCTAAATAAACTCTCAGGGGGAAGGGATGCCTCCACATTGGCCCACAGAGGCACCCCTCCCACCTCACCATACCTCAATCTACAAGACACATCCTTGGCCTTTTTTATAAAACACAACAGACCACACCCTGGAATTACCATTCTGACCATGTCTGGACCTAAATTCACTCTGTCCCAGGCTGACCTTGAACTCAGGAATCTCTCTGCATTTGTATCTGTCTGTCTTTGTATCTTTCTGACAAGCCAGCTCATAGTGTAACTGCCTCTGTTCCTTTAAATCTGTGAAGTTCCTTATACAATTCGTATTGCATCCTTATATTATAGTTGAGAAATTATATAATTTTGAACTCATGTTTTCATAGTTCTTTCCCACAGCCTTAAGGGCTGTCCTAAATGTCACAGCATTACACCATTTTGTTGAGACATTACCTACAACCTCAACACTCAGACTTGTGATGTTTCTCATTATCATGAGGTCATTAAACTTGTCAGAGAGGGTATTTCTCAAAGGAGAAACATGAAAATATGTACACTGTTATACAAACAAGCCTTATGCCCACAGCAACCATCTACACTCGTGGAGGCCCACACCCTGCTGGCTCCATTCCAGGGACAGGAAAACACATCATACTGTCCCTTACATGGCCATGCTGGACTTGGCAGAAATCCACTACCCTAACTCTTCTTGCCCACCCTAGTATAGAATCCTGAACTTGAAGAGTCCTCTATCAAGGCATATCGCCCCATCAGCCAACTAACCCCATGTGTGAATCTGCTGTCTTATGCCCATATCTCCCCTAGGATGCCTTTTTCTCCCTCTCTTATCTCCTGTCCTCTCATACACTTTCCAGGATGTTCCCTTCAGGGGTTAAACAGTTGTGTTTCCACCTACAATATCTGTGTCTCCCTAAAACCTATCTAATTAAAATTCCCAGTGCTTGTTTCTCTGGATTTCCTGCTCTCAATCTGTTCAAAAGATCTAGTGTTGATCAAACCAACCCTCTGGATTCCTGAGTGGCTTTCACCTTAACTCCTTATCTATAGCACTAAGAAACACCTCAGCTCTGCCATCTCTATCATTCACTTGTTCCTTGAAATCTCTCTGTACCCCTTCTTTGAATCTAGTCATTCTCTTAATCCTTATTGGCAAGCAATATGCCTGATTTATTTTTTTTCTTTTTCCTTTCCTAGATTAGCCTAGACTTTTTCATAGCTTGTCAAAATCCTTGGAATGTGAATGAATTGAGTTCTTTTAAAATAACCAAGGAGGTGGACATCTTAGAATGACAGACCAAACTGCAGCTGTGAGCCGTTGATTGACTTACAGATGGGTCAATAAATGGTTTATTGCTGCCTTGTTCTTGACTCTGCATAGAGAATTCAACATTTACATACCTCTTGCGTGTTAGCAGCTGCTTTCAGGATGAATGATTTCAAACATGTACATGGCCTCCACACCGTGGATTTGAGGGGAACAAGTATCAGAGTCTGACCTACACTCACACAACGGCTATGAGGCAAAGGCAGCAGGTGGGTGTATTCTGGTCATTGTTATAAAATGTCCTGAGCTAGAAATGATTTGTGATGATGATTCCATCATGATTCTATTTCTTCATTTGAAGTCGATTGTATAGCTTGACCTCCAAGTTCAAGCTAAACCAAGTTTTGAACATTTGGCAAGCATTATCTGTTACATATGTTGCAGCAAAATAAAATTTATCTCCTGGGAGAGGTACACACAGATTTTGATGAGACAAAACTTGGAAACGATAGACAATTGTCCAGATATATTGCTTCCTTCTTCCCAAAGCAGGGGCAACTGGATCATCACCTATGTGGTGGAGTCAAGGGAGTATCGGGTCTACAGAGGACCAAGCATCTCCTGGAACATCTGGTCTCCAGGATCTCAGCATCCTTTGAGATCTGTGGTAAACCTGCCTTCCCAAAAAACAATCCCAGGGCTTCCTTACCATTATATAGATGTCAATTTCCCTCATCTGTCTGCATCTCTTAGATGCTCTGATCACAAGCATTCCTTTTCTTTCATTCGTGTGTGTGTGTGTGTGTGTGTGTGTGTGTGTGTGTGTGTGTGTGTGTGTGTGTTTATTCAATTTTTTTCTGGGCTTTTAGTTTCTTTGAGATAGGGTCTTTTGTAGTCCAAGTGGCCTCACACTCAGCTACTCAACTGCATGGCAGAGGACAGTCTTGAATTCCTGATCCTCCTGGCTCTATCTCTGAGTGCTGAGAGTATAAGCCTTCAATGACAAACCCATCTGATAACAACCTTTTCTTAAGGAAGTTCTTCTCTCTCATAAGAATAATCAGGAAAGCCTTTCTATCAGTCTACCACTGCTCCTGTTCCTACTTCTGAATCAAAGCCAGAGACTTATAAGAAGTCTTTTGATTTATCATATCCTATTTAAAAGATGTAGTTGCATTCATTCCCTGGATTTCCTCCATCTACCTTAAGAGGCATGTATTGTTGCATAGCTAAAGGCCTGTTCCTCTTTCTAGACTCGCAAATTCTTCCCACATCTGAACACCAGACCATAAAAACATCTTCTATTCCAGCATGAAATTACCAGTGAGAGGGATGGAGAAGAGAAGAAGTCACTTCTAACATGGCACCATTGCCACACGGATGTGTAATAATTGATTTTCACTCAGTTGGCATAAACCAGTCCTTGAACAGTCAGCCAATATCTATGAAATCGTTATGATGGCTCAGTGTGAACTTGTTATGAAGGCTCAGTGTGAACTCGTTATAATGGTTCAGTGTGAACTTGCTCTAATTGTTTGGTGTAAACTTAGGATGGGTTAGTGCAAATTTGCAAATAGTTCAGTGTAAACTTGTTATAATGGTTCGGTATGAACTTGCTATGATGATTCTGTGTGAACTTGCTATGATGTTCAGCAACTGACCATCCATACAGTTTAGTCTAGGGCTCAGCAAGCTTACTCTATCTTCTGTTAATTCTTGGACAATTTCACACATACTTTCATTGAGTTTTGGACATTCTCACATCTTTTGCCCTCTCTTGTCCCCAGATCTCGCCTTTCAAAACCTTTTCTTTTTCCAAAACCTCTCATTTACTTAGATGTCTTTTCCCTCATACATCTTCTCAGAGGGGCAGATTCTTATGAGCTTCTCCTCCTGCGTGATGAAGTGATGGTTCCTATGATAGTCTTGGACAATTAACCACTACTACCATGCACTCATGATCACGAAGGGTCCTGACAGGGGCAGGACCACCATGCACTCATGATCAGGAAGGGTCCTGACAGGGGCAGGACCACCACGCACTCATGATCACGAAGGGTCCTGACAGGGGCAGGACACTGTTTAACAACACTCTGCCCCCCTCTAGCTCTCAATTTCTCCCCCCCCCTTCCTCAATGTTATCTGACTTAGAGTAGGGATTACACAAATATCCTAATTAGGGCCAGCGCATACTCTCTTAAAAAACAAGATAGTGAATACCTGAGAACACTGGAAAGTGAAAGCAGTCGTGGATACGGCATAAATAAATGAGAATGTCTCTATGCCAACCAAATGCCTTCATAAATACAGACAGGCAGTAGTTTGTTGACCCATAATAATGCTGAGTTAGGCGATGTCTGTTCCTATGTGAGAGAGCTGTATGTGCATACATGCATATGCACGTGTCTGCAGAGCACACACACAGAGGACAAAAGAGGACATCTGATGGCCTCCATCACTGTTTGCCTTATTTGCATGGCACAGGGCATCTCAGGGAAACTGAGGCTCACTGTTTTTCACCAAAACTAGTAGGCACAAGCCCCAGCAATCCTTTGGTCTCTGTCCTACCACTTCGGCTAGTACTGGGGTTACGGGTGTGCAGAGCTTGGTCCTGAGGACCTGAACTCAAATCCTTACTTGGACAGCAAGTGCTTCACTCTCTGGGTCCTCTCCCTCAACCAACCTCTGCTCTTTACTTAAGGAATTGACAAGAGTAACCATGTAAGGAAATTTCTGAAGTCTGGGTCTTCTGCATTATCTGACCACTGCAGTCATTTAGACCTGGTCTCTGGCCTTAAGTCTTCCCTTCAGGAAGGAAGAAGCATGGATCCCCAAGTCATCAAATGGAGAATAGAGCCTTCAGATGTGCATCCTGGTTCACATGAGAGGGAAACAGACTGTCTTAAGTCGGGGAGTTGGCAGTAATTTCTCTAAACGATAAGCTGTGTGAAAACGTTGGAAGATATAGCAAGTTCTGGTTCATTGTCTCAGCACAGTTGGCAGCTGGCAGAAAGGAAGAGAAAAGCCTCTACTACAGGTTGGGGCCCGATAGGGATTATATTAGCCTTAATAAACCGCTGGGGGGGGAGGAGAAAGAAGAGAGGGAGAAAAGAAAGGAAGGAAGGAAGGAAGGAAGGAAGGAAGGAAGGAAGGAAGGAAGAAAACAAAACCCCTACATAATCATCAAGCATTCTATAAATTTTAGGACGCCGGAACATTCTGATTCTAGAATTCCAGGACTCCTGGGCTGACTAGTTTCCAGTGGGGAATAGGAGACTCTCTGTCCTCAAGTTTCTCTCTGAGGAAATGAGAGGTAGACTGGTGGTACAAACATTTCCAGGCAGCCAGCCAAGTCAGAGATCTCAGGCATGCATGTACTGTGAGATACACCTGCCTTCTCTCAGGCTGACATCCAAGTCCCTCCCCACGCCCAGTCACATCTCCTTATATCTCTAACGTAAGGACCAAGTTCAGAAAAGCCAGTGGACTCTATTCTGCCTCCAAGGCAGAGAGCTAACAGGAACTGGCAGTTTGCACACAAACACACATACACACACACACACACACACACACACACACACACACACACACGCTCACCCCTCATCCCAGCTACAGTCTGTCACAGATTGGATAACCACAACAAAAAGCAAACAATGACTTCAACGAGGAGTTTGCCAGGGGCACAGCCAAGAGGTCTGATGTTTCTGTTGTCTTTCTGAGCATCAGAAGCAGTTTGAACGAAGTCAGTGCTGCTCAGAGTTCTGGAGATAAGTGCACATGTAAAGTCTTTTTAAAGGTTTTCCCAGATTTTAATACCTCAGTTGGACACTGTGGGTGGCTGGGCACTGTGTTTTTACTTCTACTGCCCTAAAGCACTCATGAAGGAGTCTTGGTGACAAATTTGGTTCTGAGGAAAGCAGCTGTCACACTGCCAGCATTCTGTGCTTCCTAAGCTCACCATTTTCTTGGAAGGAACCAGAATCATATTAGTTGCTCCATATTAGTTTACTCGCCTGAACACGTGCTCTCAATGAAATCCTGCCAATAGTGCCAACTATTCCAGCCGGCTAACTAGCTAAGGGCAGCCGCTCATCTCACTGATAAAGCCTGCCATCAGCCTCGATTAGTCGGCAGCGCCTGTCTCATCAGAAAAGCCCCATGACAAATCCACTTCCGGTGCCCAAGCTAACACAATTCCGTCAGGGCAACAGTCCCTGCGAAAACTTATCACTGAAGTAGGCTCCTTGCTGAATGTCGGGGGCTTCCCTTTCTGAGGGTGAAAATTGATTCTGTGGGGGAAAGCTTCAAAACCACTTCAGCCATTAAAATGTGACTGGACATATTAGGAAAGCAAGCAGGCGTGAGACAGAGTGTGGGGAGTACATGGGGAGCTGAGAAAGAACTCGATCCAGAAAATGCCCAGTAGTTCAGTAACTGGGTGCAAGAGTCTGGCCAGCCTTATTGTCCCTGGGCAGTGAACATGTGATTAATTTATTAACACAGGTAGATGGGTTTCATATTTAAAATGAATAATGCTGGGTTGAGGGTCTGGTTCAGTGGTAGACTGTTTGCCTAACAAATGTGAATCCGTGGGATCGATCCCCAACACTAGAAAAAATAACAATATGGGCCAGCAAAATTAGTCAGCGGGTTATCAGTTGTCACAACCTTGACAACCTGAATCTGATCCTGACAACCCGCAATGTAAGGAGAAAACAAGCTCCTGAAAGCTCCCCCGGTCCCCGTATGCCCGCCATGCCCGCCATGTTATGTGCACACACTCTCTCACTCTGTCTCCATCACACTCATGCATCCTCTCTCTCTCTCTCTTTCTCTCTCTCTCTCTCACACACACACACACATCACATCACATGCACACACTAATTAATTATAATAATAATAACGAGGGTAATAGCAGTGTCAATACAGAGGGTCTCTGAGGTACGCTGAAGTCTGTTCCCAGAAAGAAATAAAAGAAGCCATAGTCCTGAGCTGTAGTCCAGAATCAGGACCACACATCCAATGTGTCCTCTAGCTGAAGTAACCAGAACCACTAGAAATTCTCAGAAAACCTGATAGCCATCTATGGGGACTAACCTGACACCATGGTTCTTAAGGCACAGTCTCCAACATCGCCACTAACTTTTTAGAAATATAGATTCCCTGGTCCTAGTCTTGATCCTTTTATCCAGGACCCTGAACGTGGGGTTCAGAAACCTATTTTAGTAAGCATGCAAAGTTTCTGGTGCCAGTTCATGTGGAAGAATTATCTTTCATACATTACAGAAAGATCTTCAAGTCCAACTCAGCACAGCCATTCTCTTAGACATTTTAGAAGTCGCTTGGTCCTGTTGTCTCTCCACCCTATCCCATCTAGAACATAGCTAATCATTCCAACTTGTATGGGCCAAATCTGCTCCTTTATCACATCCCCGGCTAACCAGCCCCACGCACACTGAAAGACTCCATTCCATCTACAAAGACATCACGGCTACCAAAACACACGCTCTGCCATCATGGTATTTAAATCTAGGCTCTCTGGAGAACTAAGTAGAACCTGATTTTTAGAAGAAGGAGAAGAAGAAGAAGAAGAAGAAGAAGAAGAAGAAGAAGAAGAAGAAGAAGAAGAAGAAGAAGAAGAAGAAGAAGAAGAAGAAGAAAAAGAGAGAGAGAGAGAGAGAGAGAGAGAGAGAGAGAGAGAGAAAGTTCCAGAATAACAAAATAATACCAGAATAACACCCCGGGTATTCTCCCAAGGCCCAGAGGCCCAGCAATGCTCACCAGCTATACCACAGCTGTCTGCAAGCTCCATAGCAAATCTGCCAGCTGCAGTTGCAATGCCACAACTGCTGGTACCTAAAATGTTTACTCTTTCTCCTCCTGCAGAAAGTGTCTTCAGACTCCTACCTTAGATTCAAAGTCTACTATGGAAGGGATCCAGAATAAGAGGTGACAGGGGAGCTAAAGTCAATAAGGTTCTTATAACACAGCCACAAAGACCTGAGCTCATTCACCAGAATGCATGTGAATTAGCTGGGCATGGTGATGGGTATTTATTTATTTATTTATTTATGTATTTTATTTTATTTTTGATACTTTATTTACATTTCCAATGTTTCCCCTTTTCTGGGTCTCCTCTTTGGAAACCCCCTATCCCCTCCCCATCCCCACCTCTATGAGGGAATTCCACCTCCCACCCACTCGCCCACCCATCCCCTTATTCCCACCTTGACATTCCCCTTTACTGGGGCCTCTAACACCCTCAGGCCCAAGGGCCTCTCCTCTCTCCCTGATGGCCATCAAGGTCAGGTGATGGGTATTTATAATCCTACTGATGTGGAGGCCAAGGTGGAACATCAGGGGCTTGTGGGCAGCCAGTCCAGCCGAACCAGTGAGCCTGAAACCAAGAGATCCTGTCTGAGAAAAAAAGATGGAGCCATCCTTGAATAAGAACACCTGAGGCTAACCTCTGGCCCCTCTCTCTCTCTCTCTCTCTCTCTCTCTCTCTCTCTCTCTCTCTCTCTCTCTGTGTGTGTGTGTGTGTGTGTGTGTGTGTGTGTGTGTGTGTGTGAGAGAGAGAGAGAGAGAGAGAGAGAGAGAGAGAGAGAGAGAGAGAGGAGAGGTGACCTCAGGTGGTCCACAGCAAAAGAACCAATGACATGTTCTTAAGCCTGTAAGCCTCCATTCTGCATCTGGAGACCAGCCCAGGGCCCCAGAAGAACTTGATCTGTAAATGGCTATCTGGGATTTCCCACTAACCATCCAGATGTCCAGGAAATCATAGTTGATCTGGCTCTTCAGAGGCAAAGATAGAAGCATATTCCAGAGCTCTTTGAAAGTTCTCAGATAAGTCTGCCTTTGAGCCAAAGAAGATGATTCAGTGATAATGTGCTTCCTGCCTAGCCTGATGACCCAGTCCCTGGAACACACATGGTAGGAAAAGAGCTGACTCGGCTCCATAGTCATGTCATGGCGCATACACAAGCACATACTTATACACCCAATAAAGTAATTAAAGAAAAGATTTAATCTAGCCTGATCATCATCTAGTTTCATTCTGGAGCTGTGAGACACACTCTGACCAAGACAAATTTTTGAGGAAAAAGCTTGTTTGGCTTCCATTCCAGGTGGACAGTCCATGAGGAGAGAAACTGGGGGAGAACTTGGGCCAGGACTTGAAGCAGAGACCACTTGTTCAGTCCGGACCGTGCTTAGCTAGCTTCTTTTGACATCCCAGAACCATCTGCCCAGGGAATGGTAACACGCCTCCATTCATTAACAATTAAAATAATACCTCACAGACATGCCCAGCAGAAAACCTGGGAAAGACAATTGCTCAACTAAGACTCTACCCCCACGACCCTGTGATTTTAGGCTCTGGCAAGTGAGCAGCTCATGCTAACTAGGACCCTGCCCCCGTCTGCACCTATGATTATTTTTTCTAACAAACTTGGCAGATGCTGGGGGTGGAGGGGCAGCTGGAATAGATGTGAGCATTCATTCTACCTTGATGAAATCAGCCTCAAAAGTGTGTGATTGTACATTCTTCTTAGACTGAGAACACTAGTACCTCAATGCTACACTCACAAAGATTGTTTTCAGCTTACAGAACCCAGATTTCAGCAGCTAGAGTCAAGTCCTGAAACCCGCATTGTAACACCGTGGAACTCTGACCTAAGTGTAACTGTCAGCATCTTGGAACCCTGAGAAGAACACACAACCAGGTGACTGGCACATGCCCAGGGAATTATCGGGGTACAGTGAAAAAACCAATGGACCCCTCTCGAAGGTGACAAAGGATGTTTTGAAAATTGCCAACTTTATAAACAACTTTTTGAATTTAAAATTCTAAAAAGAATTTTTTAAAAAAAAAGAAATCTTATTTTAAAACTGAGATATGTGAAGTGTTGTTGTTGTATAAACCATAAAAATTCCACTCTAGAAAAATGTATAAAATGGGGAAAGGAAATTTTACCTACAGTCCCACTAGGAAAACATAAGGAGTACTTTTGAAAATAGAAAACCCTTTGAATTTTAAATAGGAAAGAATGTTCTCCTGGTGTGAAGTGTTTCTAAAATGCTGATATGCTAATAAATGACAGGCAAGCATGACTCGAGTGTCTCATAGTCTTAACGCCATTTCAAGACTTGTCGCAAGCCCTTCCCCACACCATCCTTTTCTCCTCAGTCCTCCTCCCTCCCCTCCCTCTCTCCTTCTCTCACACTTAGTCACGCTTTTTAGTTGTATGAGTGTTTTGCCTGCTGGCATGCCTGTGCACCATACATGTATGGTACCCAAGGAAGCCAGATCTCCAGAAATTGGAGTTACAGGATTTGTGAGCTGCCACGTGGGTACTGGGAACTGAATACAGGTCCTCTGTAAATGCCCTTAACCTCTGGGCCATCTCTCCAGCCCTGCAAATGTGCACTTTCACGCCATGCAGGAGATCAAACCCAGAGTCTTGCGCATGATAGCCAAATACCTCTCTCTCTCCCACATATGTGTATCAAACTCTGCACTGTGTACTGTATATACGTTCTTTCACTTGCTCACCACGTGAGCCATGTACGTAGACACTAGGAGAGCCTGTGTGACCATGATCGTCTCCAAGCTTAGATTAGTGTGTCAGATCATTGCTACAATAATCCCCTGTCTACACAGTTCCCTTGGTGCACACCCACTCAATAAGTGGAATCTAGGTTTCTAAGTCTTCAAGTTGAGTGTGCCCATGTGAATTATTTTGTCCATGGATGGTAGCTAACAGAATAGAAGTCAAGGCTTGATAAAGGTTTCTGCCTTGGAGCTTCCTCTCTGCAGCTTCTGAGAATCTCCAATAATCCCAGGCCTGTGTGGGTTGAAGAGCTGCTGCACAGAGTAGGGCTTTCCCACACAAGGTCCACCTGCTACCATGAGAAGTAAGGAGACACCAGCCCTTCACTTTGTGACAAATTATACTGTGGTTTCTTTAGGCACTGAAGTTAGCAGTGGTTGGTTACCCAGCCAAAGCTAGCTGACAGAAACATTTTGTCCAAGTTTACATAAGTAAGACTAATATCTGAACCCAGATGGAGCTTACCCCACAGCCTGGATGCCTACGTGAATGTTGACTGACATTGCCAGGAATCAAGTCCAAGGACAGGCCTGCTACACTTTGCTGTGAATAACTCCATTTTTATAGTCAGGCAAGAGGCACCTGGGAAATAATTAGCCATGGTACTTCTGGCTTTCCATAATAAATTTGAGGGCAACTCTTTATTTTTGCTAAAGTTAAAGAGTTTTAGTGACAACAAATGTTATTTCCTCTTTTCTTGGAATAGAAATGTGTTTGCTTTAACCAGTTGGGGACTCATTAGTGTACCTATCTTTATCTCCCCGAGTCTTTGCCTTCCTTGCTTATTTTTGTTGTTTTATTTTGGCCTGGCATTAGAGTGTTGTTTGTTTTCAACACAAACTCTAATGGGCTGAACAAATCAGGAAGAGAACCATCAACTGCAAGGCCCGCGTGTGCGTCCTGGGTGCCGCCGATGGGGGAGCTTCTCTGCGCAGTCGCAAATGAATGAACATCTGAGGGCCCACATCAACAACGAGAAAGCATCAGTGAAATAACCAAGCTTCAGGGTCTCAGAGTCTCCGGCAAAGACTATGCACCAAAGCGAGGCTGAGACACAAAGTCTTTAAAGTATTTTCCCCTCAAGGATTGACCCTTGAAAGATTTGTGAGTGCATGACCAAAATGAGTGAGATAGTTTGATGTGTAACAAACAGAATTCATGTTTTTAGAAAGGGAAATTAGGGGTGGCAAGGTTGGAGGCAATTATCACCATGAGTAACTTTTATGTAGCCTGAAAGTCTTCCTGCCCTGCGCCCTCTTATTTCTCTACCCACAAAATGGGTCTCACAGACTTCCTTTTGTATGATTGGCAGTGGTGTGACAGAGGAAACCTTCAGTGCTTCTTAAGCAGTTGTGAACTTAGGTCTACTATGAACTCATGAACCCCTTACACACACACACACACACACACACACACACACACACACACACACACACACACTCGATACTTTTAATGGCATATGTCCCTTAGAGACTCACCCTTACTATCTGCCTGCATTATAAAGCCAGTTCAGGCTGAGATTTTTGGACCCTGGCTCCCCAACATAAAAATCAGATACAGGGCTGGAGAGATGGCTCAGCAGTTAAGAGCACTGACTGCTCTTCCAGAGGTCCTGAGTTCAATTCCCAGCAACCACATGGTGGCTCACAACCATCTGTAATGGAATCTGATGCCCTCTTCTGGTGTGTCTGAAGACAGCTACAGTGTACTCACATACATAAAATATAATAAATAAAATAAATAAATAAGAAAAAAGAAAAAACCTAACTCAAGAAAGAGAACAAAATTTTGAAAAAAAAAAAAAAAAAGGGTTGGAGAGATGGCTCGGTGGTTAA
The DNA here is from genome assembly GCA_028551405.1 of Uromys caudimaculatus. NCBI lineage: Eukaryota > Metazoa > Chordata > Mammalia > Rodentia > Muridae > Uromys > Uromys caudimaculatus. The sequence goes on from CM052715.1 coordinate 4,466,217, forward strand.
GAGCACTGACTGCTCTTCCAGAGGTCCTGAGTTCAATTCCCAGCAACCACATGGTGGCTCACAACCATCCAATGCCCTCTTCTGGTCTGTCTGAAAACAGTTACAGTGTACTTATATACATTAAATAAATAATATTTAAAAAAAAAATCAGATACAATCTGTAGCGTATGTGCCACTGTCCAGTGCACAGGACACAGGACTCAGGAAAGCAAGCACCGTTTTTTTTCTTATTGGATATTTACTTTATTTACATTTCAAATGTTTTCCCCTTCCAGGTCTCCCCTTCAGAAACCCCCTGCCACATCCCCCCCTCCATCTGCCTCTATGAGGGTGCTCCCCTACCTACCCACCCACTACCTTCCCTCCCTGGCATTCCCCTACACTGGAGCATCGAACACTCTCAGACCCAAGGGCCTCTCCTCCCACTGATGGCCAACAAGGCCCTCCTCTACCACATATGTGGCCAGCACCATAGGCCCCTCCATGTGTATTCTTTGGTTGGTGGTCCAGTCCCTGGGAGCTCTGGGGGTCAGGCCAGTTGACACTGTTGCTCCCTCCATGGGGCTGCAAACCCCCTCAGCTCCTTCAGTCCCTTCTCCAACTCTTCTATCGGGGATCCCCACACTCAGTCCAATGGTTAGCTTTGATGGTCCTGATTTCTCTAACCTTCTCTGACACATCCAAAAAGGGAGGGAATGTTTGAGTCTGGGAGAAATTTAATTTTACACTTTTAGATTTTTATTCAAACTTGTGCTGTGGCAGCCCTGACTTCATGTGCATGTTGCACTATTTTTTTCATGCACTCTTAAAGGTTAGTTCAGAATCTGCTCAGTACTTAAGTGTAGTAGAGTGCTTTGTGTTACAGTCCATCCTTTGTGTGTCTAAAGGCACTGTGTGCCTTTTCTGAATCATTTGTAAAATACACATCTCATGAACAGACATGTCTTTTTTAGAAGACAGTTTAACAACAAAAGATGAACCTGGTTTTCTTACAAATCATTCCTTGACATCTTCTGGCTCACCCAGAGTCAACAGATAAACTGGGGTGTTCAACTGCCTGCTTCCATTCCCTGTCCTGTGAGTCCTCCACAAAATACATTCTCAAACTCTGTACCTCAGAACCCAAATCCCAAAGCCTAACTCTCAACCACAGACCATAGCGTACTCAAGGCACACAGTCGCCTTTCTTCCCAGACCAGCGTCTCCTGAAACTCTCAGAACCTCTCTTAGGGACAGATTTTCCTATAAGCTCAGTTTACTTGGAATGAAGGGCCTTGGGCAAGCCACTGGAGCTCTCTCAAGCCAGTGTTTGCCTGTAAAAGGGCACTTACTCTTGACATTTTTGAAGGCACTCATTTTACAGCCCAATTTTCACACTCAAATAGTCACCATCTGTGATGTCCAGCACAGGGCGATGGCGGGGAGCAAGTCTCCACTCTCCCCGCATTTTGATTCCTTCTTATTGTTTTGTTTTTCAACCGATGGGGACCTAATTCAACTGAGAATTTTATTTGAAATTACACTTGCCTAATGCAAAACCAGAGAGGAGGGAGGGAGGAAAGAAAGAACAGAAAAAGGAAAGAAGAAATGCAGACTCGAGCGCACTAAGCCCCGGCAAGCTCCAGCAGGAACTGTCACCGTTTGTGCCGCTTGAGCCACTTTGCTCTAGACCCTGAGCCGTAATCCACCAAACCCAGAGAAGATCCATCTTTATCCCTGCTTGAGACTCTCTAATGCTTAAAAGCCAACTCAGTCTACATCTTGAATTTGCCTTAGGATGCCAGGGACTTTTAAACATATTCTGTTAGGGACTGAAGACATGGCTCAGCAGTTCAGAGTGAGTATTACTCTTCCAGAGGACCTGGGTTCAGTTCCCAGCACCCACACTGGGACTCACAACTGCCTGTGACTCCAGTTCCAGAGGATCTGACACCTTCTCCCAACCTCCATGGGCATCAGATGTGTACATGGTATACAGGCATCTTTTTTATAAACACGCCATCAGCGTGCCAGTTTCCTGGGTGCCCAGGTTCTCCTGCCCCAAGGATGGAACACACTGGGGCCTGCCTCTCCCCTTTCTCACTTTTAATGCCCTTAAATTATCTTGCTGTAGCTATGTGCTAAGTCCCGGGTTAGCACACACGCTGGCTCTGTTACCTATTCCCAGAAACTCTGTGTCTTTTCCTCTTGTGTTCAGCTCTTTCTGTGTATTCTATAAGCATTTATTGATAAACTAAATAAATGATCACTCTGCTTCCTTCTATCTTTCTTGAAATGGAATCCACCCCATCATACCATTTTAATAAATCCTCATTCCAAGAATTATAATCACTCACAAACCTAAGACAAAGAGGAATATTCTGTGTGTAATTCTGAATGGCCTTCTGTAAAATGAATTTTTCATGGTGAGTTAATGTGGGGAAGAGAGCAGTTCAAAACAACCCACATAGCTTGGAGACTGTAGAACTTGTGGTGCCTTCTTCACTCGGCTAGCTCGATAATATTTAAGGGTAAGTCTGTTGGAAGATACTTTTCAATGAATTTGTGTTTATTTTAAGATGATGTTAGAACAGACTGGAGGGAAAAGAGCAAATGGGAAATTCAGTGTATTACCCCCCTACGTGAAGCACCCACAGGACACGGTGGCTACCCCACAGTAGACAGACGCTGCACCAAGACAGGCGAGGCGGAGATGGGAATCATATGGGTTTGTAGTAAAATAGCTCAGTTTATCTCCACAGGTGAAAGGAAGCACTGGTGGGAGCAAACACTGCGTGTCACTAAATTTAAAGCAAACACACATTAAGATTTCCGCTTTGATCTTGGTGGAAGGCGGATGACAGAATAAGCAGCTCTCTGTTTCCAGAGCAGCCAACGTGTTTCTGACTACATATTGCTCCATTTTGACAGACCCAGCATGAACACATCTGGAGAGATGGGGCAGTTTAGCATCTGTGGATCTGAGTTATTGTCGAAGCTACTCAGTGGCCATGCATGATTTCTATTCATAGCCCATGTGACTCACATTTGCTATTATGTTTATTGGCCTCTGCCTATATTAAGATGGGTCTCACACAAATTCCTGTGATATTAGGGCTTCGAGGTGCACTTCCAGGAAGAATGGCTACATATTCAAAGAGAGAAAAGATTCAAAATAACCAGAAGTTGCATAGAACAAAAGCAAGCATCCTGCATCGTCTAGTTCACTCTTGGGCCACTCAGTCATCTCAGGTACTCAACACAAGCACTCCAGTGCTGCCTCTCAAGCAGTAATGGAGGAAACCGGTCCCTGCGCTCAGGTATTAAGACACAAGATGGCCTTGTCGGGCATCACTGGGAGGAGAGGCCCTTGGTCCTGTGAAGGACCCATGCCCCAGTGTAGGGGAATGCTGGAGCAGGGAGGAGGGCATGGGTGGGAGGGTGGGGAGCACCCTCATAGAAGCAGGGGGAAGGGAGATGGGATAAAGGGTTTCTGGAGGGGAAACCAAGAAAGGGGATAACATTTGAAATGTAAATAAATAAAATATCCAATAAAAAAAAATCATCTCTCTCATAAGGAATGCAGCTGCGTTACTTTTTCACTACTCTCACAACGTGCCTGGGCAGAACAACATGAAGTAGGACAGATGGGCTTGCCTCGTGGTTTTATAGGTTTGGGTTCGAGGCTGGTTGGCCCCATCCCTGTGGGCTTATGTTGATGTAGACCATCCTGGCAGGGAGACAATGGAAGAGCAACGCTGTTCACCTCGTGGCAGCCAGAAAGCACAGTGAAGACCCCGAGCCAGGGTAAGATGGGAGGATGGGGTGCTGAGAAATGCGTCTGCACAGAGCTGCTGCAAACTCACAGACTCACGGTAGCTGTGGTCGTCTGCCCAAGATAGGTTCTGACAGCATTCCATCCTGGATGAGGTGGAGGCTCTTAAGGCTCCACACCTCTCTGAGGAGCTACTGGCACGTTAGTGATTGCTAGTGCCAGGGAAGTCATTTTCTTCAGTGGCATAGGTCACTATAATGGGTCGCCCCTGCTCCAGAAAGCAACCCCACCCATGCTCATGAGAACAGCCATAATTAAACTCACTGGGTCACCAAGTAACACTGTTTGGCCCCCTTTTTTCTTTGTGGTTTGGAATGTTACAGGTGCTGATGAAGGAAAAGATCTGAATTGCTCCATCAGACATTGCTGTTTGACTAACTGCTGGGAGTATGAGGATGCAGCGGTCGTAGTGTGAACACCTGGCATTGTTCCCACGCCTTTGGAGGATGAAGGGGGATTTCCAGGTTCCCTATGT
>CM052715.1:4471005-4490666 GCA_028551405.1 Uromys caudimaculatus
CCATACCTACCTAAGGCAGGGGCCTTGAGACTGGCAAGAATTCCCAGTGACGGGTAATTGGTATGGGCGAAAGGTGACCTAAGACAGATGCTATTTGCATAAAAAACAAAAAAGGGGGACCTGTTGGGCCCCATAAGGCCGGATGGCCTGGCTGAGACCTTTTGTGTGCTGACATTCTGTGGTTTTACCTCCCCCAGTGGGCGTGCAGTTCCAGGCAGGGACCTTCCGTTGGCCCCCTGCCTTGTTCCTCCTGGTGCTTTTCCTTCCTGGGTAAAGCGTATATATTGATTGAGTTTCAGAAAAGCTTTGACATTCTCCTTGAACGAATGATCCGAGTCTGTGTCTTTTGTTAATCCCCCAGGCCTACACCCAATACTTAGTACCTTGATGGCTCGGGTGCCATCAGAGTGGCACTATTAGGTGTAGCCCTGTTGAAGTAATAGTTGTGTCACTATGAGTGTGGGTTTTAAGACCCTTATCCTAGCTGCCTGGAAGTTAGTCTTCTACTGGCAGCCTTCAGATGAAGATGTAGAACTCTCAGCTCCTCCTGCACCATGCCTGCCTGGATGCTACCATGCTCCTGCCTTGATGATACTGGATTGAATCTCTGAACCTGTAAGCCAGCCCCAATTAAATGTTGCCTTGGTCATAGTGTCTGTTCACATCACTAAAACCCTAACTAAGACAGGAACCAAAAGCATTTAAAAATGGATAGTCTTAGGCAGAGACAGGCGGATTTCTGAGTTCAAGGCCAGCCTGGTCTACAAAGTGAGTTCCAGGACAACCAGGGCTACACAGAGAAACCCTGTCCCGAAAAAGAAAAAAAAAAAAAGGATAGTCTTTGGAATGATTCAAAAAATGTCAGTTTCTACATGGAGCTTAAAAGTTATTTGTTAGCTGCTCTTCGGTGCCTGGAAAAGCCTCTGTAGCTAATGCTATGTCTTTTACATTATTGCACATCTGAACTTGGGAGTTCTTGGGATGGATACATCCTGCAAATAAAGGGGGCTTGTTAGTTGCTGGCACAGTGTAGCTACACTGAAAAGTTGCTTGCTTTTACTCATTTCCACAAAAGAGCCACTCAAGCCCTAATGTCACTTTGCCCAATTAAATATATAAATGGCAAGGGGCCAAGTTAATTATACCTCTTGGGATTTAGACTAAACCGGGAAAGAAGCAGAACAGGACAAATGGCCAGAGCTTACACTTCGCTTTGGGTCCAAACAAAGCCTTTGCCTTCATTTGCCCTTCTGGGGAATAGCGCGACCTGGATGCATGGTGGGTTGCTCCTGGAAAGCTGTAGCTCTTTCTCCTCATTATGGAAAAATTGAATGAATATTAACTAGGCCTGGAAAGAAAGCTAGCTGAAACAAGGCCCATTACAGCGCAGTGAGCAGCACACACAAACATTGATGACTCGAATTTGTTATGTCCCAAAGAAAGGTCACATGCAAAGAGTTCCTGAGCAAACCACCCACAAGCAAAGTCTCTGAGGAAAAACTCCAATGATATTTAAGAAATATTTACAATGATTCCAACAATGGTCCTCTCCATCTGGCTAAAAGCTATTAAAAATCATCCTGGGGCTGAGGAGATGCCTCCGTCAGTACAGTGCCTATGTGAAGCCCTGAGCTCCAAATCCCCAGCACCCACAGGAAAAAGCAGGGGATGGCAGCACGTGTCTGTAAGAGATAGAGACACATTTAAGAGAGGCAGGGAGAAGAGGGTCCCTGGAGCACATTGGCAAGCTAGCCTGGCTGAATTGATATGCTCCGGGTTCAAAGAGGCAGACTAACTCCAAAACTAAGGTCGAGAATAGATTGAGGAAGTTACTTGATGTGGATCTCTGGAGACACACACACACACACACACACACACACACACACACACACACACACACACCATTCTGGAAGCTTTGGTCCCTTCCTCTTCTGCTAATGAACCTCTTCAGTGAGTCAAGACTTCTGCCCCAGACAATGTCAGCCAAGCAGTTAGCATGTCAGGATGAGAGAATTTCCTTAAAGATGAGCGACAACAGGACAAGACTGAGCCTGCAGCGTATCAGCGCCAGACTCCCCACAAGAATGCTGACGAATTTATCTCCAAGTGATGTCACTGTTTCCAGCTGATTTCCTCCTTCAGATGGCACAGACTGCTTCTTTTCCTGCAGCCTTTCCCATGCATTTTACACTCCTCCTCCTGCTAGAGAGGGAAGCAAAAGACAGCAGCTGAGAAAACACTCCAGTCTCCTGCATAGCCCAGCCCTGCTGCTACTGTGGCTGCCTGGGTGGTTAGATAGTCTGTCTCCCCAGTGTGTGATGGAGAGGTGCAGGCTGGGACAAGGTCCTTTCCTTGGTTCTGAATGTCTCAAGGGACTAAAGTTCTGGGAGGTTTTCTTGGAAAACCAGAAAATAAAATTCTTAGCACTATGTCTAGCGTGGCAGCAAAGTGAATTTCCTTCTACTTTTTAAATTGAGATTTTGGTTTTATGTGCTTTGGATGCAGCTCCTGGGTGCTCTTGGCTAAGTTTTAAAAGGCTCCTACCTCTACATTGTCATACATGGGAAAAATATACTGAGGTGCTATGCTGTGCACCAGGGCTTTTATTTCCCCATCGGATTGCAAGTTACAATATACCTGTGAAACAAAGGGACTCTGGGGCTTTGTCTGGAATTGGAGGTCCCTTCCCAGCCTCCACAAAAAGAGCAACAGACCCAGAAGGAAGATCTGGAAACAAACTTACAAGTGCCAACTGAGCAGCACAGATGTGCAGCCCCAATAGGTGCCACAGCTCTGACCACCTACTACCAACCACATTCAGCTCTACAAAGGCCACTTGTTGGGCACACAACTCAGAAAGTTTTGGGCAGGTGTCCTAGAGTGATATTGGCTTCATCCAGAAATCTATCATCCTCTTATAGTTTAGGTAGATATAAGCATTCAGTGGCTTGGGCGTCTTGTTTTCCTTGTTGAGACAGCGTCACATGTAGCCTTGATCTTCTGTGTAACTGAGGCGTCTTTGAATTCCACATCCTCCTGCTTCTATATCCTGGTTAAGCCCGTGGGAATGAAGCTCAGGGGAATGAAGCAGTAACTAGGGATCACTTGACCTGTGACTTGTGTCAAAGATGCCCCAGGCAGGAGGATCATATGAGTAAAGTAGGTAGGTTCCTAACCACTCTATGTGGCTCAGTGTGTTCACACATGGGAGGCAAGCAAGAGACACTGCACCTGCACCAGTGCAGGCTATCACACACATACGCTCTTCAGAAAGGAGATCAGAAAGCAGATGTTTGCTCCAGCCAGCAAGATACAGGGCGTGTCTTTTCCATCCTGTAGTGATGTTTTCAAGAAAAATCAATCCTGTGTAAGAAAAGACAGACAGCAAGAAGGGGAAGCTGGCTAAAGGTGCCTGCCAAAGCCAAAAGTAGTATCAATGGGAGAAAATGGAAAAGATGACTAAACTCTGAGGTCTTTATGTCCCCTGAAAGGGGGCCTCAAACTTCCTTTATACAGAGGTAACCAAACGAGAGCAATGACTGATCTGGGGTGGGAGGAGTATTATTTACAAGGCCAGGCTGTTTAGAGCTCTCCTTGTATTCTTGGTAATTTGATTGTTTGGTCACGCCTCCCAATAAGTGAAATGTTACACTGGAGTATTTGTTTAAGCCTCGCAGCTTCGGATTCAGTAGACTGCCGAGTGATGTTTGCTAATGGCGCACATTCAGTAATTCCTATAATGTGAAATCTCAGCCAGATTTAATGTTTCATTTCCCTGGGATTCACTCTGAAATTATTACAACATTATGTATTCCACTCCCCGGACTTGAAATTAATTTCAAAACCAAGAAAAAAGGCATCCATTCGTGGGCCTTGAGGGAGTTTCGATCAGTAACGTTCCATTTGTCTGAAGTTTCCCAGGTTTGAAATACCTGCTCACTTTTCCGCATTTGATCCGGATTGAAGAAAACAAGGCACCATTACCAAGACCTTCATTTTTTGGGGGGTGGGCGTTGATTGGTGACCTTGGATATCATTTCATGAGTTAATTCCCTCACAAGGGGAGACAGATCATCAGCCAAGTGCCTGCTGAGCAAGCACGAGGAGCTGAGATCAGTTCCTGGAGTCCACATAACAAGCTGGACGTACCATCAATATTCCAGCACGGACAGAAAGGGGTTCAGGAACCCCCTTCCAACTGGGGAGCTGCAAACAGGAGAAAGGCAGCCTGTTTTCTTCAAGAAGTAGCCACTTGACCATGCTCCAGGAAGAGTACACAATCAACAGGATTTGCTCTCAGTGGGTTATTTAGAAAGAGAGAGGATACAAAGTTAGGAGCACAGGGAAGGGAAGGAGGAGCTCTGAGAAGTGAGAGTAACTACGGCCAAAATACATAGCATGAAATTCTCTAAGAATTAGTTAAAATGGGTTACTATGTTGTAAAAGCTGGGCAGGGTGACATGAACTGTAAGGCCATCATTGTGGCGGCAGATATGGCTGGTTGTAAGGCCATCATTGTGGCGGCGGATATGGCTGGTTCTCCTGGGATCGCAGTCAGCTGGTGTAGTAACTCAGGAAGCTCCAAGCCAAGGGAGAGCTCCTGTCTCAGAACCATAAGGTGTAGCTCCTGAAGAACAACACCCAGGTCTTCTGGCTTCTACATGTAAATACACACACACACACACACACACACACACACACACACACACACACACACACTTTTTCCAAGCTATACTAAGTTTCTAGGCTTTATGGCTAACGGGGGGGGGGCACTTTTATGTAGTTAGTATGATACAAAAATACTGCCAGCTCACAATAATCCGGTGATAAAAATAATCAAAAAGCTATCTCAACAACTCTCTGTCCTAGGAACAACATGCACTGCTTTGATTAATCAATCAATGCATTGGCAATGCCTCCAATACCTGGCCCACGTAGAAAGCCTAATGACTGGACAGACTCCAAACGTTTTAGAATAAAGTAACCAGATCTGTGTTAAATTGTGATCCAAAAATTCCCAGATAATAAATCTTTAATGTGCTACCCTGGCAACTCTCACCAAATTTGAATTAAAAGAATGTTTTCTACACATAGCTTTGAATGGATGTGTCTCCCGAATAGTTTTCAAAAGTTTAACTTTTACCTGAGGCCCATTTCTTACAGTCTGAACATAAATGGAGTGGAGGAGGGGAAAGACACAAAGACATAAATGATTGACAGCTGTTTGGGCATTCAATTGCACTGATGTCCCATTAGGTTCAAAACATCCTGGGTCTTTGTAATTATCTAATAGATTCCATAAAGCCTTGTTAGTAAAATCCCCACCTCCCCAATGTGGGACTCAGCCCAGATCACACACCTTCCTAAATACCTCTAACTGTGCCCAGTGTACTGGATCAGGAAGGGAGTCCAAGGGCTTAGCTCTTCCCATACTGGCTCATTTTCATCTGTTTGACCTTATTTGTCCCTCTCTCCCTTGCTCACCACAGCAACTGATGGCTGGAGTGACGGTGACATGTATATTTTAGTTTCAAGTGAGCAGACCAATGGTGTAGATGTTTGCCAAAAGCAGTAGAACACAAGCTCTGGAAATTTAAAACCGCTCTCACCGATGGACTTTGAAATGATGAAAGACTTTTAAAGCCAGAAGGCCCTCAAAGATCATCCAGAAACCAGATCTCATTTCTACAGTAAAAACCAAAATCAACAGACACCAAATGGAAGATACAGTAGCCGCAAAGCCCTGTGTGGAGCAAGGCGGCCTGAGAGGACAGTCGCCTCTGACTCCTGCACGGCCTCTCTGGCTCTACCACGCTGTTCTCTCCACTGCTGTGCTTATTTCTCTACGGTCTCCTCTGTGCTGAGTTTGGGAAAGCAGATAACGCCGATGCTCCTTCTGCATCTTCAGCACAACGTTCAGAACTGGAAGTGTGGGTTGCAGTGAAGGTTATTCATTTATTTTCTTCTTCTGCAAAACAAAAAAAGCTCTGTCATTAGCTGCAGGAGAGAATGCAGGGAATGTGGAGCCTGTCACTGCTGATGGGATATGAAGTACAGAACCATGGAAAGTCTGAGAATGGTTCTCTGTATGCCATACTACTGTCTAGGATCCTGTACTGCCATAGGATCCAACTGTATGTACATCGTATACAGGGAGAACTCTGAGTCAGCCTATTGGAGAAGCTCACACATTTATGTTTACTACAGTGTTCTATTTATGATAGCCAAGATATAGAACCAGCCTAGATATCATCATCAGATGAGTAGTTAAAGAAAATTACACACACATACACACACACACACACACACACACACACACACACATATATATGAATTATATACAATGTCATTTCATTTAACCGTAAACACGAATGAAATTATGAGATTTGCAGGAAATCAGATGGGTCATTACATTAAGCAAAATAGGCTACACTCAGAAAGACAAATGCAAGGGCTTCTTTAATACATGGACTCTAGATTTAAATACATATATGTGTGTATGACAAGAAAGTTAAATAAAGATTATTAGTAAACAGGAAAGGGACCACTGGGAGGAAAGAATGCTATCAAATATGTTGTGTGCATATATGAGAATGTAACAATAAAACCCATTAGTGTTTGCAGCTCTTACACAATGACAGAGCATAGATTAGGAAATGTGTTGTCTTGCTCTTGTCTTTATGTGTCTTATTACCATACATTTTTATGGACAGGAAAAGAAGGGAAGCCTAATGAAAATACCAAAATTTCTCAAAAGTTCATCAACCATGTGTATTTATTCATCTCCTACCAACACTGGGAATGATTAATGTCATGAAACTGGGCAGGGGGAGATTTCAAAGGTATCAATTTCCAAATTTGGCTTCAATAATGGTTGTGATAAATTTGTTTTACAAAGAGCCAACTATTTCATAGACATTTTCCTGTAATACTAAGAATATAAAAATATACAGTATAAATACAGACTTACCTTTTCACAATTTAACTAATTTTACAAAGACATAGGTGATAAAAAGAAAAGAAATACCAGTTTCAAAAGATAAATTCATAAAGGAAATAAGCACCTTGCTATGAGGAGCTCATGAGCAACATGAGTTTGCGGAGTTTGGCTGAGGGAGCAACAATTAAACCCAAACAGAAGAGAGAAGAAGCCAGTGAGGGAAGAACATGGCCAGAGACCTTCAAGGAGGGGCATGCTGGGTACAAAACTTCCAGAAGAGTGAAGAGAAACACAGAGCGTGACTCTTACAAATGGTCAAGGGCTGACATGATCAGGAAGCCATCAAAAGAAAGAAGAAAATAGAATAATGTACAATCAGAATGAAAGAGGCTTGGGGCCCAGCAGGCATGAAGAACTTGAAATTTTATGCAAGTTTAGGAAGCCACTGAAGGAGCCAACTCAAGGAACGACTGGTCCAATTCATGGACTTAAAGGGTCACAAGAAACACAGACAGAAACCAGAGCAGCAGAGGATGCTCTTAGAGGGTGGCTCAAAGTAAGAACATGCTCAGGCAGGGGCAGAGCTAATGGGGAAGACAGGTGGCTAGTCTAGAGCTAGAACTAGTCATATGTGGTAATATACAGAAAATGGAAATTTAGACAAATACATAAACTACTTCCAGGTCTCCAATGTGAGTGACTTGAGAGGTGTTATGGCTTTTGCTGAGATGAAGAACAGACATGGTGGGAAGCCAGGGTTCTATATCGGCACCTTGTGTCGCTAGAAAAATGTGACATGAAGCCCACAGCGATTGAAGTGTTTTGTGTACATTACAGCACAAACATTCATAATGAAACCACAATTTTGAAAGATAGTTATTCTATAAAAAAAGTTCATAATATATTAGCTGAGAAAAGGAAACCTTACTGTTATAATCCCAGCACTTGAGAGAAGGAAGCAAGAAAAGCAAGAGTTCAAGGCTTGCCTGTGCTTGTATCAAAAGAAGTTGACAGATAGATATGTACACATACATACATACATACATATGTTTATATCATATAGACTGGCTTATACAACATATGAATGTATAGAAAGAGGTATATAACAATAAATTGAAATATGTCAAAAATATTTATAATGATGATCTTAATGGTAAGACTACAATTTTTCCTTTCCTAATGAATATTTTCATTTTTCAAATTCCCTTATCAAACATGTATTATCATTATTATTGTCACACACACACACACACACACCTTTCCAGAGCTTTGTCTATAGCCAGCCACACTACTGTATAAGGCATAAGGCACCTGCATCACCCTGAGAGTAGGTACCACAGGGCGTGGTGTGCTGTTTTACCAAGGGTCTTGCACCCATCCTACTGCACTACCCGTAGACAGATGCTTCCTCATGTGACATATGTATTTGTTTCTAAGATGATTAACAGGAAACTTCAGACCTCAAGTCTCCTGGTTTGCAGCCAAAAGCTTCTGCAGAGCCTTTTGTCCACTTCAGCCAAAGTACACTTCTCTGATTCCATGAATATCAGCACTAGCCAAGATAGCAGCTTTTCTCTGAACCAACCATCCCTGCAGGCAGAGCAAGAGACTATCAGTCTCCTGGTGTCATGAGCTCCAGCTTTGCTTATCTGCTTAGCTCTTACTTTATATATCTTCAATAAGGATCAGATCCTGTGGTTCTATAACTTGAAGACAGCCTTCAATGTCCACATTCCTGGGCAAGGCTATCCCTTAGTTCAATTCATGCTAGATGTTTAAGGCTTGTTAATCAAAGACATTTTTTTCCCAAGAAGAGGTTTTGCAAGGAGCACCTGAATACTAGATGCCTAGACGTTAGGAATTTCTCCAAAGAGAAGGAAAGTATGAGACCCGAGAGAAGCAGGAAAGGAAACAGATGATTACCTAATCTTTTCTGGGCACTAGCTACTGCCCACATTGCTGTAAATACAAAGTACACTTAACCCTCTGGGCCCACCAAGACAGAGACATTAACCCTAACACACGTTTATTAAGCATATGCTAGGTATGTTCAAAGATCTTCCTGTTCCTGGTGATACTGCAAAAACAAAACATAACCCCTTGCTCTCACGAAGCTGGCTGAGAATGCTTGCACAATCAAGAAGTAGTTTCTCTAGTGAAGGCAGAGGATGGCAGACAGCGGTGAACACTGTGGAGAGAAAAGAAGCAGAGCAAGGGGCCAGCTAGGAAGGGTCACACAAGGCATGACAAGGACCAGTCTCCATTCCTACCCGGTCTGCTTCCTTAGCCCCGCGTGTTCTCTGTAGGACACTGGCTCCTGAGAAAGCTCCTTGGATCAATAATTTTGTCTGGTGTTAATCCTGCCATCAAGCCCCAATACTGTAATGAGTAAATTTGGGTATACAGTTGCTAGCCCACCATGAGTCAAGGGAATTCTGTTGATGTGGAATTGTTCACCACGATTGGCTTTCGAATATATGTGAATTCAAAACTCCCACAATCCTGATGATTCTCAGGCAAACACAAAATGATAATGTCATCCTATAAGCTGAAGTCTGGGGAGCCCCAGGCCCCACTAAGCAGAGGCCACATGGACTTGCATTTCTGGAGGAAAAAAACAAACATAAACACAGTTATAAAGCTCTTTCTCCAACAAGATTTCGGGGATGCTTTGTAAGCATGAGGTCCCAAGTTGGACACCTAGAACTCACATTTAAAAGGCTAGGCATGAAGGTGGCATTGTTGTCATCCTAGCTCTGGAGAGGCAGAAGACAACAGATCCCTGAGGCTTGCTGGCCAGTCAGTCTAGTCTAACCAGTGAGCCCCAGACTCCAGGAAGAGACCTTGCCTCAAAAGACTAGGTCCCTGAGGAATGACACACAAGGTTCAGTCTGGCCCCACATGCACTTGGCCACGTGTGAACACACACACACACACACACACACACACACACACACACACATACACACACACAGGGGGGAGCATAGGTTTTCTTCCCTTGTCCTTTTTTTCTTGAGTATTCTGTTGTGTTATATTTTCCTTTGTGTAAAGCAAGGGTTGGTATTTTCTTGTTCAATACACCTTTGCATGTTTATAAAATTCCATCTTCAAAACACAGCTGACTACATTTGGAACACATAGTCCATGTCTATGTGTAAAAGTAGTATGAAAAGGTCAGCTCATCTAAATTTCCCAGCTTCTTTATAGATGAATATGGCCTGGTCATAGTCTGGGCTGTAGAAAACGAGTCCCCCATGATATCTTAGCAAAGAGATGAACTGGGGCAAACAGAACAATATTAATTTTCATCAAGAGAAAATCAAACTTATCTAAAAACTTTATTGGCAGAAATGAAATTAGTTCTTCTATAGCAAATAGTTAGTGGAGTTGAGGGATTATTCTGTTACTCAAGAGGGAAAGGAAGCCCACTGGAGTGTGGACGCTTTCTTATTCTCAATAGCACTCCTAACTCTCAAGCCAACTAACATTCGTCTCTACACTTTCACTTAAAAAAACGACCACCACCACTTAAGGTTGGGTAATCTTAAAGTGCCCCTGCCCCTGGTAAACATCGAATTGTTAAAGCAAGCTTTCTAGACTCATGAAGGCCAAGACAATGGTTAGGATTTGTATTGTATGTAAAGAGCCAGCCTTGACTGTATTAAAACAAACTCCACTGTAGACGGCAATAGGTACAAAGCATTTGAATAGGCAGAATTCATCCTTGCTGAGGTCCATGGCTGGTCCACATAGGCTACTTTTGCAGGGAAATGAAGAAGGAGTATTGAAATATTTGGATGTTCTCAGGACTAAGCTATGAGAAACCATGTTGCCCAATGTTGTGGCTTTAGAACATGGTTATTATTACTAAAATATATATTAATTTATAGGTGACAGAGATGCCTCATTCAATAGAGCACTTGGGGTGTGAGCATGAAGGCCTGATCAGATCCTAGCACTCATATAAAAAACCTAGGTGCAGCATTATATACCTGCAGTCCCAGTGTCAGAGCAAGGAAGAGGTGTGGCTTGCTATGGCTTGTTGGCCAGCCAGTCTAGTCAAATCCGTGAGCTCCAGGTAAGCGAGAGACAAGGCAAAGTCAAGTCAGCCATCCATCCAGCGTGAGAAGGAGAGAGGCTCATGGAGCCCACAGCTAGCTGAGGCACTATTAGAGCCAGTGGCCACCGAGGGAAGGAAAGCCAGTTTTCTTCAGTACTACAGCCCATAATAGGCTGCTCATGTTCCAATGGATGACACCCCACACCCATATGCATAGGAACGACATTAATTAAACCCAGTGAGTTCTGAAGGAGGAGGGGGAGGAGGAGGAGGGGGAGGAGGAGGAGGGGGAGGAGGAGGAGGAGGAGGAGGAGGGGGAGGAAGGAAGAGGAGGAGGAGAAAAAGAAGAGGACGACATGGAGGTAAGGGAGCAGTTCAGAAGAAGTCAGAGGGAAGGATCCAAGGCGCATATGATTTAAATACATTGTGCTCATGTAAGAAAGTATCAAGGGGTCAATAAAAAGTAAATGAGCTGTAAGATAATTGAGGTTATCTGATATCGGCCTCTGCCCTCCACATGCACTGCACACACACACACACACACACATACACACACACACACACACACACACACACTTGGTGATTCAGAGTCTTACTCAGGGTTACTATTTTTGGTGGTGAAATACCGTGGTCAAAGCAACTTGGGGAAAGGGGGCTTTATTTGCCTTATGCTTCCACATCACTGTTCATCATCAAAAGGAAGTCATGTCAGGAATTCAAGCAGGTAGGAACCTGGAGGCAGGAGCTGATGCAGAGGCCTTGGAGGACTGCTTCCTGGCTTGCTCCTCGTGGCTTGCTCAGCCTACTTCTAATAGAACCATCCCAGGGATGGTAACAACCACCATGGGCCGGGCCCTTCTACATCCATCACTAATTAAGGCCTACCTGCAGCCTGATCTTATGAAGGTATTTTCTCAACCGAGGCTTCCCTCCTTGTCAATGCTTCTAGCCAGCACTAAGTCCTATGGTGTCCAAACAAAAACTGTTTTCAATCAGTGGGTGAAAGAAGAGCATTTGAGACCTTGTTGGCCAAATTTCTGCTTACAAGAGTCCATGAATTTACCTGGAGCCTTGCTCTTTCTTCTCAGAAAGAGCAGCCAGCAGTGCCATCACCATAATTATAGTCTCCAGACTGTCTGAAAATCGAATGATTTCCGTGCAGAAATCTGAGTTTTGTATCTTCTTCCATCTGAACTTCTGGGGATAAAGAACCGTGGTGGACACAGAGGCAGAGATGCTGCAGAGTTTATGTAAGAGGGATTGCCTGGGCTCTGTCTGGCCAGCTCCCTATAAAGGATACACCGAACTTGACCCCTTTACCGTGAGGGGTCACTTTATCAAAACTGCCTCTTGTGGGCATGGTTAACTCCAGAGAACAGGTTCCTGCCTCTCAATAAACCCTCTCACCCACTTATAAAGTTAGAGAGCTCTGGCCGCAGAGACTGGTGTAAGTCAGCTGAGCTGTGAGCATAGTAGGGCTGCCTGGAAAATGCCTTCTCTTGCATCTCTGTGCTTGAACATGCTTTATGAACAGGTACAATTGATGTCAGACAATACGTGAATGGACTTTGTAAGCTGTTACGATGCCCGAGTAAGGCTGCTTTCCCAATAATTCCCCCTTCCAAAAATCACCTGATTTCCAGGAAAAGGTGTCCCACACTAACGGCCCCACAAGTTCATCAAGCAGTTTTACTTTCCTGTAAATCAACACCAACCACAGTGCTGTGTTCCTGTCTGTGTGGAATGCATACAGCCTGTCTGAGGGATTTCACTAAAGCTGAAGAGTAATAACACGCTTGTCTGCAGTTTTTCTTTTACCTTGAAGAGCACACACTTAGAGACAGGTACCTCGTTTTCCTCTAAACCACATAACTATAACTTTTCTCAAAATTAAATAAATAAATAAAGTCTAAGCATTTGAAAGGAAGTATTCACTATCTGTTACAAAAATAAAAAGCCAGATGTCTATTTTTACCTGACCTCCTATTTTAATTGCTTCCAAAGCTGGGTCCGTGTGTGACCGCACATAATTTTATCTAGCAAAGGTGTCCTGACAAACACAGCTGAAAGCCATGGAAGAAGTAATGAGTGTGGGAATTCTTCCACTTTATAACTGACTTCTTCCGCTCCCTTCTTGGGGTTCAGATGATAGAACAGGCCCCAAAGTACAGAGAATAAATCATTATGAATCAACACACTACTTGTGCTGGTGTTTTGAATGCTATGATCTACCAGCTACCCATGGTGAGAATTTTTTACATTTTTTTCTAAGAAATTAATTCTCTTTGGTACCCAGAATAAATAAAACACATATAAAATAAGCATAAACAGGATTTTAAAATCCATGCCTAAACCACGTGTGTTAAAGGAACTACTCCTGTTTCTTTTGATAAGTTACACAGCCTTTCAGCACAGGGATGCTTAAGGGGTGATTTTCACATGTTATGGGTGAGTGGGGATCTCTTTCATTTGGCATATTCTTCAAATATGATCTTATCTGATCTCATGAAAATGTATAGTAATTGATAATGAGTTGGTGTAAGAACCATTCTACCATGGTCAGGATCAGCTGTGGTGAACCTGTGGAAGGGACAGAGCCCCTGGCAGTTTCCTGTTCAAAGATGCTCTAGGAAGCAGATGAGCCAGCCAGCACAGAACCACCTAAGACACCGCTGATTCTCTGGAACTGGCCTCTTTCCTGGAAGAAGGTGCTATGCTGTGACAAACAGACTTCAGTTCCTGGGATCTGCTGGATTTGGGGGGGGGGGGGCTTCTTGCTCTGACGTCTGTGATTTGACAGAATATTGCAAACTGTATAATTTATAATAAACAAAAAGTTCATTTGGTTTTTGAGACTCAAAGACCATCACCAGGGTGCAGCATCCACCAAAGGCTGAACCACAACATGGCGGAAGGGTCAGTGAACCAGACAGAAGAAGGGGTTGAACTTCTTCAGTAGCAGCACTGCTCTGTCCAGGAGGCTAGAGTCCTTATAACACGAACACAATTCATAGCTCTCACCTCGTGATACTGTCACAACGACGGTGGTTTCCATAGGGTAATGGCTGCCATGGCTACATCAAGGATGGTAACTGCATTTCAACGTGGATTTTACAAAATTCATTGAGGATATGTATGTATGTGTATATATATATATATATATATACTTTAAATATAATGTAGGCATGATGCTGCACAACTGTAATCCCTACATGCAGGAAGCTCAGGCAGGAGGATTATGAGTTTGAGACCAAACTGAATTATAAAATCCTGTCTCAAACAGCTAAAACAATAATAATGTGATTTTATTCCCATTTGTAATAGCTATTCCTGGTTGTCAACTCGACTTTATCTGGAATAAACTACAATCCAGAATTGGAGGGCACACCTGTGCTCCAGATCTTGAGGCTGGGAGACACAAGTGTCTGACCTGGATCTTGGCATGGAGATCTTGAGGCATAGTGGCCACGAAAAGCTTAGGCCCAGGGAAGGTAGTACATGCCTTTAATTCCAGGAGACTGAGATAAGTAGACCTCTGAATTCAAGGTCAGCCTGGAACTAAGCAAGTCCCAGATCCAGGCGTGGTGGTACACACCTTTAATTTGGGCCACACCTTCTGCTGCAGGCCTACATAAGGACATTGGAAGAAGAAGGACTCACTCTTCTTCACCTGCTTGCACTTACTTGCCAGCACATCTGTTAGAACCTACCTCTTCAGAAGAGCAGCTCAAAAGACTAGCCTCGTGGGACGGAGCAACTACTAGATTCTTGGACTTCCCATCCACAGCTGCCCACTGTTGGGTTAGTTGGCCTGCAGACTGTAAGTCATCACAAATTCCCTTAATCTATAGAGACAATCCATAAGTTCTGTGACTCCAGAGAACCGTGACTCATACGCCACCCTTGTCCAATTCGAAGAGGAAAATGTCCTTGCCCCGCCCCAAATCACTGTCTTTAGAGTTGCTGTCCCAGTGTTGTCCTTTCTGCCGTCAAGAGACCAAATTCCTCAGCCTTCCCTGCCACAGTCCCAATTCCATTCCGTCTTCATCTACTCTCCCTGTATGAACCATAACCCTAGTGGGGCAGAATAACTCAAGACTCCAAAGAAACCCAGGTCTTTACACTGGAGCCCATGCATGTCACACCCGTCTTCCGGCTCTTCCCACCTGAGTCCTGCACACCCTTAAAGGCACAGGCCTAATGCACCTGTTCAAGCACAGCATTTCCTGACCAATAACTTTCTTATAAACTGCCACAGGGGCAGAGAGAGAGCTCAGAGTCCTGCTACATAATCCTTCACAGACCACAGCGGAAGAGAACTGACGCCTAAGCTGCCCTCTGACCTCCACGGGGGCACTGTTGCATGTGCATGCCTGCACTCATACATCATACATGCATGTGCACATGTATGCGCACACGTGCACACACACCAATAATAAGTAAAAATTTACACCAGCTCCCATAGTAAGGGGAATAACGTCATCTCTGGCAGATTCCCTCCTATCGAAGGAAGGCTAGAGATGAGGAAAGGCTCCAAAAAGCTGCCTCAGGCTACCTCATTCAGCTCTCATCCAGCGCTGCGAGGCCTGGGTTAGTGTTCTCATTTGGCCTTAGAATTTAATCAATTCAAAGCACTGTATAGACACACACACACACACACACACACACACACACACACACACACACCCCTTTTAGGAAGTTGACTGCAACCCTTTGCAACATTTTTCCCTTACTGGATCAGGAGCTCAGTTGGTAGTGAGGGTCTTTCTCATTGTTGCTTTAACAGAAGAGCTGAGAGAAGAGGTTACCTCTTCACCTTTGCCCCACCCCCACCTGCACCGTAAATTTCTAGCTCAATTTTGCGTTATATTAATATTCTTTCAGAAACCGAAATGTTTTTCAAAAACAAAAAGAAACATAAAGATACATTCTATTTCTTATTTTGGGGACAAGGAAAAAAGCTCGCCTAGAAAAGCACCTATCTGAACTAGAAATCGTGGGTAATTATTTTGGTTAACAGCAGCTGCTATAGGACAGAGGAATGAAATGTGGGCAGGGAGCACGCGGATCATTTCATTCTTGGCCTGCCTGTGAGGTGGGTGGCACGATTCTCATATTACAAATGAAGACCCTCGAGAGAGTAGGGGAGCCAGTGTAAGCAGGACTTAAACTCCGGCGCCAGTGCTCTTAAGCACCGCGCTGGATCCCCTCTGGGTCTGCCGGCCTATTTAATATTCACTGGCAGACACTGCTCCATTTTCTCTCTGCCTCCTAACCAGAAAAGACCTCTTTCCCAATGCTGTTTTCACGATTCTTTAAATAATTTTCTATATTTAAAGGAAAGAAATGCTAAACACAGACAGAGAGAAAACAGGGTTACGTCTTCCTGGAAACCATCATGGAATGAAAAATAATTCAAAGAAATCCTTTCCACCCCCCAGTCTATACCACCACCCGTACTACAATCGGGACTTCCCCGTGCAGATAGCCTGCCCCCTAGTGGATATCAGCTTTAAGTATTCCAAGTTTGTATCCGTAAACACACCCTGGCTAGGTTTTTTTAATTTGTGGTAAGAAAAAGCAGGTCAAAGGCCAGGAAGATGGCTCAGCAGTTATCAGTATCGCCATGACACATGACCTGGGTTCGATCCCTGGGACCCAATGCTCCACACCCTACAGACATATAAATAAATGTAAAAACATTGTTTAAAAGAAAAAAATGGTCTCAGTTTTAATCCTTATAGCTATATTAACTAACAAGGCCACATACTCTGTTGTTTGGGAGATGAAAAACAAGGAAGAATGGCAAAGTATTCATTTGTAAGCTCTGCTTTACCAACTGTAAAGTAGGTTCCTACACTTCCGTTCCTTTGCCCTCACTAGCCTCCATGGCTCTTAATTAAACGTGCAGTCTTCGACAGCACTCCTCCACCAAAGAAAACCTGCATGCGGGTGCTTTCGAGGCAGCGTTAGAAATGGAGAGGTTGGGACGGCTTCCGTCTGTCTGGATAGAGCACTCTCACGAATCCATCATTTTAAAGCATCCCAGTCCACTCCATGGTCGTTGTAATTTCACTGATGCTTAATTTATTTTGCCTCATATTATAGTTTAATTAAACACCAGGCAGAAGCTTCCCTGGGTCATTTTTTTTTTTAGCCAACAAAGTCGGAGCTTTTATACTTAAACCCAGAAACAAAAGAGTCAAAGGAACCGGGGTGAACAGGGTGTGTGTTTCATTTCAATATTTGGGTCATGTGCATTTCCATTTTATTGTTCATGGACAGTGGATGTCTACACTACTCCCCTCTCTCCCGATTTTCTTAAGTAGGTAGTAAATCTTATTAGTGGTGGCAGCACCTGCACTGGGGTGGACAGGCCTGGTCACCAGCAGGTCCCCCTGCTGTGTCTCTCAATAGGCCACACACTCTTGGCCTGGCAGCTGCTCCTGTTCTCATTTTTTTTTTTTTTTCCCTCACACATGAATGAGAATTTGGTGGACACTTAGAAATTCTTCTTTTTTTTAATGAGCCAAAACTTTGGTTTCAGGAAGCACCAATGAGATATACAACGTGTCATGTTGCCTGCATGTTTGAATCACTCATGTTTGTGAATGCTTTCCCTTAAACACGCCAAGCAGAACAGAAATATCTTCACCAACACCTTCTCCCAGCCTGCCTGCCCATCAGTGTTCTTTCGTCCCTCCCAAGCACGAAGAGGCAGGAAGAATTCTCTCCACAGAAACAGGCATAAAGCGAAACAGCTTTACCTCACAAAAATATTCATTTCAGATCACTCAGAGTGCTCCCCAGGCTGGCGTCTGTGGTTAGTTCCAGAGGCCCGATGACTCCCAAACACCCTGTCTATTTGGACAGAATTCGAGATGCTTTTCCAAAATTGAAGATTAGCACATCCGATGAGCCAGTAGTTGCTTCTTAAAAGATACCGTGACAATAAAAGTGTTCAGGGGCAGAAGACAGTGTTAGCCATGGATTGCCTGCTGGCCCTTTATACATACTGACAGAGTTGAAGCTGCCTCGCTTTTCAAAGTCTCCTGTCTTTGCTGCTGCTTTGTCCCACCTGACTGAGGCACGCCTATATTAGCAACTATAGCTGGTTTCCTTCACCAATTCCTACACAGTACTGAACAACAAGGTATATCATCCTTTGTTTGGCCGTCTCCCAAGCCAACAACGTATTCATTGCATTGATTCTAATATTTCCACATTAGAATAGTACCACCAATAACTATTTTGGTGTTTATATGCAGGCATTTTTGTGACCACATCTTTTAAAAAGCATCTTTTAAAAAGCAACTACTGGCTCAACAAATGTGCTAATCTTCAATTTTGGAAGAGGATGTCAAATCCTGTCCAAATAGACAGGATGTTTAAGGAGACACTGGTCTTTTGGAACCAATCACAGACAGCAGCACTGGGAGGATTCCTAAACTGTTCAGTCAAAATACTGGCAATTCTGTACAGTATAGAACTTAATAAACTGGCCCAGCATCTCCTTCTGCACCTGGACCTCAATGCAAATTCACTGACTTCCAAGTTCAAGACTCTATCCAGCATAACAGAACAGTCTGAGTTTTGTAATCGCCATACTCCTAGTTTCTCAAGTCACCTTGAATGTGGCAATGCTAAACAGCCATTTTATTATCTACTGGAATATGTAGGACTGGAGTTTAGAACAGCCATGGCAGTGGCGGGATCTCAGCTGGGAAGACTCAGGCACGGGGGAGACTCAGCAGATGGGGCTAGAATCCTCTGAAGGTGTACTCGCTCATGCGTCTGCAGGTGGAAGCTGGCTGTCATCTGGGATCTCAGCTGGGGCTGTTGGCCAGAGCGCCCACACATGGTCTCTCCATATGGTCGTTGTGCTACTTCATGGCACAGTGACTGGATTCCGAAAGCAAATGTCCCAAGATTCACCTTCCAATGGTGGTATAAGAGGAAGTCAGGAGTGTGTCCTTCACAAACATGAGACAAGAACTAGATAATGATGTTTAAAACCAGTTTAAGTTGGTGAAAAGTGGCCAGTGGTAGACGATAACTTGAGAAGTATTTACTCATCACACACACACACACACACACACACACACACACACACACACACACACGTACCTGCATACACACACATACTCAGACACACACACACTCAGACATGCACACATACTCAGACATGCACACATACTCAGACACACACACACACACACACACACACACACACACACACACACACACCATCAGGTAGAAGATTCATTGGCCCGGCAGCTTTCATGCCCTGGGGATCTTAAGCTGAGATAGCAAAGCCCTCGGTTTTTACTGTTGGAGGTGGTGAACTGCACTCAGATGAGACACATCAGCTGAAAAAAAGCCATCTAAAAAGGAAATAAATTTAGAAAAGCAAAGAGAAAGACCAGCCACATTGCTGTTTGACTGTTGTTAACATAAGCTTGAGGGGAAACCCAAAGAACCCAGCAGAAATGAGGCTCGGGAGATGTGTGCCTGTGTGGGGGAGGCAGTGGGACCTGAGGCAGCTCTGAGCATCTCTCTCTAACGGAACAGCCGAATGCACTGTGGAGGATTCTGTGTGCATGTTCTGAAATAGCCTGCAGCCAACAGAAGCTACAGTCTAGACACACACAAAGCAGTGAC
>CM052715.1:4491166-4507566 GCA_028551405.1 Uromys caudimaculatus
AGAGGATAGATAGGTAGAGGATAGATAGATAGATAGATAAATAGACTCATTTATTACAAGGAATTGATTTAAATAAATAAGGACAGTGTCTTTAAATGTCCAAATTCTGTCAGAAAAATGAGTACTAAGGACACAAATTCATGGGTACAGGACAAAATTCTAACAACTGGCAGACAGGAAGAGATTCCACAAATGAGCAAGATGAAATTCATGGACATGAGCAGAAGCTGTCATCAACCTCTGGAGCTTCTGAGAGAGTGTGAGGGTGAAACCATGAAGAAGGCTCCTGACAGCCATCGAGCCTGTCCTTTAAAGAGTTGTGAATCACCTGTGAAGGTGGGGAGACAATAACGTGACTGTGGTAGTCTGTCTCACACTTGGCAGATTATAGAAGCAGGACTGGTTTCAGGCCTCTAGCAGCATGAGACTTAGCTCAGCAGCTAGGAGCAATTTCTACCTGTCTTGGTCTTTTCGATTGCTGTGACAAAACATCATGACCAAAGAAGGTAACTTATTAAAATGTTTGATTTGGAGCTCACAGTTGCACAGGATTAGAGTCCATGACCATTACAGTGGAAAGTGTGACAGCAAGCAAGCATGGCACCTGGACTGGGACTGAGAGCTTACATCTTTCTCCACAAGGACAAGGCACAGAGAGCTAACTGAGAATGGATGTTTGCAAACCTCAAAGCCAGCCCTGGTGACATACCTTCTCCAACAAGACCACACCTCCTAATCCTTCCCAAATAGTTCCACCAACTGGGAGCAAGTATTCAAACATATGAGCCTACAGAGGCCATTCTCATTCAAACCACCACACTGCCCTTCCAGAGGATCTGAATTCAGTTTATAGCATCCATATTAGGCAACTCACAAATACTTGTAACTTCAGGTCCAGGGTACCCAATGCTATCTTTTAGCCTACACAGGTGTGAGCACGCACAAACATGGCCATGTGCACCCATATGTGGTATATGCTCTTACATAGACACAAATGTATATGTGTAAATAAATATTTGGAATTTTTAATAAAGCAATAAAGAGCTGGCTAAGCATATGCTTATTGTATAATTCTAGTTCTTGAAATGTGTTTAAAAAGCACAGTTGATATTATTCATCTTAAATTCATGTAGCTTGTCTTATAGTCTCTCTTGAAAGCATCCCATTTAGTTTGGAAACAATGTATATTCTACTACAGTCAGAGGGAGTAGTTTATAGGTGTCAGGAGTTTTGGAAGTACAAATATTCTGTCTTATTATTGAACTTCTTATTTAGCCCATTGCTTAAAGTGAGGACTTGGAGACAGGGGTGGTAGTGCACAGCTACTGTGCAGGGTATTTGCAGGCAGAGACTAGAGGTTCATTTGAACTCACAAGTTTGAGAGCAGCTTGGACAGCACAGTGCGACTCTACCTCATAGAGTAAGATCCTACCTCCATAAAATGAGACCACATAGTAGGCAGCTCAGACTTCTAATTATCGTGTCCCTTCAATTTGGTCAATTTTTTCATTTACTTTCAAAATCCTTTGTCTCTCCTCTCTCTCTCTCTCTCTCTCTCTCTCTCTCTCTCTCTCTCTCTCTCTCTCTCTCTCTCTCTCTCCTGGGTCTCACTGTGTGGAGAAAGAGGCTGCTGGCCTGAAACTCACAGAGATATGAATGCCTGTGCCTCCTGAGTGCTGGGATTAAAGGCGTGCAGCACCACACCTGGCTCAAGATATATTTTTGAGAAGCTAGGAAGGTGTGTGTGAGGGGGGGGGCTCTTGATGATCTCTTTTATGATCATAAAATATTCTGTAACATTTTGTTTTTAAATCTGTCTTGACTTAGTGTAACTACACCAGCCTGCTTGTTTGCTGTCTGAATAGAATATATTTTCCATCCTTTAGTTTCAACATACCTTTATCTTGTGTTTAAATTCATTTCTAAATAGGCAGAGTCATTGTATCTCATTGTACACCCAGCCTGACAACCTGCTTTTGTTCTAGTGCTCGGTCCGTTTGGATCCAGAGCTATTATTAATGCAAGGAGATTTACATGCTTGCTCTCTTCTGTTTCCCAAGGGTCTGCAGTCACTTCTGTTCCCCCACCCCCTTCACCTCTTCCCTTCATGTTAAGAACTGCCTCCAGTAACAGTCCGCTGACGAGTCTGTCATTATTTTGATGGGGTTTCTAATGTTTGCCCTGAGGTTTCTCATGCATGTGTTCACCTGTCAGAATCCACTTAAAATTTTTCAGATTTCCACTAACTTCATTTCAGTGAAAGTTAGAAGTGTTACTTTTATATAATTCTGTTTCTTCTTCCTCACTTTTGTTTTACTATTTTTATATGTATGTACAAATATATTTGTGCAAACATATAAATTGTAAACCTAAGAATAAATGTCATGTTGGTGGTGTTAATCCTGTATTGTTTAAAGAAGATAAGTTAATAAGCAAGAGTACACACACAGAATAGGATGGCATCATTCTTATTTACGGTGACTGTTTCTTCTCATTTGTACCTGTTAATCTCAGTTCCCACTGACTGTGATTTTATTCTGTGACACCAATTCTATTCTGCCCCCATGCTGTGTGATATTACTACCATATGCAGCACAGAGACAGATGATAGATAATAGATTAGATAGATGATAGATAGATAGATAGATAGATAGATAGATAGATAGATAGATAGATAGATAGATAGGTAGAGACACAGCACACAGAACAGTGAGCCACATATGTAACTGCCTTTCTAATTCCCTACATGCTCCCTTCACCTTCTCAGAACTGATGTTTTGTGCAGAATCAAACAGTTTGGTTTCATTTTCAAACCGGTTTTAGTGTCACCTTTAAGATGTGCCTCTAGCAAAGAGTAGGTTTCTTGCTTGATTTGGCTCTGAGCAAGAGAAGGGCTGTCTGCTTATTTATGCTTACCTAAGGCTTGGATTCCTTACCTATAAAACAGAGACACTATGCTCATCCCAGTGAACTGCTTGCCAGAGATTTAACAGCTGATTCACAGGCGGAGCTCAGTAGAGGTTTACTGCTCAAAGTTCTTCTCTTTCCCACTATCATAGGTCTGATAAGCATGATAAAAATGGGTCAAAATGGCTTCAATATACTGTCCGAGCTTTGATAAACAAGACACTCTCAGCCTTCAGAGACGTCACAGAGAATGAAGAGCAAAGCAGAGCTTCACGTGGAGGGTTGTTTTCTCTTGTATTCCTTCTGTGATAATTGGAGAAAAAGACTCAAGGCTCCAGACTTACAATGTAGACCAGGCTGGCCCCAAATTCACAAAGATCTGCCTGCATCTGCCGCCCAAATGCTGGAATTAATGGCATATACAATTATACAATCATGATTTTGAGAAAAAAAAAAGTGCCTCTAGCAACTGGATTTTTTTTTTTTTTTTTTTTTTTTTTTTTTTTTTTTGGTACATTTCATGATTTCACTTTGGGTTTTATGGTGGTTTAAGTGAGAAATGCCTCCTCCCATGGTCTCAAACATTTGAACACTTAATCCCCAGTTGGTGGAGCTGTTTGAGAGAGGTTTAGGTTTTGTTTGTATCTATCCTAGACTGAGACTTACTGTGAAGTCTTTTTCTTCTGAGTCCTCTGAGGGTGCATTGTGGGGTGCACAGAGCCTCCCTGAGGTGCCTCCCCCTGGCTCATTATACAATCTACTTTCAGTTTCCTCCTTTTTTGTCTCTATTGCTGTCTCCCCCTCTTTTAAGCACCATCAGCTGACTAAATGACTACTTATTGTTTTTGACAACACTCTGGGCCATAAATTACCCTATTGTCAAATCCAATTCAACGGAACCTCAAGGCAGCCTTGGATGTCTACAGTCCTGGGTAGCACCTCGCAGCTGTTGCTCTTCCTAATTCTGTCCCAGCTGAGCCTTGGGTTGCTGCTGTTGTGAAGTCACCAGCTTCAGACACGCTACCAAGCTTGAACGGTACCCACCCCACCCCCGATTCTAAAGAAAATGAGTGCTCTCTGGTCTTGACTCTGCCTTTCCTTTGCAGGAAGGCTCTGCACTGTGCCTCTCTGCAGTAGGAAGCAAAGACCTGCTTCTCCCTGTGAGTGAGGCATTTGGGGTCTCCTTGGTTTGACTTCTCTCCTGGAATGATAACTTGATTCCAGGAATGAGGTGGGGTGATAGCAATTGTGCCTGAAATAACCCAAGGCCACCTGAAATCAAGCTCTATAGCACAGAGGTGGGGCTAGAGGGGGAAATACTAACAACTTGTGTCACTAAAGCAGTGGCTGCTAAACCTGTGGGTTGCGGACCCCTCTAGGTGGAATGACCCTTTCACAGGGGTCACCTAGGACAATGTAATATTTACATTGCAATTAATAACAGTAGCAAAATGTAGTTATGAAGTAGCAAAAAAATTCATTTTGTGGTTGGATGTTACACAACCCTTTAAGGGTCACAGCATTTGAAAGGCTGAGAACCACTGCTCTAAAGGAAGACCGCGTAGCCTTGAGCTATGGCTGAGGCATGAGAGGGTAATGAACGCCCCTGCAGTCTTCTTGCCTGCAGCCCTCCACAACTGAAATGTCCTCACACCAGCTCAGGGTGAGAGGGTAAAGGGGGCTTGTGGCTCAAATTTCAAAACCTTCAACTACTTTTACAAAGAATTAGCAGATTTTCCTCAATAAATGTTTCGTTATTCATTATATATATTCTTAAGGAACTCCCCAGAAACTTTAAATGGAAGTTTTTAGAATATCTACCAGTTGGGGCTGTTTACCTGAGGGGAAGATCCAACGAGCTCCTCAGAGCATCCTTCAGAAGTGTTTCTCTTGCCTTTCTTTGAATGTTGTAAGGCCAGGACCCAGGAGACAGCCTTAGAAGAAACTGCAAAACCAGAAGACTCAAGGCTAATGCTGAGTTGGAAGTCACCAGGACAGACATGCAAAGCCACAGTCAAACTATGGAACATGGAGCTGTGTCAATATAAAAGAAATAACACATTTTCCCAATGTGTGCTTTGATAGAAGCACCTCATTCTGATTCACACAAAGGCATCATGTACTTACACAGCCCCAGAAGCCACAGAGACTCCAGTTGACGGGTTATGTAGGATGAGTCAGCCATCCAGAGCGGTGCTGCCCAATTTTGGCTGCTCATTAGGATCACTAAGGGAGCTGTTGAAAAATACCAATGATAGGGTCCCACTTAGACCAATTAAATCAGACCCTCCTGGGATGGGGCCCAGCCATTGGTATCTATAACAGCCCCTCGGGGTATTCTAATGTACACTCAAGATTGAGAACCACTGATCTAGAGCCTGGAGCCAGGGGAATGGGATTCTTTGTACTCAAGCACCTCGAGAGGAGGTGAGCTGACGGTGGTGTTCCCATGCTGGCAGCTGTAAAATGCTCCATGTAAATAGTGAGTAAAATTGGCAGAGCAAAGTTAAGTCCAATTACAGTGAGCAGTTTCTGTCCTGAAAGACGTCACCAAAGTTGTCCCCAAGCAATAAGAAAAACAGTGACACCGTAAGCACTGCTCCTACACTCCTCGATAGTGGGACTAACTGATGGTTCACCCCAGCCTGGTTGATTATGTCCCGGTGTATCATGAGGACATCTACAGTGGCAGGCCCTGCCCACTCTTTTGGCCACACTCTAATTGTCATTCTTGGCATAGATAGGAATAGAGTCTGTCTTAACAGAAGTATTGACTTACAAATGCCAGAGAGCACAGCACCTTCACCCCAAAGACAGAATGTCCCACAAAGCTTGTCTTACTCTCTTCTTTTTTTTTTCTGAGACCTCGAGAACTCCACAAAAGAACTATAGCATAGGAATGTCTAAAACAATAGTGAGGGGTCTTCTGAACAAGGGGGGGAGGAGGGGAAGGAGATGTGTGTGTGTGTGTGTGTGTGTGTGTGTGAGAGAGAGAGAGAGAGAGAGAGAGAGAGAGAGAGAGAGAGAGAGCGCGCTCTGGGACCCCCCTCCCTTATCCATATCCTGACAATTGATTCATGGTCCTCTTTCCTGGGTACCTACCTCCTAACACCCACTCCAGAGATGAGACTTAAGAGAAAACCTCTTCATCACTACAGTGATTTGGATATGGTTTTAATATGTCCCCCACTGCAAAGCTTGATATGACAGGTTATGGTGGAAGGTATGATCTCTGCCCTCAGAAAGTTTAGGAGCAGACTGTTCTAAGGTGACCCAACTTTATATCTTTTACACTTGCCGTTGTTGGTCATGTGATCAGCAGTACCAGCGAGCAAGCAGATGGACTCACGTTAGCTGTCTAAACTGTAAGCCAAATAAGCATCTTTTCTTTATAAAATACCCAGTCTCAGGTCTCGTTATAGCAACAGGAAATAGACTAATATACCCAGCATGAATCCAACCAAAGAAAAATTGTTTGCTGTACAAGGAGCAGACTCAGCCCCAAATCTCTTTGAATCTTACTAGGAAATGGACAAACTAATAGCTAATGCCTATTGGATAATCTCAGTGGTCCACCTCTATAGTGTATCAGATACTGAAACCTTTCTTAACCCAGTAGGAGAGGAAATCAAAGTACTTCCTCTACCTTCCTGTCCAGATAGGTACCTGGAATTTAAAAGAAAAGCAAAAGCAGCAACAACAAAGTGCATGAACATAAGCAAATGGGGGAAGGGGTTCCACAGAAAGTCCCCACGTCCATCTTGACTGTATCAGTCGGCTTCTTTATCCCTGTGACAAATGCCTGAGAAAACCAACTAACTTAAGGTCGGGGGAGATTTATCCAGACCTACAGTGTCCGAGGTCTGCATGGTTGGCCAGTTCCATTGTTTCTGGTTCTATGGTGAGACATAGCATCTCAGTGGAGGAATGCTGTAGATCAGGGCTTCTTACCTGTCAATAAGAAAGGAGAGATGGACCAAGGAAGGGCCCGGGACCTGAGACAAGATACAGTGTCCAAGAAACACTTTGGACAATGTGCTTTCTCCTACTAGTACCTACTTCTCTAGAAGTTTCTACCAACTCTCAGTAATGCAGTCAAGTCATAAATCTTCTGATAGATTAATTTATTGATTAGGCCAGAGCCCTTGTGGTGAATCATCTGACTGGACATGCTACATAGAAATCAAACCTGAAACACAGGAGCTCTTGAAGAACACTTCATGGTCAAACTATGACATTAGCAAAGAACATTAATTTGTAGAAAAGTGTTAAAACACAGGAGGAGAGGCTTAGCTTTTATGAAAAGAAAGCCATGGGAAGGTAAATATATAATTCAGGAGGAAGGGTGTGGTCGGATGTGGATGACTGAGTCATACAGAAAGGTTAGTTCCGGGACCTGCCCCTAGACCAGCCCTGAGATTATATAAACCCCCTCCAACAAACAAACACCAACAAGAACATGACCACAATCAAAATGAAACCCAGTAGAGGACTCCTCTAGGAACATGTGTGCACACTTAGGAAAATGTTGCCCCAATATAACCTTTAGGCTGCCAGGACCCATATAAGGGCTAATGCATATAAACACGATCCCGTGCATCTGATACAGAGAGGGTGACATAGCACATGCCAGTGGATATAATGTGACCTTTGAGTGTCAGTTATGATGTCAATACCTCTCCCTGCACTCAATAATTAAAGGTGCCAAGATCTGGAAACAAGGAGGGGTTGAGCCCACCATCAGTCGGAGCACACTCTTAACGTCTGTAGTCTACTCTTTCCTTATCTGTCACTTTTAATAAATCTATATTTCATGGCTGCTTGTCTGTATCTTATTCCATCCTTTGTTTGACACAACGAACCTGGCTATTTCAGCACAGATGACTGAGCACTGAGACTCTCTTGTAATAACAACGTGAAACCAGTGGAAGACAGTGATGGCACATAGCTCCTTGGTGCACATAGCTCCTCGGTGCTAGTACATCTGGCATCCTCTCCAGCGATGAAGGCCTACAGGAGGAAGGAGCTAGACTGCTGATTTGGCTTCCACCTTTTCTCAGTTGTTTTGAGATTAAATTGTTAAGTGAGACATTGGAGCAATATGTTCCAGTCCCCTTCATTCTTTATCCAAAGACACACACAGTCATGCATCCAAATGCATACCCATGCAGGCAATACATTTCAAGGGAAGAAAAATGGATGAAGCTCTACACACACGCACGCACACACACACACACACACACACACACACACACACACACACACCCCAAAGGACATGAAAATGGATGAATTCCTGGGTAAAGCCTCCTGCTGGATAACCACTCTCTTCACTGACAATTGCTAGTTTTCTACAGAAGGGACTCAATTGATGAGTAACACTTATGTCCCCCGTAAATGGATTTTAAATGTCCCCTGGATTGGTCTAAGGAAAGTAGGCACTTCTGAAATACCCATCTCATCTTCACTGTCCCACTGTAGCCCCTACAACTTCCTCTCAGAGAAGAACCCTGGAGATCATACCGTAGGGTGAATCCAGGCCATGTAGATGTCTTTCCACTGTACAACTCAAAGAAAGCCTCGATTCCTGGGCCTAGTGGTAGAGCTTCCTGGAAGAAACATAGTCTCCTTAAGCATTTAACAGAGACATTTCTCAGAAGCCTTGATGAGGTTTCCACTGTTATCTTCCAGAGCATGGGACACATGAAGTCAGGCCCCAGGTGTCCCAAAGCCATTGAGAGAAGAAGCATGCAGACCTGAGGATAGCCCTTCTCACCCAAAGCCATTGAGAGAAGAAGCATGCAGACCTGAGGATAGCCCTTCTCACCTCACCCCTGCCTCCCCCTCTGCATTTTTCATCTTCCCAGACCTCCTGTTACTTGCATTTCTAAAAAATTCTTTATATTTATTCTAGCTGTAGCCTGCCATGCAACAAAAGAATGAGGGAAATCTCATTAAAATTGCATCAAAAGGGAAATGATGGAGTGAACCTTGAAATCCCTGCAATCTACACACAATAACCCAATCAACTGGAACACACAGGTTAAACGGAGTCCGCCAACGGTGAGCCCAGATGATTAAACCCCCTCGGGAGAACTGCTACCTTCTGGATACCTGGTGGTGGCCATATTAAAATGCAGCCATGGGAATGCCTCGGATTTAGAGTCCTTTTATCCTTCCCACTGACTCTCGCACAGCTATTTATCTTCCTGACTTCTGCACAGGGATCCTGGGAGGTGAGAAAAACCAGTATGATTATCCCTTTTTGAGAGTTACAACAGAGGACACAGAGAGTTTGCTGTTAGGTCACTTGGTCAGCAGTCAGGCAAACCCAGAAAGAGAAAGCCTATGTTGTGTCTTCTCGTGCCTCATTCCCTTGCTTCAAAAAGACCAAGACTGAAAATAGAGCAGATGACTGACTGAATCATGTTCTAGCATCCTCTTCTCCCTGCGCTTCCTGCTTCAGTTTGGTAGGTGCTTGCTAAAGTGGAAGAGAATGGTCTTCCAGTCATGTTCCCTGAACCTATATTCACCTGGGAACTGAAGTAATAGGTGATAGAAACCCACACCCTCGGAAACACAATCAGGAAGAAGGGTGATTTAACACTTGTTAAACTGTGTTGCCCTTTCAAAGCTAAATCCACATTGTTTGGGGCATGCAGCAGGTATGCCCTCAATCAAAGAACACAAAAATCGAGTGTACGGGGCAGAGCCAGGCATGGTGGCACACACTTCTATCACTATGGAAGGTGAGACAGAAAGACCACAAGTTCGAGGCTAGCTGGAGCTCTGTCAAGAGCCCTGTTTAAAAATAAACAAATAAGTAATATGTGGGATCAGGGGGGCACTTGGTAAACTCTTTAGCATTAAAAAAAGGGGGGGAGCTCAGCTTCCAAGGATGAGAGATCATTTCAGACTGTCTTTGCGATCCTCCACAATTCGCTCGGCCTGATTTCCATTCCTACAGAGGCCTGATTTCTGCTTTCAAATGATAGGGAGATAATATGATAATATAATAGATATTAATAATTTAGTGCTAACCCTTCCCAGGTAATATATGTGCATTTTAAAATGAGCCTTTTTTGACAACATGTTTTCATCCAAAGCAAACTTTCTGACTCCAGCCATGACCTCTGGCCCAAGTCCCAGACCTAAATATTCCCAGTTTCCTTAGCATTTTCACTCCAACCTCCCAGAGGCATCAAAATCTAATATGTCCAAAATCAGTCTTCCAGTTTGCTTTGGTTTTTTTTTTTTTTCTGTAACTTGGTGGGTAACACTATTGTTCTGCAAGCCACAGACCTGGAGACGGCACAAGTGTGCTCACACCTACCCTAAGCCAATCGTTGAGTTTGTCTACTCCACGTTTCCCAAATTGTGTTCTATAAGCTTCATCTCAAAATGTAAAAAGCTTTTCTGATCAGACAGTTCTGGATATCACTGGTTAGACAGAATAATCTTTTATGATGGAATCTAACAGATTTTCTGGTGTTCCTCCTTGAATTAGAAATATTCAAAAGGAAAACATACTACCCAGTGTTTCCCTAACTCATTGGCAGGGGGACCTTAACTTTTTCTCCTGAATATCTCCCAGGCTGTCCTGGTTGGATTTTTTTTCTCAACTTGACACAAGTTAAGGTCACCTGGGAAGAAGGAATTTCAATTGGAAAACTGCCTCATCAGATTGGTCTATAGGCAAGTCTGGGGGGAGAAGATTTTCTTGATTGATTACTGAGGTTGGAGGACCTAGCCCACGGTGGTCACATGGTCCTGGTTTATATAAGAAGACAGGCTGAGCAAAAGTTAACATTCTTCCGTGGTCTGTGTTTCAGTTCCTCCCTCCAGACTCCTGGCCCATTTCAATTATTGCCTTCATTTTTCTCAATGATGGACTATGATAAGGACTTGTAAGCCAATAAATCTTTTCTCCCCCCAGGTTGCTTTTGATCATGGTGTTTTATCACGGTCAGAGGAAGCAAACTAAGACACAGGATCTATGTGTTCCAGAGCCTACTTTGAGAAAAGTTACGATACACAGTCTTTAGATTGTGTCCTGTGGTCGTGGGCTGTTTCCTGCTGTTTCTATGCAGTAGATGACAGACACCACACTGTTCATCACAGGATACACTTTAAGTACAGTAAGAAATGTTTCCTTCCAAATAGTGATTGAAAACTTCTACTCAAAACATCACATGTTTGGGATCCACACAATGTGTTTATGTGTAAGAGTAGGGGGAACTAGAAAAGGCTGGCCTATGTGTATCTGGCAGGAGCTGGTAAGCAAGGGTGGGGATTGGGATGAGGGGTGGGGTGGGAAGTCAAGGCCCTATTTGTCTCTATTGTTTGAATTTGTTCTAGCAAACATATGCTACGTTTATAATTTATTTTCTTGGAAAAAAAATCAATACAAGAAAAAATAATGCCTGGAAGAGTGAGATCTGGTTTTTAAAAGTCAATCTGAAAGACTCGAGATACACAATGAAAAAAGACATTCTTTTAAAGATAGACTGTGGGGAGAAATAAGTTTACTAGGTAAAATTTTATGCACAATTAAACAAATAGATAAGCTGACTAACCTTATCCATAAATTTAACTCTTCCCATTGATACTCTGTACTCACAAAGACAACTTCAAGTTTACCAATCTTTGGCTAGAGAGTATCAATCAGTAAAAAGTTATCAATTTGTCAACAGGAATGTGATTACCATTAGAATGCATTAAGCAAAAATATTTAAATATTTTATGTTTAGCAGATTGTATTCTAACCTCAGACAACTAGATGAAGAAAAAACTTTCACAATAAGCCGAGATCTAGTTCAGGTTTTTTGTTGTTGCTCTGGGTTGGTTTTTTTCTTTGTTTGGTTGTTCTTTTTGTTTTTGTTTTTGCTAAATCTAATGGATAGTTTTCACCTGAACTCAATAAAGCTACTCTTTGAAGAAAAAAAAGAAGATAGACTGTGGGGAGTTTGTTACATAGCTTGGTGATAGAGCAGTGTCTAACATGTTTGATGCCCTGGGTTCAATCTGCAGCACACACACACACACACACACACACACACACACACACACACACACACCTGTGAAAAGTGACATGGGTGTGTACAGGAAGCCCCCAGTTCAGGACAATTTAGAATAGTTGAACTTATAGGTCTTTGATTTTATGATGGTGCTTAAGCAAACTCCATTCAGTAGAAACCATGCTTTAAGTTTGAAATTGGAATATTTTCCAGAACTGTGGACGTTTGATATAATTCTGCTTTATGATGGTGGGTGGCACCGCCAAGCCAAACTCCCAATTTGCCACAAGA
This sequence comes from Uromys caudimaculatus, assembly GCA_028551405.1. Taxonomy (NCBI): domain Eukaryota; kingdom Metazoa; phylum Chordata; class Mammalia; order Rodentia; family Muridae; genus Uromys; species Uromys caudimaculatus. Next base: position 4,503,379 of record CM052715.1, read on the forward strand.
TCATGAGGGAAAACATAGTAACTCTATAGTATGCCATGCTTCTAAAAGCTACAGTGCTCAGGAAGCCATAGTGATCAAATGAGTTCTCAATTTAGGATATGTCCAACTCAGAATGGATTTCTCCAGACACAATCTCATCATAAGCATAGAAGCATCTGTAGATGGACAGAGGAGGTAAACCAGACAGAAAGAACACAAATGGAGGGAAGGGGTGCTAGTACCACACTTTGACCATCTGAGATAACCTGCCATTGTGAGAACAAGAAGACAGGGCGATTTGTGTATGAAAAAGGTGGCCTTCAAAGCATTGAAGAGTGGTATACTCAATAAAAGTTACCTTAAAAACAATACATTAGCTGCTTCTGCGGTCTGAATGAGAATATCCCCCATAAGTTCATGTATTTGAACACTTGGTCCCCAGTTTTTGGCACTGTTTGGGGAGGGTATGGGCTAGGATATGGAGCCTTACCAAAGGAAATACAACACTGGAGGCAGGCCTTGAAGTTTCATAGCCTGACCCCCATTCTGAGTCTCTCTTTATGGCTTTCTATGCTCGGATGAAATGTAACCAGTTGGCTTCCTGACTCTCAAACTGGATACCACCACTGCCATGCTGCCCCATCATGACAGGGACTCTGGAGCCATAAGCTAAAATAAACTTTTCTCTCCTCTACATTGTTCTTTGTTTGGGACTTGGTTTCAGTCAGGGCATTCTGTTCCAGCAACAGAAAAATAATGAATACAACTACCTCCCAAATAAGCTTGGATTCCTAACTTCTATCTCCTCCCCAACCCCAGGCCTCTTGCATGCTGCACACATCCCATACCAAAGGCTACACCCTTGACCTTCTAACTTATCTCTTACATCAAAATAAATTCCAGATCAAAGTTTTAAAAGTTACCTATGAGACTTGAAAATATCATTAAATAATTTTAAAAACCCAGAGAAAGATATTTAATATACATGACAAAGGTTTAGCATCTTAATGCATGAAGTAATTTCCCTTGCAAATTACTGAGATGACCATGATCTGTTTATCAGAAAACATTTTAACACAAATTCCTTAAGCTTAGCCTTAACTAATTAAAACAAAATCAGAGGCCATGGTTTTTAGTAACAGGAGAGAATACAGCAAAGACAAAGTATTAAGCAAGAATTTAATATCTTCTTTATAAAGATAAGGGAGAATTGCACCTTGATGAAACTAATATTAATCCTACCCAGGTCTCAGTGAAAGGTCTTATCTAGTATCCTTATACTTAGCATCTTGTCATTATGAAACTGTCTCTTTAGGGACAATCTGTAAGAATCTCTCCCATGAGATCAAAAGCAGTATCTTTTGTTGCATGACATTTAACCTTCAGATTAATAAGTATGCTTATCTATTTAGTATAGGAAACTTTACTTGCTCATGTATCATGTGAAAATGAATTTAGACTGATCCAGCCATCTACTCCCAAGCATATGGACATTATTTTTGATAATTTCATATACACTATATATAATAATCATGTTTATTCCTACCACCCTTCATTGTCCCCTTCAATGGCAGTTTGAATGAGAAATGTCCCCCACAGGCTCATGGATTTGAACATTTGCTCACAAGATGGTGATGCTGCTTAGGAGGTAGAGCCTTGCTGAAGGAAGCATGTCCATGGGCTCTACCTACTTCCAGCTTGCTCTTTCTGGTTTGTGCTTGCTGTTAAAGATGTAATCTCTCAGCCTCCTGCTCCTGTCACCATGTCCACTGCTGCTGTCATGGTAGACTCTTACTCTTTTGGAACCATAAACCCAAATAATCTCTCTCTTCCCTAAGTTGCCTTGGTCATGATGTTTTATCACAGCAATGGAAGATTAACTAATACAGAAGTTAGTACCAGAAGTGGGGTTTTGCTTTGAAGAACCTGACCATGTTGTTTTCTGAGGACTGTGGAAGGTTTTGGACCTTTGGACTAAAAAGAACAGTTGAATACTATAATCAGAGCTTAAACAACCATTTTTGTGGAAACCTGGAAGATAGTAGTTCTAAGGGCAAAGACAGCTGTAGAGGTCTCTAGTTCAAGGGGTTTCAGAGGGAACCAAGAACTCAAACAGCAACTTAGTTAGATATCATTTTTGTGATTCTTTTGGGGGGGAAACCTTGCTGTTGTCTTCTCTTACCCTAAGAACTTTTCTAGGGCTAATTAAAGGTATTGAACTAATTTCTTTGTCAGAGGAAATTTAAAGGCGACATAATGTTGAGTCTGTGACATGGTTGTTACTGATAATGTTCATGCAGACCTACAATGGAAATGAGCAAGTGGGGCAGAAAGTATATAAATGCACAGTGTGGAGAAAGGAAAAGCACCAGGGAGCATACATGATAGTCAATGCATGTGCCAGAAGAAAGGCCAAAATTGTTAACGGTATTAGCAGGGGTCTCCTTGGCACTAGACAAAGGAAAAACACTCAGGGCAAGGCAAACTTTCAACGTAAGAAAGAGAGAATATGGCTCTTCTGCTCCTAGAAGACAACGTAATAGAAGTGTTACTGCTTGTGTAACTTCAGGTGGTCAAGGTCTTTCCTAAGCTGAAGCTGGCAGTACAGTGCTCTTGGTGTTGGCTCCAGGTACATGAAGGATACATGAGTTGTTGATTCTTTCTTCATAGTTTCAAAGAGTCACTAAGGCCAGGAATAAAGTCTCAAGGGAGCCCTGGAGAAAGGACTAGAGAAAACAAGTGTCCTGAGAAGCCATTGCATGGAGCTGTGAAAGTGAAGTCCGTACTATAGTGGAGACCCCAAGATGTTGAAGACATCTGTCAAGGACGTTGCATACATGGGGTGGAATCAGCCCAAGAAAAAGATGTGTGTTGCATGCAGAAAAACTGGAGGGGTAGAACTTTCTAAGGCTCCTAAAGCTAAAGTCCCAAACACCAGACATGGAGCTACAGGACTTTGTTTGTCCTGCTGAGTTTTCATCTTGCTTGGGTCCATCCCTCCTTTTTGTAATGGTAATATACATTCTGTGCTATTTAATGTTGGAAGCATGTGGTTTGAAGAACCTTTTGCCCTTGGAGTTTTAAACAATGTTGAGATTTTGTATTATGAAGGCCTTGAACTTGTGGGGCCAGGGAGTAGAATATACTGGTTTGAATGAGAAATACCTCCTGTAAGTGTACTAGCTAGTTTTATGTCATTAAAGTAACTTTATAGAAGCTGAAGTTGTTTTGGAAGAGGGAACATAGATAGAGAAAATCCCCTTACCAGATTGGCCTGTGGGCAAACCTTTGCTACTTCTTTTTTTTTTTTTTTTTTTTTTGATTGACGATTGATGTAGTAGGGTTCAAGTCATTGTGGGAGCTGCCACCCTTGGGCTAGTGATCCTTGGTGTCATAAGAAAGCAGAGTGTGCAAGCCATGAAGAGCAGGCCGGTGAGCAGCACTCCTCCATGGTTTCTGTATCAGCTCCTATCTTCAGGTTCCTGCCCTGTTTGAATTTCTGCCCTGACTTTCTTTGATGATATGACTGTTATGTGGAAGTGGAAGTGAAATAAATGCTTTCTTCCCCCACAGTGCTGTTTTGTCATGGTGTTTTATCAGAGCAGCAGAAACTCTAACCAAGACGACACGTAGGCTCAAGCATTTGAACACTTAGAATCCGGTTAGTGGCACTGTTTGGGGAGGTCTAGGAGGTGTGACCTAGCTGAAAGAAGCATGTCAGTGGGGAGCAGGATTTGAGAGTATATAGCATCTCCCTACTTCCAGTTGACCCTTTCTGCTTCATGCTTACCATAAAAGATGTGTTCTCCCAGCTTTCTTCTCTGACCACCATGCTTGTCCCCTGTTATCATGCCTCTGCCTGTTCAGATGGGCTCCTGTTCTTCTGGAACCATAAGCCAAAATAAACTCTCTCTTCCATAGTTGCCTTTGGCAGGAAAGTAACTAATAGTCCCTCCCACTACTCCCCATATCCTTTCTCTTTCCAAGCAGTTCCTCTGCTCCCTTCTTGCCTTTTGTGTGGCTCACTGAGGTTTACTCCTGCTAGGATAAGAACAGGCAATATCATACAGATCTTTCACTTGCTTGGTTAGAGTCACACCAAGATACTTTATATTGTTTGTGACAATTGTGAAGGGTGTCATTTCCCTAATTTCTTTCTCAGCCTGTTTATTCTTTGAGTATAGGAAGGCTACTGATTTGTTTGAGTTA
>CM052715.1:4508066-4575627 GCA_028551405.1 Uromys caudimaculatus
ACATAATACTACCTGAGGACCCAGCTATACCTCTCCTGGGCATATATCCAGAAGATGCCCCAACATGTAACAAAGACACATGCTCCACTATGTTCATAGCAGCCATATTTATAATAGCCAGAAGCTGGAAACAACCCAGATGTCCCTCATCAGAGGAATGGATACAGAAAATGTGGTACATTTACACAATGGAGTACTATTCAGCTATTAAAAAGAATGACTTTATGAAATTTGCAGGCAAATGGATGGAACATGAAAATATCATCCTGAGCGAGGTAACTCAGTCACAAAAGAACGAACACAGTATGTACTCACTGATAAGCGAATATTAGCTTATTAGTTCAGAATGCCCAAGTTTCACTTAATAGTAACCGCTGGACTGAGAGTGAGGTCCCAGATGGAGGAGTTGGAGAAAGGACTGAAGGAGTTGAGGGAGTTCGCAGCCCCATGGAGGGAGCAACAGGGCCAATGGGTCTGACCCCCCACCCCACCCCCGGTCATCCTGAAGTTTGGACCACCAACCAAAGAATACACATCTATGGACCCATGGTTCGGACCACATATGAGGCAGAGGACGACCTCGATGGCCATCAGGGAAAGAGGAGAGGCCCTTGGGCCTGAGGGTGTTAGAGGCCCCAGTAAAGGGGAATGTCAAGTGGGAATAGGGGCATGGGTGGGCGGGTGGGTGGGAGGTGGAATTCCCTCATAGAGGTGGGGATGTGGAGGGAATAGGGGGCTTCCAAAGAGGAGACCCAGAAAAGGGGAAACATTGGAAATGTAAATAAAGTATCAAAAATAAAAGAAAAAAAAAAGAAAAAGAAAAAAAAAAGAACGGGCAATATAAGAAACTTCAGTGGCAACACCATTGAAGAAAACAACTCCCCCTTTCCCCAGCAACCATTAACTGGCTGTAGCTCCCTGGGGAGAGGAGAAGCTTCATGAGCTTCTCTCTCACACCAATGGAATGTTAAAGGGCCCAATCTTCCTCAGGCATTCTGCAGATGATTGCTCATGTGTGCTCATGACTAACAGCCATGTCATACCCAGAAGACAGCACTGCCAAGCACTCTTCCCACCCTCCAGGTCTTCTGCTCTTTCAGCCTCCTCTTCTACGGAGTCTCCTGCCTCATGGATGGTGATTTAGATGTCCCTATAGGGCTGAGCACCCAAATTCCTGTTCTTTCAGCACATTGTCAGCTATGCATCTCTGTCTTAAGTCTTACCCACTGCAAACAGAAGTTTCTTTAACTGAGAGAGCAGAACAAATCTATGAGCATAAACAGATTACTCAGAAAGCAGTTTGGCTACAGCTGACATTTTTAAAGATAATTCAACCAGGAAAAAAAAGAAGAGAGGGAAATAGGGAGGGGATTTTAAAAAAAAAAAAAAACAAAAACAAAACAAAAAACAAAGAAAACTCATCTCCTTCTCTCTGTTGACAATTACAGTCTAATTCAAAAAATTACAACTACAGCCAAAAATAGAGAAGTTCACCTGTTTTTTTTTTTTTCCTTTTAAACATGCTTTAATACAAAAATCGACAAAAAGAAAACCCATTGTATGTGGTAAGATTGCTTTTGGCTAAAAGCTACAGAAATCCTAACATTGTCTAAGCAATAAATACATTTAATTACTTCAGATCACAAGAAGCCTGATAGGAAATTCTAGGAATTGATTCTGCCTCTTACTGATGTCAACTTACTAAGTCAATATCTCTATGATTCTCTTGCAAAATTCACCTCCTTGGGGAAAAAAAGCAACTAAGATTCTCTAGCTAGAAAATTACCACAAACCCCAAAGGCTAAATTATACACATAGTCACACATACTTCCTGAAGTGCATTTATCTGCAGCACAGACCTTGTCACCTGATCCTATCATGTCTCCAGGTTGCTATCTTCTCCATCAGTGACATCGAGCAGCACCCAACAGTGCACAGTAAATGAGAAGACCCTTACTATTGTCTCTTGAGCATTGTATCATAACCACATGGTGAGCCCATAGAGCACTCTCTTGGGAACCACACGCTCTTCAGTATCCGCAGATCCTGCTTACACTGCCTAGTAGAAAATACTACATTCAACAGTAAGGGAATCCTACAAGTCAAAGCCAAGGGTGACATGATCATGAACACTCTGAGACCGGAAAAGTCCCGAGACCCAAGGTCCTTGCTGGGTTGAACAGAGCCATGGGTGGGCCCCTTCCAGCTCCACCCTAGCATGTCTGAGAATGCAGGTAGAAAGTCCCCAGGAAACAGCTACTGTTTCTCTCATTTCCCTTCGGCTCGAGGAAGCCTGGTACTGACCTCTTAGAGGAAATCTACCCCTTATGCAATCTATGTATCTGTCACTTGGGGTTAGTGCCTCTTTCATGTGAACTTTGCCAGATGTAAATTTAGTCCGTATTTAGACTTAGGAGGAAAAAAAAAGATTTGCAGAGAACACCTCTAGGCATTGTCTGAGATCAGTGCTTGAGTGCTCTGATTTATTGACTGGATTGATCCTTTAAAGGATTCATAATACAAGCACATTGTCTGGAAGCGGTGAGGGATAGAGAAGGTGGGGCTTAACCGGAGCATGCTGGCAAATGCATCTTGATCATTGACCCTCCTGTGCCCTCCTTCTGTGCTTCCTGACCACTGGGATGCAAATTGCTCTGCTCTACTACATTCTCCCTGCCACTGATAGGCTGATAGCTCTGAAGCTGTGAGCTAAAATAAATTCTTCCCCCATGTCTTAATCAAGATTTCTAATGTTGTGAGCAGACACCATGACTACCACATCTTTTCCACTTACTTGGAGCTGGCTTACTGGTTTAGCAGTTTAGTCTATTGTCATCATGACAGGAAGCCTGGTGGCATGCAGGCTGGCAGACATGGTCTAGAGAAGGAACTGAGAGTTCTATATCTAGATCAGCAGGCAGCAGGAAGAGAAGTAACACTAGGCCTGGCTTGGGCTTCTGAAACCATAAAGCCCACCCACAGTGACACATTTCCTCCAACAAGGCCACACCCACTCCAACAAAGTCACACCTACTAATAGGACCACCCCATATGAGTGTATGAGGACCATTTCCATTCAAACCACCACACTCCCTGGTTGCTTCTGCCAGGCACTCATCACAACAGTAAAGAGAAGAGTTGATACAGTAGGCCTCAATGGACTTCCCATCAGTGTCCACTAGACACATGGGTTAACATACTTCTCAGTTTAGAAAGCCCTCCTCAGTATTAGCTAGATGTGTACCTCAGTGGTTCATTTTACTCCTCAGGAGTCCAGAAGGACACATAAATGGTCTGATTTCTCCCTTCCAAAGAGGCCCTGAATCTTACTTAGTTGTGTTATTGCCGGCTATAGTTCTCTACAGTCTTATCATAAATGTAGGAGAATTTGTGTTTCCCTACACATGTGCAACTGTCTTCTGAGTATTGCCTTTCTGGCTTTGGACAGCATTCTGCAGAATCTCTTCTATCCCAGGGCAGTCTCCCCATGGCTCACCAGGTGTCCCAGCCATGACAGCAGAAGAGACACATCTGTGCACATGAGGAAGCAGGCTTCCACTGACACTCTAAACCCAAAGACTGTCATTCAGAGATAAACTTCTGTCGTTACTAGTCCTGCTGGGAGCTAAGATAAAGCCATTTCTGGAAGTTTCTCCTTCTGTGACTGCTAACAAGGCAATGTCCTTCTGTCTTTTAAATATCACCATGCGCTTCCTCTCGTCCAGATCTGTCTCTTGCAGGATAAAGCTGCCTGTCACACATTAGAACTCCGCCTCCTGGCAATCCACCCAAATTTCTAGACTCCATAGTTACTTCTAAGAGGCTGCCTCATCTCCACCCATCAGTTTCTTGACCTACACCATGGCCTTCACCTCAACATGGAGTTCCAACCTTTGAAGGATTGGGGTCTTTCCTTTGAAGACTTTGAACGCCCAATCTTGTTCTCGTGTATGAGTGCAAATTGTGTCAATAACTTTCTAGTTTTAGAAGCACTTTGTTTTTGTACTAACTCACTTCATTTCTATCTTGATTCCACAGTCCTCTAGGAAGATACTGGTCATGTTAGAATCCTCCCTTTCCTTGAGGCTTTGTTCAGATTCTGGGGGACCTCACATAATACTCAAATGTGTGGTCCTCACAGGATACCGAGAGTGTCTATTCTTCATTCTTTTGTGCCTTCATTCGAGCCCACCATCTCTCTACATGCAAATACCGTAGTTCATGAAAGATCATGGGAGCGTTTTGCTCTTCGAATGCCATCTTGTGGCCCAGGACTCTGCAAAGCTTGATGTCCTACCAGTTCAGTACACTGCTATCCCTCCCTCCATCCTCTTTCCTGGCCTCTCCTTCACACTCTGGCCTAAGAGAATCTTGTCTTAGTCCAGCCTTGCTGTCCTTGGTCCTTAGGTTTAGGAAACACAAGCTATGACTTGTCACCTACGTGTCACATCACCCCTTGAGTCAATCCTTGAGTCAATGATCTTGGAGGCCTGATTAAATGGAGGAAATGAGAGAAATTAAGACAGGAAAAGAAGAGAAAGGTCAACTTATCAGCTCATATTTTGTTTTCTCTTTTTAAAATTTCTTCTCCACCATTCCCTTGGGTTGATATTTTTAAATGGGTTCCAGATTATGCCTGCTGTGACCTGATTTGAAACTGTCTGGCTCACATCTCAGAGGACATTCATGATGGAAACATGCCTTCTTTGCAGGCTATTTTCCTTCTTTCCAGATGCTTGTGTGTATCCTGGAAGTTTGGTTTATGCGCCATCATCCAGAAGACTGGGCCTTTCTTCACAGTACCCCCTCTCTCCCTGTTATCCCATTTAGCCATTCTTCTGCCTACAGCTCTTCAAACCTCTTCACATTTCATTAGGTGCTTCATCAGCAAGGAAGGAAGAAGTGGGCTGGCTCAGAATGGCTGCTTTCAGTTGCTGAATCCATTGTTTGGCACCAGAAAGCATTTCTGCAACTCCATTGGCGATTGGAGCACAGACAAGAGAAGCCCCTCTTGTCACCTCCAATTCCACTCTATTTACTGGTGCACACAGCTGAATGAGCTGAGTAAGTGGAGCTGCTATGAAACGAAATAAGCTCAAATTCACATGACATATTCTTTCGATTATTTACAGTTTTGGGTAGTCTGTATTGGTGACTTTCCCCTCTACTGTCTTGAATCAGCATGAGAAAGCTAAAGGAAGAGTAAGTCAGCCCTTTTTGTCAGATCCAATGGTGATTGCTGCTTATTGTGCTAGACTGACCATCATGAAAAGCTCCATGTCCTGGTTTCTTCCTGTAGCCTTCTGGACTTTGGGATCCAGGGCTCCAGGGCCACCACTCTGAGGAGCAACAGAAGCATATGTTTGATTTGGAAGGCCTCGCCTGTTCTATCCTCCTGAAATCACTGTTCTGAAGTCACCTTTTAGTCTGGTTCTGGGAAAGGTCTCATATAAACACCACGTGCTTCTTTGGGGATCTCCAGTATGTTCCCTTCCAGGTCAGTGGTAGGAGTAGGTATTTTATAACCCACTTGCTATGCAGAAATCTCCCCTAACTTTCTCTCCTTATCATCTTGGCTAACCATCACCCAGTAAGATCCAAAGACTGGCTATGCAATGGAGAATGTTTTTTATAAATGATCCTGGGACCCTGATTTAGTGACAAAAAAACATTCTCCAATTAAACAGCTTATTAAGTTGATACACATACTCCAGAGAGTGTGCAAATAGTCCTTTACGTCAGAAAACAAGTCTGCATATTTGGATATACCAAGAAGGCTAGGACAAAGAAATCTGGCTAGCCACCATGTCCTCTCAGGACTGGCACTAAAGGCATATGACTCGGTCACCCTCCTCTCCATCCAGTTTGCTTTCAAACCACTCATTTCCACTGAAGTTGATTCAGGCACATTGGTGATTTTCTTAAGTTGTTTTTCTTTTTTAAAATAAAGGAGGGCTATATGGGGAAATTGGGATGGTGTGTCACTAAAAACCAAACAGCAAATTATAAAGAACTGATACAGCAACTAAAAGGGTTCTGTAGAATAAGAGCCCAGAGAAAATGAGCATCAACCAAATGAAAGGGCAGCGTGCAAAGGTCCTTTAATTGCATGGTAATTGGAGTCAAAGCAGAATCTATTTAGACTCCACAAGGTCTATTAGGAGTGTAGAGGACCAATCGCAAGTCAACCAAAATTAGGAGAAGAAATCAGACTTTAATTGTAAACAGAAGACTAATCATTAGCTGCCCCTTTCCCTGGAGGAAGTCATGGATGCTTGCCTGACATTTTACATTTTACTTTAAGTTAAAAAAAAAAAAAAGCTGCGCAAGCAGCCTACTCCTTAGCAGGCTCTTCTACATTAGAGGGCTTCCAAAACCTAAAGTCAGGAGTGCGAAAGCATTGTCATAGCAGCGCACCTCAAAATGACCCTTCATGTGCTCACTGTCTGCAGACAGGGCATTCGCTTCACACAGGAGCTCACCCCTGACTCCCAAGTTGCAACCTAGTGATAGAATCACTGAACATACAGCTAAGACTTAGAGAAGTGTATCTCAGCCCCTGTAGCCTGTATTTGAAAACAGAAAAAGACAGGGTTCTAAAATAGTCTTGCTGCACAGAAACAAAAATAATCAACTAAGCCTGGTTTAATCATTTCACAATGTGTACATGTATAGAAATATTACAGCAAACTCCCTACATGTCTACAACTTCCATGTGCCAATTAAAAATAGAGGTTCTGGGCTGAGGAATACTCCGTGGGTAAAGCATTTGAGGAGTAGATATTGGGTACCCAGAACCACATAAAAAGCTGGGTAGACATGGTAGCCCACTTTTAATCCCAGTGCCTAGGAGGTAGAGACCAGATTCTTAGAACAAGATGGTTAGCTAGCTGAAATGGCAAGCTCACCATAATGTTAAGCCCCAGGTTCAGGAAGAGACCCTGCCTCAGCATCATAAAGTCAAGAATGATCAAGGATGCCAAGTTCATACTTACACACACATAGGTGTGTGCATATATATGCAAACATATACTGGCACATTCACACACTCATAACACACTCATATACATACCAGTAAAATGTAAATGTTCATACATAGATAGTCTGACTGCTGAAAAGCAAATAATTCTGTCCCAAGCTATCCTAGCCATAAGGCAGAGGTGAATGAAGTGAGGCCAAGCCACGAGTATGTACATGCTGGGACAGGATTAATTGATCATGAAAATGGCAACATTTCTTAATAACCTTACTTGTCTCAAAGAAATCAAGCAGGATTTGTGGTGTTGATGTACTACTTCACCACTAGTACTGCAATAGCCAAACACATTAGTTACCTGCTGATAACTTAGAGGTTATATATTATTACCAATATTGTCAACATAGAAAACTATAGTGAAAACTGCCAACTGCTAATGGGAAAATGCCTTGCACGCATATCTCATTTAATTTACCCTATATCACCAGACCCAGATGCTAATCTTCTTTGTGAGACTTCTGGAAAAAATCTGTATGGAACTAAAAAAAAAAAACAGAAGAAGAAATAACTCCACTTATATTTCTGTTTACTAAATATTAAATTATTTATTAGTTTGTGTTTTTAAATTTTGGATTACTCTCTTTGTTTGTTTGCTTGCTTGCTTGCTTGCTTGTTTTCTGGGGCACCAAATTCATATTCCAAGGCTCCACGTTATAAAATTAAAAAACAAAACAAAACCCTTCACTAAGATTTTGTAAATGGTGGATAGAAAGCAGAGCAGCAATCACTGGATGGAGGCTAAATATGTAAATAGCAGACAGACACAAGACAGGAGGGGCAGCTGCCAGGGGAAGGGTCTGAAACACCTTCATCGTGGTGGGGATGAAAAGCTGACCAAGAAAGGTGGGAAAGAATTCTGTTGGATCCTGTGGCCAATAGTCTGCCTGTTTATTGAGTATGTACTTGCTGACTGTAACTGTTCACACAGGGAGAACATGCACAGGGATGCTGGTATGCCTACGGACAGACTGACTCAGCAAAGAGCCATAGTTACCGGGCTGCAGGGCGAAACTCAGCTCCCCAGGCACAGTGCACTCGCTGGAGCATCAACATCAGCATAAGAAATTTGGAATATTAGCCCAAAAGTTCAGAATGCCCAAGTTTCACTTTACAGTAACCGCTGGACTGAGAGTGAGGTTCCAGATGGAGGAGTTGGAGAAGGGACTGAAGGAGCTGAGGGAGTTTGCAGCCCTATGGAGGGAGCAACAGTGTCAACCGGCCTGACCCCCCCCCCCGTCCTCCTGGAGGCTGGACCACCAACCAAAGAATACATATCAAGGGACCCATGGTTCGGACCACATATGTGGCAGAGGAGGGCCTTGTTCGTCATCAGGGAGAGGAGAGGCCCCAGTAAAGGGGAATGTCAAGGTGGGAATATGGGAATGGGTGGACGGGTGGGTGGGAGGTGGAATTCTCTCGTAGAGGCGGGGAGGGGGAGGGGATGGGGGTTTCCAAAGAGGAGACCTAGAAAAGGGGAAACATTGGAAATGTAAATAAAGTATCAAAAATAAATAAATAAATTTAAAAAAAACAAAAACAAAAACAAAAAGAAAGAAAGAAATTTGGACTCCACTTCTAGGCAAGACAAAACCACTAACTGCTTATAACCAGCCCAGACACTCAGTAGAGGGACAAATAAGTAATATCAAGAGACCAGAAAGGTAAGGAATAGACACAGCAGTAAAAACACTGCAGCTGGGGAGAATGGCATCTTAGGTGCCCAGAAACTAGAGCTTCATGAGTTAAGGATTGTCCGACAGCACAAGGAAAAATGGCAAGTAAGCCTTGGTGAGCACTTGGTGGGCTGAACGCAAGTAGCCCACAAGTTCTGAGAACAGAATCCAGAATGTTGGCGGGTGTTGAAGAGTGCGTGAAAGGCAATCAGAGACCAAAGTCAGGGCAAAAGATCGGGGAACCTGGCCGTGTTTACACCAGCAGAAGAGTTATAAATCCAACAGAAGAAATCCAGAGGGTTTCTGTTATCAGGAAAGAGGCAGCAGAGAGAGGAGGGGGACGGTGAAAACTGGTTCTCCTGACAGAGACAGAACATGTCTTCTAGGAAAGTCATTAGTGCAGAACAAACACCCAGGTTTCCCTAATCCTCAAAATGCGCACCACAGAGTTAAACCCTATACCAGTGCACCGTAGATGGGGAAGCACGGGAAAGCTGCAGAGTCCAGTCGACTACAGCCTGGTAGTGAATCTTCACTGTCGAATTGACCGGACTTAGAGTCACCTGGAAGATGAAACTTCTGGACATGTGTGGGAGGCCGTCTCCAGACAGTTTTAACTGAGGAGGAAAGAGCCACCCTAATGCTGGTGGCACCGTCTCATTGACCGCGATCTTACAGTGAATACGAAGAAGATGAAGACAGGCAGCCATCAGGAGCGCTAATGGTCATCCAGAGAGCTAGCGTTCACCCAGCAAGAGCGCTAGCATTCATCCGTCTCCTTTCTGAATGTTGACAGTGTGACCAGCCATCCCATGTTCTTCCCCTCGCTGACTGACTGTAACCCCAAACTGTGAACCAAAGGAAACCCTTTTTCCCTTAAGGTGAATCTGTCGATTTTTGGTTTTGGGGGTTTGCTTGTGTGATTTTTGTCACAATGAGGAAAGCAACCAGGACAGGCAGACAAGTATTAAATAAAACAGAAGTCTGGCATGCAGCCGAGAGAGACTTTCCTCACGCATCTCTGTCTATTTTTTTGCTACTCTAACAGTAATTATAAAAATGCAAAAAAAAAAAAAAAAGCCGGGCAGTGGTGGCGCACGCCTTTAATCCCAGCATGTGGGAGGCAGAGGCAGGTGGATTTCTGAGTTCGAGGCCAGCCTGGTCTACAGAGTGAGTTTCGGGACACCCAGGGCTACACAGAGAAACCCTGTCTCGAAAAAAAAAACCAAAAAAAAAAAAAAAAAAAAAGCAAAATAGTTTCTCCCAGCTCAGGAGGCTACAAAGCCTAGCATCGAGGTGCCTGCCTCTGGCATAAGCTTGTCTACTATGTCCTTTCACGGTAGAAGGCAGAAGGGCAAGAGCTAGAAAACACTGGCTGTCTACCCGGCAGAAGAGCAGCAAAGAGAGTCTCCACTGCACATACCCTAACACTCTGTTTTCCCTTGTCAGTCCAGGCAGAGCCCTCCTGTCCGAAGCATCCCCCCATTAATCCCACCTTCCAACTCTGCTGCCTTGGGGACAAATTTCCCAGCAACTGAATGTTGAGAGAAACATTGGTTGTATACACTGATTATCTCTACTGCTGAAATGCTAAAAATGGTCCCGGTAACAAGATGAGTTCTTAAACAGATTCTGGCCTTTCTTTCAACACTGCACTCCCAGGTGCCCCTCGAAAAGGGGGAGGAATGATCACCCGTCTGTGAGCTTTAGGGTCCAACCAGACACAGAGATGCGAGCTGCCTCTATGCCTCTACCCTTGGCCAAACTGATATAATTCTTGATGATATTTTTATTAATTGAGCATTACTTAGAATGAGCAAGTAAAACTTGGCACATTATGCAAATGATTTCAAAGTAGATTTCTTCCTCAAAGAATGACTCAAATATTCCTGAGACAAATGTAAGTCTCTGAGGTGAAGTAAGTTCTGCTGGACCTCAGCTGCACAGCTTGAAGAGAGCTCTTGTCCCTAGAAAATTCCTAAGGTCATCCCCACTCCCTGAAGGATATCTCCTGCATGGACCACTGAACAAAGCTGTGTGGTCAAAGTCTCAGCTGAGGAGACGTCTATAAGCTCTATAAATTATTCCAGGGCTTCTTGGTTTTGCCTATCAGGAGGTGAATCCCAATTTCTATAAATGAACCAGATTTGAAAATAGGTGTTTAGGAACAAGAGTGGCCCCAATGCTACGGCTCACAAAGCAGCCAGGCAGGTAGCGTGTGCAGCCCAGCGTTCAATGATAATAGGTTCACGGAGTGAAATAAAGGCTAAGTGGGGACAGGGGGAGGGTTTTACCCTGTTTGACCTCTTAGGAAAGTCACTTGGTGTTTCCTCAGGGAGCAAAGCTGTTAGCAGGAGACTGCAGACATGCCCACTTAGCTGGGTTGATAGTCCCTTGCTGCAGAGCTGAACTAGAAAGAACTCCCTGCTTTCTTTTAAAAGTATTTTTTAACCCTACATATGAAACACGGCAAGTATCTCCTCAAATTGGAGTTGGGGGGAAGGGAACCATGATCAGAATACATGGTGTGAAAAAAAATTACATTTCCAATGTAAAAAGAAAAGAAAAAGGTAGACGAGTGTTGGTCCATTTCTCCTGCTTACTATCAACTCACAGACATCTTAGGGACAGAGACCTCTGCAAACTGTTCCCGGCTCATGTCCCTGTGGGCAGCCTCTGTCCCCATTGACCATAAACACACAGGGACATGTCAGAAATCCTAACAGCTCTTCTCAGTGAGAGGCTAGGTGGGACAGAGATGGGTAGACTAACTCACAACCAGAGAAGACTGCTCCATTTGGCACATACTGCTGACTTTATCAACCCCCAAATTCTGCTTTGAAGAAGAATATTAGAGGCTATCTGTGCAAAGAAAAAATCGTATGGGTTGCTAATTCTATTTATACCTTTTAATATAAAGATCACCTGGTTTTCAGACCACTGATTCTATACACATCCTGGAAGCCTGCATGAGCTGCTTTGTAAATGCTATTGTTTCTTTGTTAATGGGAATTCTTGGGTTGAGGGTGTAAATACACACCATGTGCAGCGTGTAAGCACCAAGGCCACTCTTGGGTCTCACTAATTTTCTAGAATAATATGTTCGTGCAATTGCAATAAATAAACTTATTATAGACAGTATAGAAAATCAAGGAAAGCTATGTCTTTTGTAAGCTCATAAGAACCTATGAATGCTCATCACTGCAGCTCATGTATCTCCAGCTTGGCTTGGTGTATAAACACCTTTGGATTTGCCTCCTCCAAAACAACATTGTGCTGAGCATATTATTCTATGCATGTATTTTTATTTAGTGCATTGAACATTTTTCTATTATTAAATATTCTTCTAGGAATAATTTTCAGACAATATGACATACAGTATATATACCTAGTTATTTAATCATGCTCTGATGTTTCATAATTTTCTTCCAATATTTTTGTCATCTACCAAATTATGTTGAACAATCCTGCATTCCTGCTTTAAAATAGAATTTGCTCTTCCGGTAAGATCTTTTGTTTTTATTCTCCATGTATGAGTGTTTTACCTGAGTGTGTGTATTTGCATACACACTGTTTGTGTGCCTGGTTCCCATGGAGGCCAGAAGATAGATTACCTGGAGCTGGAGTTACAGAAGCTTGTGAGCAGCCATGTTGGTGCTGCAAACCAAAACTGGGTCCTCTGCAAGAGCAGCCAGTGCTTAGTGCTGGGCCAGACATCATGCCTCTTTCAGCATAGCCTGAAATTCAACTCACTGAGTCACTAAGATGTGGCAACTGTGAAGCCGGCTACCTATAGTAAAATTGCTGGTTTAAAGATTTCCCGGGTTCCCATTCCCCCAGCAGAGCATCAAGGTGTCAATTCCTCTCTCCAGTACCAGCAGGCTTCCTGTCATTTTGACTTTCTGTCTTCGGGGAGTAGAACTTCTGACTACATTCTCTAGAACCATAAATGAAGAGCATGACTAGAGTAAAACACACCCCATCAGTCTCCCGAACACCTGTCAGGCACAGCCAGCCATCAAGACGCACCACCCAGATCTTCTTTTCCCACAGCTTGTCTATTCCTCTTTATCCGCATACAGTGTTTGTGATCAGAGAGCAGCACATGCTTACGTGAAAATAATGGCAATCTCAGAGAGTCCAGCATAGAGATCCTAAAAACAGCTCTACAAAACGCAATGGAGTACTGAACGGGAAAACTCTCGGCTGAGGGGCTAGCTTCCACAATGGCCGCTACGGTGACAGGAAGAGCTGAAGAGTAAACAGCTCAGATCCCTGCATGGACCTCTGAGGAGTGGGAGCTGGTGAGGAGCCAGCAGGGGAGAAGGGAACGATAAGTAAATAGACTGTACTTATTCCAGGGGATAAGATGGGTGGAACCCAGTGTGGCGCTGAAACGGCCCGCCCACATGGTACCTCAATGAAGGATGAAGAAAGAGCTTACGGAAATGAAGTAGATGTCAAGCTACATCAAGGAGAGCAGCTATGTCAAGCAGTGGGCGTGTTTATGCAAACTATCCCAACCATCCGTCAAAGAATTTCCCCAAAACAGGAGCTGAGCCTGGAAAGGAATTAGAAAATGGACATATGAAAATAATTTATATAAGCACAATATTTTATCAATTCTTTAAGAAGTTCATACAATGTATTGGGACCATAGTCACACCCCCTCCTCCCCAACTGCTCCTAAATCCACACCCTTCCCTACCCCCTGCAACTTCAATATCCTCTTCTACTTTTTTATAACCCTTCGAGTCCAGTTTGTGATGCCCATATACTTCTGGCTGTGAGGCCATCCCCTGGAGCATTGTTGACCAAATGCTAATCCAGTGAAGTTGAAATGTATGCACAATCTTTCCGATCTAACACAGTTTGACAGTCACTGGGTAGGACTAAAGGTAATTAAAAAATGTCTGTCAGAAACGCCTATCATGGCTGTGTGAGGCTGCCACCCAGCCTCCTTGTCCAGAAGAGCACTAATCCCGGAATGCTTAGGGAAAGCTGACACTCTGAAATCACCTTTAATTTATTGATTTGCTTCTTCACTGAAAAAAAAGTAGCATATCAATAAATGGCTTTAGTTAAGAAGTTAAGGCCTAAGAGGAAACAGAGCTGTGCTGGAAACGTTGAGGTTTATGGAAAATGACATCAAGAGCTTCTGGGAGCAGATTGATGTGCGGGTAGAACCGAGCACACTGGGAAGTGCAAACTAAGCTCAGCAAACCAGAGCTGTGTGTAATGCTCTTCCCTTTACTTCTGCCTTCTTGTTTGTACAAAAATTTAAAAAACTACAGCAATAAACTGGTAATTTTTGGGATAAACTAATCTAAAAACAGTGAGTGAAATGAATAATTTAGAACTCTGGGATCCAGCAAAATATGACTTTGTAATTTGTGGCTTTATGGTTAATTATAATGATCATTTAAAGAAATCTCTGTATGAAAATTAAAAATAGGGAACCCTAAAATGATAAACCTAAAAAGGAAAGTAAAAGAGAAGAAGCAATGATGGAAAATTAAAATAATCCTTAATTCTGGAGATGAAAATGGTCCCTGAACATATTTAAATTACTTTTTTGCTCATGCAGTCTGATATTGTTCTTTTGTAAAAAAGGAACTGAAGGCCTGGAAGATGGCTCCGTGGGTTAGGCTTGGACCACCAAGCCCGGTGGCCAGAGTGACATTCCTGGGACCCTCATGGTAGAAGGAGAGAACCAGCTATTGCATGGTGCCTTCTGACCTGGACATGAACACTCCGGTGCCTACACACGTATCTACCCACGCTAACCTTTTCTTTTTAAAAAGGAAATTACAAAGTTTAGAGTTGTGTAAAGTATGATATATTAATACTTTTTTAATAATTTGGATTTTCTTTTTAGTATATATGGAAAGTTTGAATAAAACTTTAAATAAATGCAATAAATATGTACACAGTATAATATTTCAGATGTTCTGAGTCACGGAGAGAAGATCAGCACTTCTCATCCTTGAGTATAGTCAGTAAAACTGTTGTGTGGTCCTTTCTAACATTTTTAACACAAATTGTTCATGGTGTGCTCTCATAGAGTGTGATATGAGTCTTCTTTGTCATAGAATGGCATGTCAAAAGCATATTTTTAAGTTTTCTCTTATGTATATGGGCAGTTTGCCTGCATGTGTAACTGCACTGTGTGTGCCTGATGGCCAAGGAGACCAGAAGAGGGCACTGAATTCCACGCAACTGGAGTTACAGATGTTTGTGCACCGTGTGGGTTCTGGGAATGTAAACCAGGTCCTCTGGCAAAACAGAATGTGCTCGTAACCACTGAGCCACCTCTTCACCCCATATAAAAAGCATTTGGATGTTGCTACATGAACGCGTTTATATAGTTACTTCAGGGTATCATAATTTTTACTGGTTTTGCTGGATGCTTAAATGACATTTATGTTTTTCTACTGTATAGAGAGCACTACGATGAGCATCTTAGTGCATAAGTCTTATGTAGGAATGCCCAGCAGTTTCCTCCTCCTCTGTAGATGACCTCTTGCTCTGTAATACCCAAGGCCCTCCCATTCTGAATTCAAGCTCGGCTATGTAATTTCGATGGCAGATGAGACCTGAGTACTTACACATCCAGACTTGGTGCCTCATTATCACGGAGACTGTCTCTATATGAAAAAGCACTGGCTAGCTTGTTGCATAAAATACATGCACCACTGTTCCCATCCCTCCTGAAAGCCTATAACACATGGCTGAAGCCATCTCATGTCACCAGCCACCAGCCAGCCTACCATCTTAACACATATCTGAGCAAGTCAGAGACTGGAACAAAGCAGGGCTGGCTCCAGTAAGAACTGCCTCATGAGTCAAATACGTGACTATTTATTATTATCATATCTGACATCTTGCTCTTTAGCAACTTAGTATTTTAAAAAGTGAACTCGCTTTGGCTTTTTCCACATTACTTATGCTAGTATTCCAAAATGAACTTACTGGGCCTAAGGGCAAGAAAGCTGGCCTTTCTCAGCTCTGAAAAACATTATCACAGGTTTTTCTCTCTCCGAAGGGAAGTTGGGTTTTGGATAGACAGACAGACATATGTAGCATAAAAGTAGAAGAGGACATATGTGTGGGCAGGAAATGATATAAAGGGGACAACAAAAGAGGGTAATGAGGAAGAGGAAGCTGAGCGTTGAGCCTTTTCCTACACTGTGTATATTATATATACATTGGAAGCCCAGCGCTACCTGGGGCAGGCATAAGGGGGGAGAGGATACAGCAGAGGTGACATTGCTTGAATCTGGATCACTCCTTCCTAACACACAGGCACACAGGTTTATGCTCCGACGTTCAGTCCCAGCCCGTAGCACTTGTTTGAAAACTCTGCGTCTGGATGGTAGAGCCAAGTCACTAGAGGCAAACATTTGATGACTCTACCCTGTATATGCTGCTTCCTACCTGGCATGATGTGAACAGCCCTCAACCTCACTCTCCTGCGGCCACAAACTCTACACGGCCCTTCCGTCCATGGTGGACCCTCTGACACCGTGATAAACTCTTCCTCATCATTTCTCTGTCAGGTATGCTGCTGCAGCGACGAGAAAAGTAGCTAAGATAGGAAAGTGGTACCTGGAAGTGAAGTCACTGCACAAGACTGATCCTACCAACGTAGGATGGGAAGGATTTCGAGGTCTTTTTTTTTTTTTGGTTTTTCAAGACAGGGTTTCTCTGTATAGCCCTGGTTGTCCTGGAACTCACTCTGTAGACCAGGCTGGCCTCGAACTCAGAAATCCACCTGCCTCTGCCTCCCAAGTGCTGGGACTAAAAGCATGCGCCACCTTCCTGAGGAGCTATTGGCTGGTAATGGTTACTAGGAGAGGAAGAATCATTTTCTTCAGTGTAGCCACTAGCAAGTTGTACATGCTGCACTAAATAAACCCCCACCCATGCTCATGCCACAACCCTGATAAAATCCCATGGAATCACATGCGCGCACACACATGTGTGCACTTGAGCGCTCGAACACACACACACACACACACACACACACACACACACACACACACACACACACACGTAGGGTTATGGGTCCCGAGGCAGGACACGGGGAGCACTTACCCATGCTGTCGCCAGGCGGGTGTTGGGCCATAGGGCAGCCCCGGGACACCACTCCGGGAGCACAGTCTGAGGTGCAGACAACCAGAGCTGGTTCGGGGGTCCTCGAGCCTGTGATGAGGCCGGGGGCTGTCCGGTTCTCAGGCACCACTGGATGCCGCAGAAGAGCTGACGTAATAGGGGCTACAGCCTGGATCTGGCCTGGCAGGGGGAGAAGAAGGGAGCTTTGGCTGGTCCGGCAGGGAGAGTCCTTGGCTTGACTGCAGCAGTTGGCTTGGGCTTGGCTTGGTGGCAGCTGTGCCTGGGAGCACAGAAAGGCCTTCTACGGGAGATTAGGCAGCGGCTCTATAGGTGAAGGCCTTCTCCATGGTTCCCCATGGTGGATCCTGATGGTGGGTCCTTGTTTTTACGGCATTTATTGTGGATAAATATAACCGTACCCCTCTTCTCAGGGTGGGCCTGAAGTTAAATACCTTTTGCAGGGAGGAGTGTCTAGGAAGGAAAGCTTATTGGCTAAGCCCTTCAGGTCTTTAGACCTGAATTAAAATGGTGACCTGTCTTGAGCCTACAGGACCTGTGGTCACGTCCTCTACATGTGGAGGGGCCTGAAGCATTGTCCATACGTGACTTATGGCCACAAATCTATGGGGGGCTGTGGCTAGTGATAGGGGCCTGGTACCTGGGAACAGGTATCAGGAAGCAAGTTACCTTTCATGGACACACACACACACACACACACACACACACACACATGCACGCACAAAGATATGGAAGTGGGCAGGAATTGGTTGGAAAGTAAAGGGGGTTTACCAGAAGTGGGAAAGAGATAAGAGAAGACATTGAGGAAGGGTTATGATCAGAATGTGTTCTGTGCCTGTGCCAGCAATTGCCAAAGAATGGTACTTTTAAAATAAATAATAATAATAAATTAAGGTCATCACTATGACCAAACCCATCATGTGCTTGGTAGATCTTTTAAAGTGGTTTCTAGGAAGAAGCTGGAAGAGTGTAAGGATGCAAATCAGAGAAGCCATAATATGCTGTAAGCAGAGCTGAAAATGGACTGCTTTGGTGGACATTGAGAAAAACAAAATACAGGTACAAACACAGGCAGTGAGGAATGTGCTCACGAGTCTTCTAATGGGAGCAAGGATTCTAGTGGCAGCTGATGTATGCTCAATCTTTGGAAGACTAAATTCCAAAGTAATGGACTAATTAATGTGGTAGAGGAAGAATGAAGACAAGACAGGAGTCGGGTTGCAGCAGGTGTGACTGGCTGCTCAGTGCCAAATTCACAACAATATCAATGGGTGAAAGCCCAACAGAAAGATATGAATAATGGAGTCTTTTAGAGTGTGGCTGAATTTAAAGTTTCAGATAAAAACACAGACAAGGCTGCTCTATTAGTTGCCTTTCTATTTGCTGAGATGCTCTGCCATGACCCAGGCAACTTAGCGGAGGCGTATACTTGGGATTATGATTTTAAAGGGCTAAGAGTCAATCGTGGCAGGAAGCAGGAGTCATATATCTGTGTCAGGGAGCTGAGGCTCACATCTTAACCCATAAGCGCGAAACAGTAAATGCTGAGAGCCAGCCTCCAGTGACATGCTCTTCCAACAGGGCCACACCTCCCAAGCCTCCTCAGACAGGGCCACCTAACAAGGATCAAGTATTCAAAGCACAAGAGTGTAGGAAACATCTTGTTCAAACCATGGCAGCTGCTGCAGCTGCTATAAATGCTCATAAGAATGACGCCATTAAAGAGAACCCTGACTTTCTCCACCCTGGGATAATAGGAATGGGGTTTCAGAAGGAGGTCCCGTCCGTCAAAGGCTACAGGTACAAAATGCAAGCCCATTAACAACTCTTACATAGAAAGAACCACAGAATATCCTACCAGAATATTACCTGAAAAAGCTTCTGCTTGCTTTCATGGTCCAAACACTCAGAGACTGCTACTGCCATCGTCAGCTGGCGACAAAACATCATCTACATTGTGTTTGATTTTTAGACACACAGAATGGAGGATTGTGACGTTGTGTAAGCTTACATCAAGGTGCTAGGGAAAAACTTACGGAGCAGGCAGTGTGTAACAGGGTTAGGTTCACTGCAGATGCCCCCTAAAGGGTTTTGTAGGGGAACCAAGTTGAAATTGGACACAGGCACCATGTGAAGCTGCCCCAAGGCAGGGGGTGGCATATCTATTGTAAATGGCAGGGCCATAGAAACAGAGCTATCCAGACTCACAGAATTCATGACACCACCACGCCGCAGATACTGCACATGAAATACAGGATTTAATGCCTGTCCTGGTAGGTTTTGTCCCATCTTTCCTTGCTGTCTTTGTGGTTCTCCCTTTAGGAATAGTAACATTCAGTTTGCCATTGGATATTAAAGACAATCTTGCTTTGATTTTACAGGGGATTACAGTGATAAAAATTTTTTTAAAAAATTCTAACTTTGGAAAATGTTAAACAATGTTGTAGACATTAAGACTGTACAGACTTTTGAAGTGGAACTCAATATATTTTGTAAACTCGGTGGCCACAAGTCTTTGGGGGACAAGGATGGAATATTATGGTTTGGATCTGAAATGGGAACGATCTAACCTTTTGAATGCTCGGTTGCTGGCATATGCTAATTTGAAGACTGCAGAGCCTTAAGACGGGATGGCATGGCTGAGGACAGGGTGACAGAGGTGGGTCTTTGTAGGCTGCACCTACTCCTGGTCATGGTCACAGTCTGCTTCCACTCTGCTGCCATATGAACAAGACTTTGCTGTGTATTCCCACCACCATGAGCTCCACCACGCCGTCCCTTCTAAGATGAATTATATCCTCTGACACCATGAGCCAAATGAACCTTTCCTGTTAGGTATTTCTGTACCAGTGACAAAAAAAAGAAAATAAAAGTCACATCATAATGGGGGTGGGAAGTTGTATATGCAGTGTATAATGTTTTACATGTATTTAAATGTTTTACGTATATTAAAATGTGTTGCATGTATTAAAATGTTTACATATATCAAAATGTTTTGCATGTATTAAAATAACATAACAAAACCCATTATTTTGTGAGCTCACAAAAAAAAAAACAAATTAATTTAAAAAACACAGCAGTGTTCTTTAGTTATGACACCCAGCAATTATAAATTATGGTAAAGAGCTGATTTTTTAGAAGCCTTGAAAGTGGCTTAGGCGTTATGTAACTGTCATCTGACCCAGTCTTTCAGTCTTTACAGCTTCTTCCAGGAGGCTGAATGGAGCATTTGAGAAGTCAATGAGGCAAAGGAGCCCTGCTTGCCTGAAGACCCAGAAATCTAACCCTGGGAAAGAGGCAATTCCTGGTTGTCCCCATTTTGCTAGTAATGTGAAAGTTTTTCTGTCCTCTGGGCCTTCTTTCTCTGAGGCCCAGAGGTCTCCTGACCCTTCACAGGAGTGGAGCCATCCTGGCTTTTCCTCCTTCATTCACAACATGTTCGTGTACTCAGAATTTATTAAGTCGTGAACAAAATGCTAGGAGACAGCAAGAAAATCATTTTAGCTCCAGGATCTTGGAGGGCTGGGGATCCTGGCTGCAATCTGCAATCGCCACCAGTGAGCCATCCCCTGAAATGGGGTCTCCAACCACCCTCCCCTACATTGGTCCTGCTTTGGCAGTAAAGCAATGGTGGCGTAGAACACAACTATGGGGCAAGATGCAAAAGTGATGTTCTGGATACGCCAAGTTTTTTTGTTTCTTTGTTTGTTTAATTATCTTTAATCTTTTTTTTATAGTTCAGTCTTTATCCTCCTCCCCGTCTACCCTCCAACAGTTCCTCATCCCATTCTTCCTCCCTGTCTCTAAGAGGATGTCCCTACAACCACCACCACCACCCCACCAGACCTCCCCATTCCCTGGGACCTCAAGTGTCTCGAGGGTTAGGTGTCTTTTCTCTCACTGAGACAAGACCAGGCAATCCTCTGCTGTGTATGTGTTAGGGGCCTCATATCAGCTGGTGTATGCTACCTTGTTGGTGGCTCAGTGTCTGAGAGATTTTGGGGCTCCAGGTTAATTGAGACTGCTGGTCTTCCTATAGGGTCGCCCTCCTCCTCAACTTCTTATAGCCCTTCACTAATTCAACCACAGGGGTCCCCAACTACAGTACATTGGTTGGGCTTAAGTATCTGCGTCTGTCTCAGTCAGCTACTTGTTGGGCCTCTCAGAGGACAGCCATTCTAGGCTACTGTCTGTAAGCACACCATAGCATCAGTAATAGTGTCAGACCTTGGAAGCTCTTCTTGAGATGATCCCAAGTTGGGCTGGTCACTGGACCTCCTTTCCCTCAGTCTCTTCTCCATTTTTGTCTCTGCAGTTCTTTAGACAGGAACAATTCTGGGTCAGAGTTTTTGACTATGGGATGGCAACCCTATCCTTCCACTTGATGCCCTGTCTTTCTACTGGAGGTGGACTCTAGGAGTTCACTCTCCCCACCATTGGGCATTTCATCTAAGGTCCCTTCCTTTGAGTCCTGAGAGTCTCTCACCTCCCAGATCTCTGATACATTCTAGAGGGTCACCCACCTCCCACCTCCCACCTCCCACCTCCCACCTCCCACCTCCCAAGGTTGCCTGTTTCCATTCATTCTGCTGGCCCTCAGGGGCTTCACTCATGTCCTCCCCATACCTGATCATGTTCCTCTTTTCTCCTCCTTCTTCCCTCTCCTACCCAGGTTTCCCCCCAGCCCCCATGATAGCTTTCTTCTCTCTCCCAAGTGGGATTGAAGAATCTTCACTTGGGTCCTTTGGCTTGTTAACCTTCTTCAGTTCTGTGGATTGTATCCTAGGTATACTGTATCTTTTTGGCTAATATCCATTTATCAGTGAGTACATACCATGCATGTCCTTTTTGAGTCTGAGTAACCTCACTCAGGATAATAATATTTTCTAGTTCCATCCCTTTGCCTGCAAAACTAATGATGTCCTCATTTTTAATAACTGAATAGTATTCCACTGTGTAAATGAACACATTTTCTGTATCCATTCTTCCCTAGTGAGACATCTGGATTGTGTCCAGCTTCTGGCTATCACAAATAAGGCTGCTATGAACATAGTGGAGCATGTGACCCTGTGGCAGGGTGGAGCATCTTTTGGGTATACGCCCAAGAGTGGTATAGTTGGGTCTTCAGGTAGATCTATTTCCAATTTTCTGAGGAATCTCCAGATTGATTTCCAGAGTTGTTGTACCAGTTTGCAATCCCACCAGCAATGGAGGAGTGTTCCTCTTTCTCTACATTCTGGCCAACATGTACTGACACCTGGGTTTTTGATCTTAGCCATTCTGACTGGTGTGAGGTAGAATCTCAGAGTCGTTTTGGTTTGCATTTCTTTGACCACTAAGGAGTTTGAACATTTCTTTAAGTGCTTTTCAGTCAATCACGAGTCCTCTGTCATGAATTCTCTGTTTAGTTCTATACCCAATTTTTTGATTGGGTTGTTTGGGGTTTTTTTGTTGTTGTTGTTGTTGTTGTTGTTGTTGTTGTTGTTTTTGTTTTGTTGTTTTGGGGTTTTTTGGGTTTTTTTTTTTTTTTGAGATTAGTTTCATGAGTTCTTACTATATTTTGAATATTAGCCCTCTATCAGATGTGGAGTTGGTGAAGTTTTTTTCCCAAACTGTACATTGCAAATTTGTCCTATTGACTATGTCCTTTGCCTTACAGAAGCTTTTCAGTTTCTTGAGGTCCTATTTATCAATTCTTTATCTTAGAGCCTGAGCCATTGGAGTTCTATTTAGAAAAATTTTCCCCATACCAATGTGTTCAAGGTTCTTTCCCACTTTCTCTTCTATTATATTCACTGTATCTGGTTTTATGTGGAAGTCCTTAATCCACCTGGACTTGAGATTTGTGCAAGGTGACAAATATGGGTCTATTTTCATTTTTCTACATGCCAACTGCCAGTTAGGCCAGCACCATTTATTGAAGATGTTTTCTTTTTCCATTGTATATTTTTTGGCTTCTTAGCCAAAGATCAAGTGTCCATAAGTGTGTGGTTTTATTTCTATGTCTTCAATTCTATTCCATTGACCAATCTATCTGTCTCTGTACCAATACCATGCAGTTTTTATCACTATTGCTCTGTAGTATAGCTTGAAGTCAGGGATGCTGATTTCCCCTAGAAGTTCTTTTATTGTTAAGAATTGCTTTTGCTCTCCTGGGTTTTGTTATTCCATATAAAATTGAGAATTATTCTTTCCATGTCTTTGAAGAATTGTGTTGGAATTTTGATGGAAATTGCATTGAATCTGTAGATTGCTTTTAGTAGGATGGCTATTTTGCTATGTTAGTCCATAAGCATGGGAGACGTCTTCATTTTATGAGGTCTTCTTCAATTTCTTTCTTGAGATACTTGAAGTTCTTGTCATACAGATCTTTAACTTGTTTGGTTAGAGTCACACCAAGATATTTTATATTATTTGTGACTATTGTGAATGGTGTTGTTTCCCTATTTTTTTCTCAGTCCGTTTATCATTTGTATAAAGGAAGGCTACTGATTTGTTTGAGTAAATTTTATATTCGGCCACACTGCTGAAGTTGTTTATCAGCTGTAGAAGTTCTCTGGTAGAATTTTTGGAGTCACTTATATATACTGTCCTAGCATCTGCAATAGTGGTACCTTGACTTCTTCTATGCCTTGATCTCCTTTGTTGTCTTACTGCTCTAGCTAGAACTTCGAGTACAATATTGAATAGATAGGGGGAGAGTAGGCATCCTTCTCCCTGATTTTAGTGGGATAGCTTCAAGTATCTCTCCACTTAATTTGATTTTGGCTGTTGGTTTGCTCTATATTGCTTTTATTATGTTTAGGTATAGGCTTTGAATTACTGATCTCTCCAATACTTTTAACATGAAGGGCTGTTGTATTTTGTCAAGTGCTTCTTCAGCATCTGATGAGATGATCATGTGATTTCTTTTCTTTCCATTTGTTTATGTAGAGGATAAAGTTAATGGATTCTCATATATTGAACCAACCTTGCATCCCTGTGAAGAAGCCTACTTGATTGTGGTGAATGATGGTTTTGATGTGTTTTTGGATTCTGTTTGCTAGAATTTTATTGAGTATTTTTTAATCAATATTCATAAATGGATACACCAAATTTAAAAAAAAAAACAGTAGTAAAGTAGCTTTACCTTTTTTAATTTTAATGTTCTTTTTCTTTTTGTAATCATTGGAGCTTTTCAAACTTCTCTTTATTTAAGCATCTGTTTAGTCCCTGACCAATCCTTCAGCCCTCCCGAGTTTTGCTTGATAGCACTATGCTTGGTAAGAAATACAGTGTTCAGTTATGAATATTTCAAGTAAGATTTATTTCAATTCCAATTTTACAAAATGTACATGGAATTCTAAAGAAAATCTAATTTCTAAACAATTAACATGACTCCAGTTGCTGAATGTTTTATATGAAGGACCTAAGAGTATAAAAACATGCATGTCAAGAGGCCATGAGTCATGAGTATTGGCTCATTGTATTAGCTGAAGATCCCATTGGGATGCTACCCTTATGAGCCTTCCTTGGCATTTAATTAATGTTGTGTTTGTTTTCACAACCATATACATACACATATACATATTATATACACATACATCATATACATATACATCATATACATTGTATATATCCCATTATCCTCCCTCATCCTCCTCACTCCTACTGACCTCCCTTTTTTGTCCCAGCTAGTTTCTCTCCTACTTCTATGTTAATCTAGGTTGCCTGTGTGCTTTGCAGCCTATTTCTTCAGCCACTGCTGCCCCTGGTACTGAATGAAAAAGACCCTGATTCAAGCCAAGAATTAAGATGATTAATCAAATGAAGGTAGCAGCCAAGTGCAGGTTGTAACACCAGCTTCTTGGGCAGTGGATGCAGGAAAATCACAATATCAAGACCTATCTGAGTCAGATTGCATTCAAGGTCATCTGAGCAGTTTAGTGAGATGCTGTCTCAAAAGCAAGTGTCAAAAAGGCTAGGGATCTTATACCATAGCAACACACTACTCTGTCACCCTCTATGCCCTGAGTTCAACCTCTAGTATGACCAAAAGTAAATAAACATAGTAAGCAGCAATGGTGTGGGAAGAGGATGTAGACAGTCACAGAGGATGTAGACAGTCACAGAGGATGTAGACAGTCACAGAGGATGTAGACCTTACAGAGGACGTCGACAGTCACAGAGGATGTAGACAGTCACAGAAGATGTAGACAGTCACAGAGGATGTAGACAGTCACAGAGGATGTCGACAGTCACAGAGGATGTCGACAGTCACAGAGGATGTAGACAGTCACAGAGGATGTAGACCTTACATCGGGTGTAGACCTTACAGAGGATGTAGACCTTATAGATGTAGACCTTACTGTAGTAAATGTATTGATGTACTTCAAATGCATAAGGAATTAAATTAAATTTATGAATGAGACTGGTTTTTAAGGACTCCCAGTCTTTCCATTTGAGTTAATTAAATATCTAATCCAAGGAAAACATGAACTTACTTGGTTTTGCTTTAATAGATTTTTAAGTTAATATTAAAATCTTAATTAAATATATTTCACAGTTATAATTTTATAAACTATTCATTTAAAACTCAAATATTGTCAAACATAATTCCTATGTATAAAATTCCTATTGAAGACAAGAAACAAACCCATACACAGTTGCAAGGGAAGGCACCAAAACTTCTCGAAAAAAGACAAGCCAATCCTTGTGTTGAGATTATTCTTTTCTTGTCATACATTTTTCTCTATTCCAGAATTTAAAAGCTAACATTACTGTTTTATGTTTGTGTGTGTATATGTGTGGGCGCATGTGTGTATGTGTGTACATGCATGCGTGTGTGCATGTATAATGTGTGTGTGCTCATCCATCTGTGTAATTGCTGCCATGCATATGAACTGGCATGCATGAACAGGTCAAAGCACGACCTTGGGTCCTAGTCCTTGCCACCCACCTCTCTTGGACCAGGATATTCGTGTCGGTAGTGCTTCATAAACCACACTGGCTGGTCTGTAGTTCCAGAAACTCTGTCCCCACTTCCCACCTTGCTTTGAGAATTCCACTACTGCGCTTGGCTTTACATAGGTCCTGTGGATCTAAACTCGGGCCCTTACCTCTGAGCAGTAAGTGCTTTACACACTTAGCCTTCCCGGATATCAAAAGTTCATCTGAAATGAGAAGATAAGACTGAGGTTAGATTTCACTTCCAGTCCTAACCTGCCCGAATAGACTAGGGCATGTTGGCCCTTGGGAATGGTTGTGAATGTGCTTTTAAAACTGGACAGCCAACAAGCTGTGTGAGACCGTTCCTCTGAATGAGGGATCATACTATCTCAGGGTACAGGCTGTTCCGGTAGTAAAGCAGTCCCTCTGTAACAGAGACATCAAAAGATTCCATTACATTTCCATAGGTGACAGTTGAGGTGTAGCTCAGTGGCTGAATGCTTGCCTACCAAACATACATACATGCATACATACATACATACATACATACATACATACATACATACATACATACAAAAGGCTCTAGGTTCAACTCCCAGACCTCCCATACACACATACCACCCCCATACACACAGAGAGAGAGAGAGAGAGAGAGAGAGAGAGAGAGAGAGAGAGAGAGAGAGAGCAAAAGGTTAAGAATTATATATTGGACTGAGAGAAGGTGAAGCTCTAAACTTCCTGTCTCATCGTGACTAGAAGAACCAGGTCTGGGCCTATCTCTTCCCGGGGCCTATTCTTGGCTCAAACTGTCCCTCAAACATCTAGAATGGCCATACCAGCAGTCATGTTGAAACACTGGCCCAGACTTGCCTCCTGCTTTGATGTCTTGTAGTCTTCCTTCTGAGACAAGCCAGAGAGATGGCTGAAAATACAGCTTGACAGCAGATTGTGGAAGGCCTTAAGAAGCAAACTGCATTTCCTTTATTTAAAAGGCAATGATAAGTTGGCATAAAGCAGTTAAGTAAATATGTTTTATACACACACACACACACACACACGCACACACACACACACACACACACACACACACACCAGTGCTAGACCATCAGGAAGAGCTAGAGAGAAGAGCCAGGTCTGGAGGGATTCTAAGCAAGGGCTGGGCTGAAACTCTGTAGTTTTGGTCTTATGTTCAGTCCCCGATACTGAGGAAAAGCAGAAATCTTATGAGTATTCACCATCTGTACCAGCACTTGTCAAGCGGCCGGATGACTATCTAAGGTTGGTTTCACCCAGGACATTGTTATGAGGAAGCAAGGGTGTGGTATGTGGGATGGTGGGCACAGATCTTAGCTGCCCTTAATGAACTGGGCTGTTTGTTTGCATTAGCTGATAGAAGACAAGGAGAAAAGTGGGGGGGGGGGGTATAAGGAGTCAGCACAGCACAGGACTCTAGGCTCCTTTGAGAGTGTGGCACCATTCACAAAAACAGAACATGTTTGGGGAAGGCCAACAGTTATAGATGCTAAACAGACAGCTTCTGGATTAAAGCCAGTCAGGTCTGCATGCGAAGACATGGGACTCATCTCCATCAGAAGGAAGATGTCTCAAGAATTCACATCACAGGGGGAAAGAGGAAGGGAGACAGTCATGGAGAAAACCAAGATTGTCACCAAAGCCAGAGAATATCAAATTGGTTTGAAGAACAAGGTCTTAGAGTTCACCCGACAGCACAAAAAATACCCAGGCTGGGAAGATCAGAGCCACAGCAGCCGCTTTTGCCACGAGGATGTGACAGTGATGCCAAGAATGAGATTTATTTATTCATTTATTTATTTGTTACTTTTAAATGTGTGTGTGTGTGTGTGTGTGTGTGTGTGTGTGTGTGTGTGTGTACACATAAGTGAAGGTATCATAAAGGCCAAAAGAGGGTGTCACATCCCTGGAGCTAGAGATATGGGTAGCTATGAGCCTATAACTAGAAACTGAACTTTGGTCCTCTGCAAGAACATTATAGGCTCTAAATGGCTGAACTCTCTCTCTCCAGCCTGATCTTTCTTATTTTCTTTTTGTTTTTCAGAAGCACCAAGAAAACCTTAAAGCAAATCAATAGAAAAGATCAGAATCCACTTCAAGGGAGCAATAAACAACAAGGTAGAAATACAGGCAAGAAAGCAGATCGTAGGAAAGCAGGCACTCAGCTGGAGAGATGACAGCTCCGCTAAAGAGCACTGGCTGCTCTCCCAGAGGACTCGGGTATGATTCCTGGTGCCTACACGGCCACTCACAACGAACTGTAACTCCAGTGTGGGCACCTTCTTCCAGCCTTCTAGGGCCCCGAGCACACATGTGGTACACATAGACAAATGCAGGTGAAATATTCATACACATAAAATAATTTTTTAAAGGCAGGTACTCAAAGCAGAGTGCAAGAGGGTGAATGATGGTGAGAAAGAGCCATGCAGAGGATTAACTATTCTCTCTTAAATGTTAGGTTACTGAAAAGAAGGAAGGAAGGAAGGAAGGAAGGAAGGGAGGGAGGGAGGGAGGGAGGGAGGGAGGGAGGAAGGAAGAAAAGAAAGGAAGGAAGGAAGGAAGGAAGGAAGGAAGGAAGGAAGGAAGGAAGGAAGGAAGGAAGGAAGGAAGGAAACAAACGTAGAAGGATTTTTGGGAGATAGTCAACACAAACAGAAAACATTTTTTCCAACAAAATTCTAATATTAACCTCAAAGTCTCTGCCTAAGTCATAAGAATGTAAAGATGGCTGATTATCACGGGCTCTTTCTGTTTTGGAGCAAGCCCTACAAAGGCCACCCACACACTCCAGCATGTTAACTTCTGAACATCACTTCCTCACCATGTCCTTCAAATAACACGTGGTGTATTTTATGACCCTAGTGAGTCTGTCTTAGTCAGGGTTGCTATTGCTATGATGAAACCCACTGACCAAAGAAACCTGGGGAAGAAAGAATTTATTCAGCTTACACTTTCATATCATCATACCATCATCAAAGGAAGTCAGGGCAGGAACTCAAGTAAGGCAGGACCCTGCAGGCAGGAGCTGATGCAGAGGCCATGGGGGGAGGGGGGGGAGGGATGCTGCTTACCGGCTTGCTCTCCAAATCTTGTTCTGCCTGCTTTCTTTAGAACCCAAGACCAGCCCAAGGATAACCCCACCCACAATGGGCTGGGCTTTCAGGCTTGTGTACATCCCTATCTTATGCAGACATCTTCTTAAATGAGGTTAACTCCTCTCGGATGACTCCAGCATGTCCCAAGTTGACTTATCCAGCACACATAGTATCACAATGATTTGTTTACCTACTGTCTTCTCAAGCCTAAGATATTGGGAACCACCTTTGTCTCTTGCACAGCTGTGTGAGCACCTCACAGTGTGCCGAAAACAAAGTAGGCACTCAGTCAGACTTAGGAAGTGATTATCAGAATCCTTAAAAAATACAATGCTCTGCCAATCTGGTTTGAATAGAGTTGGAGGTGGCATTATTAGGCAGAGTGGCCTAACCAGAAGAAGTGTGTTAGAGGAAGTGTGTCACTGTGGAGTTGGGGCTTTGAAGTCTCATATATATGCTCAAGTCTGGCCAGTGGAATCAGAATCTCCTCCTGGCTGCCTTTGGATCAAGATATAGAACTCTCAACAAGTCCAGCACCATATCTACCGCACGCTGCCATGCTCCTGCCTTGATGACAATAGACTAAACCTCTGAAACTGTAACCCAGTCCCAATTAAATGTTTGCCTTTATAAGTGCTGCCTTAGTCATGGGGGGGGGTATGTCTTCACAACAATAAAACCCAGACTAAGACATCTGCCCTGTCTGTTTGGGACACGGTAATAAAAATACCATCAACAAGGCTGCTGCTTGCAAACAGTAATTATCCCTCGCATGGTTCTGGAGGCTTGGAAGTCCAAGATCAAGGTGCTTGACTGAGGCATGTCCCTCACATACAGTACCTTCTTCTTGTGTCTTCATGCAGCTTTTGAAAAAATCATTTATAGGGGCACCAGCCCTACTCAGAGCTTCCACCTCCCAAAGACATGCACTCGCACGCGCACGCATGTACACGCATATCTATATAGTGCACTGAATTATCTAATTCTAAGGACTCTGCACCTCAGTTCATTATCCGCCAAATGAGAACACTAACCCTGGCCTCGCAGCACTGGATGAGAGCTGAATGAGGTAGTCTGAGGCAGCTACCAGGGCATGGTTTGGAGCCTTTCCTCATCTCTAGCCTTCCTTCGATAGGAGGGAATCTGCCAGAGATGACGTTATTCCCCTTACTATGGGAGCTGGTGTAAATTTTTACTTATTATTGGTGTGTGTGCACGTATGCGCATACATGTGCACATGCATGTATGATGTATGAGTGCAGGCATGCACATGCAACAGTGCCCCCATGGAGGTCAGAGGGCAGCTTAGGCATCAGTTCTCTTCTGTTGTGGTCTGTGAATGGAACTCAGGTTGTCAGGATTATACAGCAGAACTCTGAGCTCTCTCTCTCTGCCCCTGTGGGAGTTTAGAAGAAAATTATTGGTCAGGAAATGCTGTGCTTGAACAGGTGCATTAGGCCTGTGCCTTTAAGGGTGTGCAGGACTCAGGTGGGAAGAGCCGGAAGACGGGGTGTGACGTGCATGGGCTCCAGTGTAAAGACCTGGGTTCCTTTGGAGCCTGCCCCACTAGGACTATGATTTGTACAGGGAGACTCTAGAATAAAGAAGAGATTGAAGGTCAGCAGGTACATTGAGATTCGAATGACTGTGTCCTCCCCCAAACCATAAGATGAAGCCTAAACCCCAAGTATTCTCTATCCCAGAGTGACGGGAGAATTTATTAAATTCATAGAATTAAAGATTATAATAACGGTAGTAGTGATACTTAGAGACGGTCTAGTTTAAACACTATGTTTAGCAATAGAACCTTTCTTTAAATTTTTCAAACACAACCTTATAAATGCTTTCTAACCTCTGAGAGAGGTAAAGGGAAACTGGATGATATGAAAGCAGAGAACCAGGTGCCTAGTTGTCAGTCTTCTTTCTTCCCACAGGCATGTACATACCTCACAGCTGCACAGAAGCTTCATGGAACACAGCTTGAAAAGTGTGATCCAGGTAAACATCCACAATGTATTAAAAGCTACAAGAAATAAACAAGAAAAGAGACCAGCTAGCCAATGGGAAAGTGAAAATTTTACATAAAGTAAGTTCTCTGGAAAGGACTTCCTAGTGGCTGATAAAGACAGACAAAAGGATTCTTTGCTAGTCAGGAGAGAGGGACTTTATAAGACTGCTAAAAATGCAGACACATGTGTCACCAAGAAGTTACAGAAGCATTGCTCTAGAAATAGGAATTGAGCAGCACTCCAAACTTCATTTGTAATTATTCTGTAATTCAGAAATATTTCTAAGAATCTGTACTATAGGCAGTCCAAACATGCACACAGATAAAATCTTTGAACAAACCTTTGTGCCTTGTTTTTAATAAAGAAATGTTAGAGGTAACATAGATGACTGACAGTGGAAGATTTAAATAAAGTATAACATTCATACTGTGAAACACCGCGGCTTACGTCTTAAATGATAGTAACAAGAAGAATAGTGGGGCTGGAGCGATGACTTAGTGGTTAAGGCACTTGCTCTTTTGGGGCACCTGGCTTGGATCCAAACACCCACGATATGACAGTTCACTAACAGTGACTCCAGTTCCAGGGGATCGGACACACTTCTGGTTTCCTTGGGCACTGCGTGCATATTACCCACATACATACATGTCTGCAGGGAGGCAAAGCACTTACACACAGAACAAAAATACATCTTTACTTTTATAAGAAAAGCTGAGTCATGGTGGTGTATGCTCTTAATCCCATGCTCAACAGGCAGGAGCATCTATGTAAGTTCAAGGACAGCCTGGTCTATATAGGGAACTCCAGGCCAACCAGGGAAGGAAAGAGGGAGGGAGGGAGGAAGGGAGGGGTCGTAGCTGATGTAACAAGATGACAAATTGCAAGTTTAAATAATGTAATAATTCCTACTATGTAGGGAATATAGCACACAAAAGTCATCAGGACCAATCTAATTTTCAACAAAAGTAATACAGAAAACAATCACTAAGCTCTGAGACATTTTGTCCAATTTGAAGATTCAAAATGGGTCGATGCATGGCAAGTTAAAGGATTTGACAGCTGCTCCTCAGCTGAAAATTGTTTGTGTGTAAGCACCAACCGAGTAAAAAAAAGTTTGGGGTACTCCTACAGATTTCAGACAAAAATGTCCCTACAAGACTACTCAGAAAATAAAACAAGCATTCTCTGGCATCAGTGTACATGGAGAGCAAGGGGACCTGATGAACCACACGTGGTTCCCCCTAAGACATCTAAAAGGAGAGGCAGGTTGTCTAGCTACTGATGGATGAGCTAAAAGGGACGTGGCTGCATTGAGGGTGGCCAGAACTCCCAGAGTTCCTGGAGGCGAGAAGACCTGAGCGGGCCAGATGTGGACTATAGGAAAGAGACAACCAGCCTGTTTTCTTGGGACTTGTCCAATTGAGCCAACTGGGAAGGGGTCAGAACTCAGGTGAGAGAAGCATGTTCCCAGAGGCTGCATAACGGGAAAGCAGCCAGCTGGAAGTGAGGTCATCACTCTTGTCAAGGGAAATACAGGTGGGAAGTTCCTAGTGGTTGGAAGACATCCCAAAGATTCCTTGCAAAGCTCCATGAAAGAAAGAGCCCTTGTTGAAAATTTCCAGATTCAGGAAGTACAAAAGCATTCAGTTATAAAAGCATTCCCGGCATCTGCTGTTAACCCTTCCCCCTGCAAGCTGGAACTCAACAGAAACCATGGAAGATGCCAGAAAAGAGGACGAGGAGAAGATAGACAATGAATATGGGGTGTGAAGAACAACACACACACAAAAGCTTCCAGTCCACAGCAAAACCTCGCTGTGCAAGAGAAAGATGTAAACTTAGAAATCAAATCTAAAGGTTTGTTTCTCAATGGGTTCCAGACATTTCTAATTCCCAAATTACAGCCTATGTGTTCATTACTCTTGTCATCTATGTGATCACGTACCTGACAGAAATAACTTAAGGAGGCGAAGATTTATGTTGGCTCTTGGGTCTCAGTTCAGAATTTCTTGGCCCCATGTACTTGAGCAGAACCCCACAGTGGTAGGAGCCTGTAGCAGAAGACAGATGTGCATATCGCAGCAGTCAGAAAGCAGACGAATACAGGAAGAGGGACACTAGAACCCCCAAGAACCCATCCTTTATGATCTGCTTTGCTTTTCCTTTTTCCATTTCTCATGATCGCGAGTGTGCGTGTGTGTTAGTGCACGTCTTGGGTGTGTTCGAGCCCGAGTGTACGTGTGTGTGCATGTTCCTGTTAGTATGCACCTTGTATATGTATTTCATGCACATACATGTGTGTGTCTGTGTCTGTGTATGCCTAAGGTTGATGTTGAGAATTTTCTTATTCATCTACCTTATTCACTGAGGTAGCATCTTGAAGATGTGGCTATTCTCACTTAACCAGCTTGCTCTGAGGATCCACTGACTTTACCTTGTGCGGTAGGTCACCACCATATGGGATTTATGTGGGTTTCTGGAGATCTGAACTTGGGTCCTCACACATACACTGCAAGCACTTAACCCACTGAGCCATCGCCTCAGCCCCTTGTGACCCACTTCTACTCCCTCTCAATTTTCAGAACTCCCCCAAACAACACTATCAGCTGGGAGCCAAGCATCCAAAACATGAGCCCATGGGGGCACATTTCGGATTCAAACCATAACACTGTGTTACAACTGAAAGTGACTTGTCAGTGTATAAGGACACTCTGAAGAGTTGCAGGACTCACGGGGCTCACATTCAGAAGCAAGGGAGAAGCAACCCCCTCTGAATACATTGTGCACAGTGAGAAGGTAATAGATAGTTCTATATGGCGAGCCCCTTGCATGCCCAGGTAACGATGCATTAGCATTTATCAAGCACTGACACGGCCAGGAGCAGTGCTCAGTGCTTTATTGCATTCTTGCAGTTAAAGTGCAGATACTGTCATGGAAAGAAGATGTCAAGAGAATGAACCAAATTTCAGATGTCAGGGCAATAGAATCTGAAGTGTTTGTGTTTGAGTGGATATGCTAGGAGATATTCGGGGGGGGGGGGGATGCTAAGGTGTATTGGGATTCTCCAGAGAAACAAACACCAAGGTGTATAGCTGTATGTTTATATGAATAGCTTTCCCCACATATATTTGAAATCTAAAGGGAATGAGGAAGAAGGTGGGGGAAAAGGAGATGAGGGAGGAGGGAGAGAGAAGTCGTGGGAAGCTTACAGGCTTGGTTTGTGCAGTTAGAAAAGACTGCACAATCATAAATCCCAAACTCTTCTGGAAGGGAGAATCAGAAGCCTTGCAAGACCTGCAGTTCCAGCCCAGGGTCCATCTACTTGAACCTGGGGTAGAGTGAGGGGTCATTTTTTATAATAGGGCATTACCTTAATTATAAGAGGCTCTCTGTATTATAGAGTATAATCAGCTTCACTTAAAATTCACCAATGTGAATTGCAACTCCACTCCAAAAAACTTTCAAAGAAAAATCCAGAGTAATGTTTGACTACATACCTGGAACCAGCCACGTTGACACCTAAAGCTGGCCATAGAGGAGGATACACAATGAACTACTGATACTAACTGGGTACCTTTGGGGCACGAAGTAAAAGGGTAAGGTCTGACTCTGTCTCCCACATTCACTATTTACCTGAGCATAATGGGATCAGCACCCTGTTCCTAGTCCTGGACTAAGACCTGAGACCCCACTGAAGTTTCATGCTGACCCTCTTCCACCATGCCTTTCTGCAAGGCCAGGAGATTCCAATGCCAGGGCCATACATGTTCCTGGAACCTTTGCCTATAAGGGGAGACAACCTTTCCAGCACCTAGGACTCCAGAATGCCCCTTCTAGGAGATCAGAGCCTGTATACAGCTCATTCCCAAGACCATTCTCAAGAGTAACCTGCACCACCTCCAGACTATATCAAAGGCAGCTATGGTACTAATGGGGAAAGATGAGGATACAGGAGGGTGTGCTGGTGTGGACACATACACACAGCCTCTTGCAATGAGGTGGCTTTGGTGAGATAGATCTAGCTCTCACTACCATACTGCATTTGTCCGAGAACCCTGAAAATCTGAGAATCCTTTACTTATGCCTCATCTTCCAATTCATCGGGAATGGTGTTTGTCTAAGTAAAAAGATATGTTGGAGAAATGCAGTTGAAACACAATTGTCTGTAGTCTAGAGCACTGGGCACAAAGGTAGGGAAACAATAATAATAATAAAACAATAGTTTCATTACTACACAAATGTCAAGCCAACACAGGGTGAACATTGAAGAAAACCCAATGAGAAGTTTCAACCATAGAAATCTCACCCTTTACAAAGCCAAGCAAGCACATCTTCTTTCATTCATTTTTGACAGAAAGTAATAATTAGTCCTCAAATAAGATTTATTAGCATCAGGGGGTCAGAGAATTAGCTCAACAGGTAAAGATGCTTAGTGGCAAATCTAATGTCTTAGGTTTCTATTGCTGTGATAAACGTCATGATCAAAACCAGTTTGGGGACAAATGGCTTATTTCAGCTTACCATCTATAGTTCATCATGGAAAAAAGTCAAGACAGGAACTTAAGGCAGGACCTGGAGGCAGGAACTGAGGCCATGAAGGAATGCTGCTTACTACTTTGCTTCCTATGGCTTGCTCAGCCTGCTTCTTATACAGGACAAGACCATCTGCCCATAGAAGGCACCACCCACAGTGAGCTGGACCTTTCTATATCAATCATTAATCAAGAAAATGCCTCTACAGACTTGCTTACAGGCTAATCTGAGGGAGGCAGTTTCTCAAGTGAGATTCCCTTTTCCCTGAAGTCTAAGTTTGTGTCAAGTTGGGAGACAACAACAACAACAACAAAATAACAACAAAAAGCAACACACCCAATGACCTAAGTTATCCCCATGACCCTGACTCCTACAAGTTGTCCCCTGGTCTTCACATACACATGAACCCATAAGACACACAACCACACACACACACACAAAGAGAGAGAGAGAGAGAGAGAGAGAGAGAGAGAGAGAGAGAATACATAATAATATAAAGATTTGGCAGTTATTATAATACAGCGTTCATTCGAAGTTTACCTGATAATTAGTATAACCATCTGTATTAGTTAACTGCTTTTGTACAAATGACTAATAAACTTCTGTCGTTATAGCAAAAAGAAAATTTGAAACCACAGGCAAGCTGCCACCAAAACAATCTCCTTACCACTCCTAGAATCTGAAAAATAGTGCTGCCAACCTTCAGCATTCAAGTTGATTTTTAACATTTTGTCTGTCTGTTGTGTGTATGTGCGTGTGTGTGAGTGTGTGTGTGTGTGTGTGTGTGTGTGTGTGTGTGTGTGTGTGTGCATGTGTGTGTGTATTGCAGGGTGCATATGTAGAGGTTAGAGGTGGGAGTCAATTCTCCCACTATCCACGTGGGTCCCGGGGACGAAGAATTCTTGGCTCCTCTGACACCATGTCTGCTTGCACACTGCCGTGTTTCCCACCGTGATGATAATGGACTGAACCTCTGAAACTGTCAGATAGCCCTAATTAAATGTTTGCCTTTATAAGAACTCAAGTCCTTAGCTTGGTAGTAAGAGCCTTCACTGTCCCATTCAAGGAGGTCTTTAAGAGAGATAGTTTAGGGTCAGAGTGCACTACTATAATTCCATCACTCAGAATGTAGTGGTAGGAAAATCAGAATTTAAGGTTGGGGTAGGAGAGGTAGCTCAGTGGTTAAAAGCACTTGCTGCTCTTGCAGAGGACTGGGTTTGGTTTTCAGAACCCACATTGTAATCAAAATCATGTGTAACCCCAGTTCCAGGGCTTCTTTTGCCCTCTTCTGGTTTCTATGGGCTCTGTACACATGCAGTGTACACACATGCCTTTAGGCAAAACACTCATATATATATATATATATATATCTTTAAGTAGAAAGAGAGTTTAAGGTCAATCTTACCTACATACTGATTTCAACAACCAGCCAGTTATACATCAGAATTGGATCATGTCTCAAGGAAAAAAAGGAAAAAAAGCTAAACACAGACTCAAATACATTTCAAAGAGGCTATGAAAGGCCTTACAATTCCAAATCTTCTGAGAAAATTCTGTAATAAAGGGAAAGGTGAAATTTCTTGTTTGTAGCCAGAAAAAAATAAGCTTCTTAGTTTTCATTTTTGTTCATTGTTATCTTTACCTCTACCCTGCAGCTATTTAGACATTTTATACATGGACCTCTCATTTGTTTTCTAGCCAGATGTTAGATTGGTTACTAGCATTGTGGATATTAGAGTTCTGTCAGTGTGGTGGTTTGGATAGGTTTGCCTCCCCAATTAGAGTCCTGTGTTTGAATGCTTAGCCATAGGGAATTGCACTATTAGGAGATATGGCTTTGTTGGAGGAAGTGTATCACTGTGTAGGTAGGTTTTTAAGCCTCCTATGATCAGGCTCTATCCAGTGAGGAAGAAACTTCCTCCTGACTGCCTGAGGAAGAGAGTCATCTCCTGGTTGCCTTCTGATCAAGATGTAGAACTCTTGGCTCCTCCAGCACCATGTCTGCCTGCACACTGCCATGCTTCCTGCCATGATGATAATTGACTAACCCTCTGAAACTGTAAGCCAGCCCAAATTAAATGTTAGCCTTTGTAAGAGTTGCCTTGGTCATGGTATCTCTTCACAGAAATAAACCCTAACTAAGACAGAAATTGGTACTGGTGACTGGGGTATTGCTGTGATAGGCCTGACCATGATTTTCTTTGTAGGAATGTAGATTTGGGGGCTTTGGATTAAGAAATCAATGGAATGCTTTAAGTAGGGCTTAATGGGCCATTCTAGTAGAAGCAAGGAAGACAGTGGTACTGAGGGTGATTTGAACTCTCAGGGCCTGGCTCAAGTGGTTTCAGAGGAGAAGAACCTCAGTATGTTGCCTAGAAATCATTCTTGTGATATTTTGGTGAAGAATATAGATGCTTTTTGCCCTTGTTTGCAGAGTCTGCCTGAGGCTAAGGTGAAGAGATTCAGATTAATTACATTGACAAAGGAAATCTCAAAAAAATCTAGTATAGACCCTGTCCTGTGGTTCACTCTTATGGAGTGTTCCTTGATCAGATGTAGCAAACTGAAAAATGTAAGATTCAAAGATTAAAGGCGCACCAGGAAGTAGAGTGGAACTAAATCCTGTGCTCAGGAACATTAAATGGAATTAAGGGAGTGGTGACCTCAGGGCAGGATCCCACCCAGCTAAGCTTATTATTTATGCATTTGAAGTTGAACAGGGGATAGTTATATCATGATAGGTGTTACTATAACCTGTTTTTATTTTTCATTTGGACATAGGAGATTGTGTGTTAAATTGGCAAAGAATAGATTATGATAGCTATTCTTGGTTGTCAACTTGACTATATCTGAAATGAACTACAATCCAGAACTTATAAAAATCTTGTGAATGGAATTAAAGAAAAGCTTAGATCCAGGCATGATGGTGCATGCATTTAATCCCAGGAGACAAAGGCAACCAGATCTCTGAGTTCAAGGCCAGGCTGGTGCAGAACAAGTTTCAGATAAAGAAAATCTTAGGTCTCGGTGTGGTGGTACACACATTTAATCCTAGCACTCAGGAGACAGAGGCATGCAGATTTCTGAGTTCAAGGTCATTATACAGAGCAACTTCCAGGACAGCCAAGCTTAGGTAGTGGAGGAAACCATTGGAAACAAAAAGCTGAAGATGATGTAATAGAACAAGGGAGTCATGTTCCAGCCCCAGCAAGCACCAGAACTCTGTAGCTTCAGCCACGTATTTGTGGAGGGAGGAGATGGGAGGCAGAGGAAGGGAGGGGAAACTGTGGTTGAGATGTAATATATAAGAGAATAAATTAACAAATAATAAAATGTTAAAGCTAGTTGCTGGCATCTCGTCTTTTGAAGCTTCAAGCCTCTCTATAGAAAGTTTAGATCACTCTGCTAGAGAAGAGGGCTATGAGGTAGGGAGTGCTGGTGAGAGAGAGAAAAAGAGGAAGCTAACCTACATCAATTCCTGTCTGTTAGAAAAAAAATTTCAAAATTATCCAAATGGTGTATTGCTGCTGTTAGAGGTATCTTGGGTATGGTTTCTATTGCTGTGAGGAGACACCATGACCATGGCAACTCCTACAAAGAAAAGCATTTAATTTGGACTGACTTACAGGTTCAGAGGTTGAGTCCATTATTGTCACAGCAGGAAGCATGGTGGCATACAGACATGGTGTAGGCGAGGTATCTAAGAGTTCTACATGTGGGTTGGCTACAGCAGAAAAAAAGGTGACACTAGACCTGGCTTGAACAAATGAAACCTCAAAGCATACCCCTAGTGACATACTTCCTCCTCCTCCAACAAGGTAACAATTACTCTAACAAGACCACATCTCCTAGTAGTGCTGCTCCCTATGAGCCTATGGGCTCCATTTCCATTCAAACCATCACAAAGGGGAAAGGCAATATACTGACAGTTGTAGTTAGAGTTCTACATCTTGATCCAAAGGTTCTACACAGGGCAGAGCTTGAGCACTAAGAGACCTCAAGCCCACACCCACAGAGACACACTTCCTTTAACAAGGCCACGCCTACTCAAATAAGGCCAAACTTCCTAATAGTGCTACTCCCTGTGGCCAAGCATTAAAACACATGAATCTATGGGGGCCAAACCTATTCAAACCACCACAGTGGTTTGGATTTG
The DNA here is from genome assembly GCA_028551405.1 of Uromys caudimaculatus. Classification (NCBI taxonomy): domain Eukaryota; kingdom Metazoa; phylum Chordata; class Mammalia; order Rodentia; family Muridae; genus Uromys; species Uromys caudimaculatus. Next base: position 4,547,663 of record CM052715.1, read on the forward strand.
TAATCACACAGTGATAGGTATTTGTAATCCTGGTGCTGGGAATGCAGAAGCAGGTAAATTCCTGGGACTGGTTGGTTAGCAAATGTGTGTGAGGCTGCTGCTGTTACAACAGAGTGTAGTTATGGTAAAAATTGGTTGTAGTTCTGAGAATGGAACCCAGAGCTTTGTGCATGTGAGGCACATAGTCTATGCTATGTCCTCTAAATAATGATAAAAATACAGACCAAAAATCACATAGAACAAAACATAACTGTTTTCAAACATAATGTATTGTGTATATTCCAGTGTTTGTCTATTTGTTGTATATGTATGCAACACAAACTCTTCACCAAGTCCTTTTGGCTCTTGCCATACTGTATACTTGGGTTCTTCCAGGCTTATAAAATGTCACTAGGCGCCATTTGCTCACCCTATAACAGCTGTAGCAAAGAGGTTGTTCACTCATTTATTCCCTCAGCCAACTTGTGCCTGTGGTCTGCCAATATAGAAGTGTGACTAAGGCATAGCTCTTACCCTGGGGGACCAGCCCTTCCAGCAGAGAAGATAGGCGTGTATAAATATAGAGAAGAAATAAATAACTAGATGGAAATTTATTTTCCAAAAGAAAGTGCCAATGCCAAGTTTCTGTTTGCCATTCCAGGAAGAACAATGCAAGCCCACCCGGCGCCCCTTAGGCCCAGCCCACACATTTCAAAGAGAGTACCACTGAGCCCATGCAATAACCTACAACGAGCCAACGTATGCTGTCATCTCTCCATGGTTTCAAAATGTCCATCTATCACCTCAGCTAAATGGGGTTGGATAATTACACTCCTTCAGCTTTAGATTTCTGTGAAATACGTAAATTATGACAGTTATGTTACCCATATACGTACACTCAAGTGCTTAGAGAAGCTTAGGGTGAGGATTCTGGAGATGAGAGGCCGAATCTGCAGGGATTTAACAGGGAAACTACCCACAGAAGCATTCCAGTAGGAGCAACCATTTCCTGTCAGTAACCAAGTGAATGACAGCCACAACCAAAACTCTAACTTACGCTTGAGGCAAAAGAGTTTCCACACATACATTTCATTGCAAATTAACACTACTACTTAGTAAATTGTTATGGTTTCATTGTCTATGATTATTTTCTATAAGCTTGCCTTTAAAAATTTCTACATTTATTTGTATATGATTTTCTATTTCTTTTTTAAAAGATTTATCGATTTTTATTTTATGTACATGAGTGTTTTGTGTGCATCTATGTATGTGTACGTGTGCACGGTTCCTGCAGAGTCCAGAAGAGAATGTTGAACCTCCTAAAAGTACTGTACTGACAGACAATTATAAGGTCCATGAGGGTCCAGAAAACTGAATCCAGGTCTTCTGTAAGAATAGCAAGTGCTCTTAACTGCTGAGACATCTCTCCGCCTCAAATTTTCTATTTCTAAATGTGATTTTTATTTATTTTATTTTTGATTTTGAGACAAAGTCTTCCTGTGTGGCCCTGGCTGTTTTGGAACTCACTCTGTAGACCAGGCTGGCCTCAAACTTAGAGTTCCACCTGCCTCTGCCTCCCAAGTGCTGGGATTAAAGGCAAGAGCCACCATCACTCAGTTAAAAGTGATTTTTAAATCACTTTTAATAAAAAACATTATTACAGTAAAAAGATTTTATAAAGCACGAGAAATCAAGAGACTTCTAACAAAAATTAATTACACAGATAGAATCAATTCTAACTTTTGCATCTGTATGTAGCAGAATTTTCCCTATCCAGTTAATTTAAATATTAATACAAGAAGCCTGTGATTGGACAGGGAAAAGGGGGCGGAGCTAAGAGTTTCAGAGACAGTGACAGACACAAGAAGAAGGAAGGAAGCGAGACGGAGGAAGAACAGGACGATCCAGATTTTGCGTGGCTTTAAATAGCCAGAGGTAGCTATAATATCATATAGGGATAGAATAATTGGGATAACTTGTCTAATCTAGGTGGGCAGCTTGTATCATTATCTATTGGCTCTGAAATTATTGTGTGGGGATCTTGTGAATTAAGAATTTATTGATATATAAATCTGACTGATTAATTATTAGCTTCTAGAGTTTTGTTTTTACTGGGTTACTAGGAATTCTGACAGCTAACCGTGAGATGGGCGCTCATTGCAAGGGGCCGGTGTGGCAGCAACCGGCCAAGGGAACTTAGCAAGTCAGGTACAAATGGGAGCTCGCCGAGATGAGAACACCCTGCTGGTGCCATGTGACCGGCTGGTGCTCGGTGTAGCAAGGGATAATGCCACTTTTAAATAATTTCCCGCAACATCTGTATCGTCTGGTATCTAAGGCAGCCTGCAAACCACTCTGGTGTCTCATTCTCATTGCCTGATAAAAAGGAACATGTTCGTTTACCAGGTTCACTTTTTAAATTCTAGGGAGATGTCATTGCATGATCTCTACGAATGGGACACTGAACAGTCTGGGGAAACAAAATTCAAGAGCAGATAAATATATGTTGTGTACAAAGCAGGAGCCAAACTATAGTCTGTACAGAACTGTCTAGTAGGATGACAAAAACACCAATTTCCAGAATAAAAGACCTATCTTTGAGACTGCTGGAAATCCGGTCAGCCGGTACTCTCTTGCCAGACCAGACAAGCTGTCACTTTAAGGCAATATACACCCATGTGCCCTACAACTTTGAAAGAGAACCTTCAGAGTTAAACCTCAGTCAACACTTAGAGACGACTTGAGCAACGTAAGACCGGAAGTCCATAACAGTACCACCAAGGATCGCAACCTTCCTCCTGCACTGCCTCCTTCTGATCTCTGAACACCCCAAACAAACTCGCCTGGAAGTCATTGGTGGCACTGAATAGGGTTTCCCGCGTACTTGTCGCATTCCCACAATGCTAAGCGACAGGCTAGGCTGATGATGCCTCCTCCATCCTTCTTTCTCCAAAAGTTTAAGAGTGAACTTTTCTAGTTCCCTTCATGGGTGGTGTCTTTTCCCTCACACATCTCACCCTCGTTTTTCATCCTGATCATGGACACCGTTCCAGTAATTTCTTAGCTCCTCATCCTTAAAAGCAGCAACTATGCCAAAGAGCGGGGACTCCGGTGCCACAAAATGGACTCTACAGCAAGACAGGATTCCAACAACCCTTTTTTATGTTTAGTTTTCCAAAAGATTTCCGGAGAATTTGTAACCTGCTTGTCATATTGAGATCTCCCAAGTTCCATGAAGCAGATGCAAAAGCCCCAGAAAGTTTCAAACCTCACTTTATGCCCTTCAAAGATCCCAAGGGTAGCAGCACCACAATTCAGGCTGGAAGGTGGGCGTGTCTCTCGCCCTTTACCTGTAAGTCTTCCATTTAGATGATTCTACACCTCTCTTGTTCATTCATCAGAAATCCAGATCAGGCATCATTACTTCTGGAACAATATCCTCCAACCGCTCTCTTCACAAGATTGCTTACCCCGTGATCTACACTCTCTATTGTGTACAGATCTCACTGTTTCCAGGGCCCCTTTGTGCACTTAGGTTTTGTGCATTTGTCTAAACTCCTTGAGGCAGGAGCTCTGACTGCTCCTTATAATCCTCAACCCTAGCCCAGGGCTTACCAGCTTCTAGGAGGTCATTTAGCGTCTGCTCAACTATCTGAAAAGAGATCTTAAGTATGGATGCCAGTTCCAAACACGGTGTGAGGCAAATGTCTGGCACCTAGAGGGCCCTGGAAAGTCCACTTACTTCCAGTGCTGGCTAACATGCTTAGATTAAGAGATGTTGGGACTGGGGAATGGTTCAGCACTTAAGAGCATGTACTGTTCTTCCAGAGGACTCAAATTCGATTCCCAGGACGCACAACTCGTGGCTCACAACCACAGGGCCTTCCACCAGGGAGATCAGGCACCCCTTCCTGGCTTCTGCTCTCACACAAAGGCACACAATTTAAAACAAAACAAAACCCTTTAAAAAACAATTTATTAATCTTTCTCAATTTGAAACCTACATCGGTGATGGGCCAGGGTAGGGCGGAGCAAAGTGAGGTTGTAAGCTTGTTGACTTGTCTCTGTTGTTCCTGCTTACCCAGACCCAATGAATTATTCAGTTTATTATACTCCAAAACCCATTTCCCCTTAGCTTACAGAAAAACCTAAAACTCACTAGGAAGCAGGAAAAAAAGAACATCTGTACACTTACATAACTATTAGAGGAAGGGGTTCAACTCACTTAAACCCGGGGAGAAAAAATGATAATATACACTTTGTTTTTCTAGAAATAAGAAAAAATGTTCCTTCTCAGATAGAAAAAAAAGAGAAAGAAGAGAAAGGAGACCTCCTGGGAACAATAAGATGAAAAGAGCCAAGGTCCATGGTCTGCTCCCACCATCTCGTTCCTGTGTGTGAGGACCCCACGCTGACCCCACACATCCCATCGGCCTGGTATATTCTAGGTTGGCGGGACTCACGTAAGGGCACCCCCTCCTCTTTCTACCCCTCTTCTCACAAAGCCTTTATTCTGTGATCACCCAGACACTAGTGAGCTCTTCTCCAAATGCAGAGCAAACAATCCCGCCATCAGGGGATAGTGAGAATGGAAAGCCCTCCATGGGGTCGGACGTCAGTGGACCATCCATCAGCTCCGCAGAAGGACACATCACTCCTTTGTAACAACCTGTAATTAGGTGATTATTCTGAAATATGGAACCTTCCATGTCACACACCAAGCAGCTCAAGTGCCAAGACTCCATTGGTCCCCACAGGACTGTAGTTAAGTGATCTACGGCTTGAGGGGAGATGCTGCCTGTCTCCATGACAGAGTTGTCCCTGCGGGGAAGGGGCCCTCCGATCAAACACTTGGCTTCCAGCAAGGACCCTCCGCGTCAGCATTTTTAATTCTGGGGGCTCTTTTCAAAACTGTGCTTAAAGTTAAAATCTAACCTAAAATACACATTTTCTTACTTGGTGACTGAGGTGTGAAATAGAACCATGTGGGATAAGGAGGCAGCTGAGTAGAACAAGAAACAATACCAACAACATAGAAATTAGTGTTTCCCGAGCTCCGGGAAACACATGTTTGAGAAAGTTAATTCCCTGGGAAGCGCTTGCTTCTGTGTTAGAGTTTTTTCTGTTCTACTCTACCACTTCCGTATCCCATGTGATTCTGTTGCTTAGCTCAGTCACTGAAAAGAAAATGTATATTTTAATTTTGAAGTGCGAATGCCGAAACGCCTTTGAAGTGTGCGCCCGTGCGACAAAGCCGAGTCCCTAGGCCTGACAGCTCCGCCACAGAGGTGAGGGCACTGAAGAGAAAGTTGAGAGCCAGAAAAGTTGATTCAGCAAGAACATTCTGGCTGGCACTAGTTACTCAAAAACAGGTGACAGCTATCACCAACAAAAGTGTCACAACACAAGAAACTTAATGCAGCTAGCTCTGAAAGGCTGGGAACAGCCACTGACAAGAAAACAAAGGCGCCCTCCAGACTGATTTTTCTGTAAATATCTCAGTACTGTTTGGGCTCAGTGAAAGCAATTCTAGTATCAATCACTGTGCCAGTGGAGAACGATACATCCAAAAGGAAGGTGTGTCAATACCGCACTGCTGCTGGGTCAGAAGGACACTAGGACGACTGACTAGACACATTCTGTAATGGCCAAAGGGCAACAGTTGTTTTTTCAAGACAATTATTCATTGCTTCTTGCAGTTTCTTGTTACAGAGAAATGCTTTCAGAGAGAAGGCTTCACAGTGGTAGAGACACAAAACACAAGGCCTGAGCAAACACAAGAGGCTCCTGTCATCTAGTGGACAGGTCTATGAATCAAAGCCAACTGGAATAGGAATGTGACTGTGAGTATGTGTGTGTGTCTGTCTGTCTGTCTGTCTGAATGTGTATGTATGACTGTGTATGCATGTGTGACTGAGAGTGGGTGTGTGTGTGACTGAGTGTGAATGTGTGTGTGACTGAGTATGTGTGTGTGACTGAGTGAATGTGTATATGTGTCTGGATGTGTCTGTGTATGACTGTGTGACTGAGTGTGCATGTGTAACTGAATGCATGTGTGACTGGGTGTGTGTGGGGGGGTCATCATGTCACTTCCTTTTCTGGAAGAAAGAGGAAGGAAGGGAAGGAGGGAGGGAAGGGGAGCAGAGGGGAGGACAAGGTGTCCTGTGTCCTAGGTGGGCTAACTTCCATCTAGTAGGATAAAGAGCTCCATGCTTACATGCTACCATAATACCAGCGTGCCAGGCAAACAAACTTCCCTTAGCCCTCAAGCATCTAATCTGTGGTTTCTGAAACAGCTAGTTCAGTTCATCGCTGCAGCAGAGCAGAGTGGAGAAGCCGAAGCTTCATGACACCATTTTATTTAGGAGACCGCATGTGTAGGATGTGAGCAACTACAGACATACACAGGCCTGAGCGCTACAGATTTGCCCAAAGGAGGAGCTGGCTGAAGAAAAGAAGTTACAGTATAGAAAAGAGACGAGGAATCCCTGGCTAGCAACAACCCATCATCCTTTTGGTAGATAGATCCTGTGCAGACTGCCCTGATGCACTTTTTCAGTAAATTAGTTGAATTACCTACGAAACCTCTCTTGACCCTTTATGTAATGACTTTTCATTGCATTCTATGACTTTAGACACAGTAGTAGAGACAGCCTGAACAGAAGGGAAAGGTTCTATCAGCAATCCTTACTATAATAAAAACTTCACCCTTAAATTGAGATACAAATTTTTCAAATAATGACTATAGCCATGTATTATTTTTACTGAGAGATAAAATGTATGGGGTCTCAAGAATGCACATGTGTGAACAAATGGTTTGGAAGCTGTAACTATTACTTGGTGTATCTTCTGTTTGAGTACATTGCACCTTAATAAATTTTGAAATTATGAGGGAATATTTTATGCTTTAAAAAACACATAAGTGAACCTGAACTACAGAGCATTCTACAAAATAACTGATTCATATTCTTCAAACGCTCAAGGTTGTGACAGAGAGACTGGGAGAAGTGGATGGGTGAAGAAACTACAAAGACATGGCCGTTGACCACAAGGCACCACCCTAGGATTCTTTCCTGCTGTAAAAGACAACACTGAGGAAATTAGCGAAATCTTAATAAGTACCTTAGATAATAGTAGCGCATCAAGGCCACTGTTGTGATTTTGATGGCTATACTGTGGTTAGGAAAGAGAATGCACTTGTAGAATTTACTACACATTGAAGCATTTCAGGTCAAGCAGTCTTACATGTTCAACTTACACTTCAGAAAATAGTTTAAAATGAAATATATGAATAATTTTTTACCCCATGTAATCCATGTGGCCCTTAGTAGTATTTGGTTAGGAAAACAAAAACAAATGAACAAACAAAATCCCACTAGAATAAAATCCCTACTAGTGAGTATTTTATCATGAAAATAACACAACAGAAAGCATTGCTTCCAGGAAGACGCAGCTGACAATAAAACATTCAGAGCACAGGAGGGAACAGACCAGTTAGGGTAGGTCATCTGGACAGAGTGGAAGGAAAGGCTTCTTGTGGGTTAGGTGTAAATAGGTCTTTAAATCTGAAGTCCTGAGCTAGGGATGTGACTCGGGGTTAGAGAACTTGCCAGGCAGTTTGAGAGTCTTGGTTTGATTCCCAGTATCACAAAGAAAAAGACAACTATGAGACTTCAGTGTTGCAGAAAAGGGGGTGAAATACTACCACAGGACAGAATTGTCCCCCAAAATATCTGTCTCTTTTTAAAAGAGCACCAAAGCCCCATGAAGAGATGAAAGGGGATGACAGTGTAAGCGAGGAGACCCACTGCACCACTGACTCATGGGAGATGGAGCATAAACTATACCCAAATGTGGCCTGGGTTCACCAATCATCGGTTTTAGCAAATGTTGTTTGCAAAATTTTCAAATAAGTGTAAGAATCCCTTAGTTTATTTACTATCATGGCACTGGAAAGCTGTGTGACTGGGCAGCCACTTGGGAGCAAGAGTGAGGTCAAGACAGGAATAAAATTGTTTCCCTCCTTGTTCTGGGCCTGCATGTCCCAGCTCACATAAGCCTTATGACCCGCCATGTCTGCCACCCTGTGATGCAGTCATGTAGCCTGGTGGTTCTCCCTTTAAGGACATGTCCAGCAAGCATCTGGAATTTCTCTTCATGCAAATGAAGCATTCCCAGCACCCAGCACCAGCCAATGATGTACACTCACCCCCCAAACCCTTACCCACTCTCCAAGGTTTATATAGCCCGTGTTAGCCCCAGTAAAGGAGAGCTGTTTCACGGCAAACCATCTCGGAGAAGGCTGTTTCCCCCCAGCACTCACTGCCCACAAAAGTTCTGAGGAACCCATCTGCCCAGCTAGGCTTCCTTCCTTCAAGTCCACAGGTGCCTGGTCACCCTGAGGATAGAAGAGATCCCAAGCCAGCATACTACTGTATTTTTATGTATTCTTTGAGAATCTCATACATGCACAAAATGAATTTTGATCATATTCCACCCCTCCACTGCTCCTACTAACTCCTCCTGAATCCATCTCCAACCCTTCCCAATTTCATCTCTTCCTCCTCCTCCTCCTCCTCCACCATCTCCTCCCCCTCCTCCACCACCACTTCCTCCTCCACCACCACCACCTCCTCCTCCCTCTCCTCCTCCCCCTCCTCCTCCCCCTCCTCCTCCCCCTCCTCCACCACCACCACCATCTCTTCCTCTTCCTCCCCCCTCCCCCTCCTCCTCCCCCTCTCCCTCCTCCTCCCCCCCTCCTCCTCCCCCTCCCCCTCTTCCTCCTCCTTCCCCCCTCACCCCCTCCTCCCCCTCCTTTTCTTATTCCTAACCCACTGAGCCCAATATGTGCTACCCACACACACAGGGATGTGGGGCCATCCACTCAAACATGATAAACACCCCGGGGACCACTATGGGTCCACAGTGTGGTGGTGAGGACGCTGGGTTCTCAATTCAACAGTCTGAGTTCTTAACCTCTTTACACCATCACCAGATCCCTCCTTCCAAAGGATGGGCTCTCCCATCTGTGTTAACTCCAACCATTCAATGTTGCCACCAGGAATGAACTAGGAGCAAAGAAGACAAGCCATGGCCTGAGACAACCTGCAGAGCACACTAGCACAACCAAGAACACAGAATGCTCCTGTCCATTTGCTTCTATGCATGTCTGATTGGCAATCTACTCTGAATTTTTTGATAACAGGATTTTTTTAATTATCATAGTTTTTACATTAATGTGCAAAAGGTTTCTCCCACCCTTTAGATAAAGGTCTCTGAAGTAAAGTAAGAACACATTGTAAGACAGGAGTAGAAGGATCATATTAACATTTTACATTTTGGGGTTTGATGGACTTAAAAACACATTCCATCATTTTTCCAGTCTGGATATTTTACTAAAATATATTTAGAGTTAGGAAACGCCTTGGTATAAGTCAGAATTCAAAATCAATGTCAACAGTGCTTGAGTTCAGCCTAGCCTGAGTCACTCCAGAGAGCAGACTGTCTCTATTTCCAGATATTGAAATGCCTAATATGCCCTTGTTAGTTAGTAGAAATACTTATATCTCTTCATCTGATATATTTTCCCTTTCTTCATAATTACCCTATCTTTACAGACTCCATTAATTTTGAGGCTTGCAGCCCCAGCATTTTGAGTTTACAAGAGCCACAAGAGCCAAGCCACTTGTTTTTACAGAAAAGAAGTTTGGGTTATCTTACCTTCACACGGCAAGAGACCCAGGTTCCACTTGGCTTGGAAGGTTTAATGTTACTCACAGCCTAAGCTGAGACTTTTCACCATCGCAGTCTTCTCAGAGGCTTCAACCCTAGGTTCTGGAACAATGTGACCATCTGTTGACTCACATCACCTTAAGTTTAAGAATCTGAGAAGGGAATAGGTGTGATAGTACCATCTTTCATCTTAGCACTAGGCTCAGGAGGAGGCAGGTGGAGCTCTGTGAGTTGGAGGCCAGCCTGATCTCCATAGCGAATTCCAGGACAAGTCTACACATACCTAGTAAGATACTGTCAGAGAAAAAGGAAGGAAGGAAAGAAGGAAGGAAGGAAGGAAGGAAGGAAGGAAGGAAGGAAGGAAGGAAGGAAGGAAGGAAGAATTTGACATAATTATGATTTGGTTTTGTAATTCTAGATTTAAAAGGAATCTATTAATGGATTAGTAACTGGCTTTTAATAAAACTATTAATTTGTGCAAACAGGACAAGCAGTCGCTGTGTCTCCCAGCATTCTTTAAATCAGTTTGTCATCTCCTTAGAATCTAAAGCTCAGATGAAGCTCAGAGCAGAACCCAGAGGACTCAGAACCTCTGCCTCTTCCTCCCTGGTTCCTTGCCTGCCTCCCTCCCTCCCTGCCTCCCCCCACGCACACACACCCTCCTCTCTGGTCACAGAAGCACTGTTGAGTCAGGCATTTATATGAATGAGTAGGATCTTGTGCAGCAGGTGCTTTTCTAACCAAGGCTGAGAAAGGGCTTTAAGGGAGCGGATGGTGAAAGAATGCACAGGACCTGTGAGTAGAAAGGGGAAGGTGGGTAAGAAAGGAGGATCAGACAAAACAAAGTGTGTATGAAATGCCTAAGTGAGATGTTACTCTAAGGCTCAGTTTCCCTAAGTTGTTATATAGAAATCTATTACAAGCTTTTGTTCTTTCAATACAAAGTTTTCTGTCACTCAGAGTCTTCGTCCCTAATGTAAATGGCCTTAGATAGACCAATTCGTTTAGTCACTCAAACCTCTAAGATAAACTATGTAAACTGACAGTGCACAGGGCTTATCTTGGCTCTCGTGTAAAAGCAGTCAGAGGCAGTAGTAGCTCACTCATGCCATTTCTAGCAAGCTCTCAGGCACTATGATGCTGGAGACCAAGGACTACCCTCAGAGTGGCTAGCAAAGCCAGCAAGCATGCTCACAGAGGCCTAGTGGAAAGACAATGTGGGGCATAAATATGGTGCCTAAGGGGTTTTGACAGCACTTCAGAATCAGACCAACTCTTGGGAGGTCTTGCCGTCTGAAACTGGGAATTCTCCAGGAAAAAGCCTGACTGTAGTCTTGAGCTACTCATGGATGACCCAAAGCTAAGAGTGCTTAGAAGTTGTCAGAGTTTAGAACACACACACACACACACACACACACACACACCACACACACGTTCAGCAAATTGAATAGGTGAGTCTTCCTAATAAACTATATATATATGCCTAGCACCCTCCTGGGTATCCACAAGACTCTAGGCTTCTGACTGGTTTAATAAGTGGCCCTTACCAGTCTCCTTCAACTTCCAGTTAACGCATCATTGAGATGACTAAGCTGTTAGCACTCATTAGGGTCACACCTAGCTCCACAGTGACAACAATATTACCAATTGGAGTTGATCTTCAAAACAGGGACAGGGAGCATTTGCTCAGTAGATTTCACTGAGACATCCACTGAGCTCCTTAAGCTGTTTGCATCCAAGAAAGCAGTACCCAGCCTTCCTCCCTCTGTGGCGTTATACGGGGACTGAGAGCTCCATTAGCCTCAGCTTAATTCTTACCAGACCCCTGCTGAGCATAGGAAAAGCAATATTTTTAATTAACTTTTTATATTTTGTACTTTTCCTCACTCCTTTTCCTCTTTGCTTTTTGAGTTTACACAAATACTATTGCACAAGAGGAATGAATCTCTGTTGTGTTCATTAGGGTATTTCTAAAGGACTGGGGTAAAGAATACTCCTCTCAGCCAGGTGGTGGAAACACACAATTTTAATCTTTAATCTCAGCCCTTGGAAGGCAAGGCAATTCAATCTCTGAATTCGAGGTCAGCCTGGTCTATAGAGCAAGTTCCAGGCTAGCCTCTACTATACAAAGAAGCCCTGCCTTAAAAAAAAAAAAAAGTAAATAAAACATAATTGTTCTCTTCTCTCTCTCCCTCTCTCCCTCACCCCCTTTCTCTCTCTCTCTCTCTCTCTCTCTCTCTCTCTCTCTCTCTCTCTCTCGCTGTGTCTGTGTCTGTATGTGTGTGTCTCTGTGTGTGTGTGTGTACACCTGCACATTTATGCATGTGAAAGCCAGATGTCAACCTTGGATGTCATTCCTCAGGTGCCATCCACCTTGATTTGTGAGGCAGGGTTACACACTGACTTGGAATTTACCAAGTAGGCTCTGCTGACTAAACAGTGATTCCTAGGGATCTCACTCACCCAGTGCTAAGAGTCCAGGCATGTCTCACCAATCCCTGGCTTCTTCATGGGTCCTTGGGATAAAAATCAGGTCCTCAGACTTCCAAGGCAAGAACTTCTGCAACAGAGCTATCCCTTGGCCTTCTCTTTTTAAAACTATACAATTTGTTTAAAATGTATCTCCTTTAGTGATAGTCAATATCTTTTTGTAAAGAAGAAAAAAACAGCTCCAAAGAGTTGTCAAATATGAATACATGTGAAGTTAGGTCATTTTTTAAAAAATCAGGGTCTTACTACATCACATTGCCTAGCCTGGGAGTTATTATATAGACCAGGCTAGCTACAGATTCACAGTAATGTGCCTGACTGTCCCCAAGTGCTGGGATTAAAGGCATGCTCTACCATACCCAACCCTGTATCTTTTAGTTTGTCACAGAATGGATAAAATTCATTTCTGGAAATGATAGTATTTTAGATTTTTGTTGAAAACATCTTTTATTGAAAATAACTATCATTGGTATGGTCTGTCAGTCATAAGCTTGAGACAATTCAGGGCTAACATGGTTTTGAACTTTGAGTTCCCGACATCACTCTGCCTTTCTCAGCCTTCCCGGAAGACCCAGCATTGGGAATCAGAGATGTTTTGATCATTCAGTAGCTACCCTCTGCTTCCCAGGACATCAACATTTCTTGCTGGCATTCAGGGCTCTGGGAAGAGCTTCCTCTGGCTCTGATGGTCACTTGCCCTGTAGAGAACTCTTCCTCCTACTCCATCACTGAAAAGTCAATGTTATTCTAACAGGTCCCCCACCATAGCCTCAAGTCTCTAGAGGATCATATTCCTTTCATAGAATGGGCATTTTTGCAATTTAATATCTTACATTTGATTACCATTGGTGCATATTTAAGCATTGTCTTGCTTGTCTTGTTTATTACCTATATGTATTAAAAACTAATAAAAGCAAAATAATACAAAAATGAGCATTTCATTTTGGCGTCCTCTCTCCTATAGAACCCTGCAGATGTTTGGCTGCCTGTGATATATTTGGGAGGGTGGAATTTGCAACTGCTATAATTAAGCAATACTACTAAGTCACCCGAGAGTAAATTAGAAGCTAAACTGGTGCTGTGTGCTCAGGAACCCAAGATTATGGGCTGAGATCTCTTTTCAGCACATGGAGTCAGCCCCCTTCAAATTGATTCTGAAATAAAAGGTGTTATTTCTATTCCCCACCCCCCCTAAATTCATAAGTGTATTAAACATGTCCCTAATATCGATTTGGCGTGCCAGTTGTAATCTTAAATTGTAGGGGGAAATGTTTGTGTAACTAGAGCTATTTCTGCTTTGCCGGTATTGTTTCAGCTGTAATGGGCAAGAGAAATGCGCAGGTCTGGATCGTTTCCAGGAGTTGGCTGGGTTCCATTGACTCAGTAGCAGCTTCAAAGAAGAGAGAGAAAGAGAAAGAGAAAGAATGGGAAGAACATCCTAGTACATCTTGTTGCAATTAGAATTGGATAAAGGTAATGTCATGTCTTGTAGTTTTCCTTGTGTAGTGACCAAATGACAGCAATGAAGAACAGAAGCTGTCAGTCATCGGGATAAAGGTCGTAGTTGCTACCCAAAGGCACAAACCATTATCTGAGCTCTAACAATCAAAACCATGTTAAGAAATTACCAAATAAATAGAAAACCACAATCTTCACCATGTCACCATGCAGAGCCATCACTTCCAGGACCATTTAAGTTGTCCAGATTAAAACATAATGGCTGCCTAGCAGTCATAGTCAAAATTCAGTCTCAACATTTTCTTCGGTGATGTAGCCACTGATAAGGTTCCTACACCTCTGTGAACAACTCTTCTCCCTTGTTCCTATAAGCAACCCTAATTAAATTCACAAGATAACACACCACAAAAGACAGAAAACAGAAAGGCAATCACTGGGATTAAAGAGATAAACACATGAATCGGATGGAGATAGATTATATACATATATGAAAAGTCACCGTGAAATCCACTATTGCAGACAATCACTATAGACTCATTTTAAACCTTTCTTTACATTTCAGCCTTTGATACAATCTCATGCCCATAATCCTAGCTCTTGTTGGAAATGCTGAATCTTAGACCCCACCCAAACTTATTGAATCAGAATGAATATTTTCAGGAGACCCTGAGGGAATCCATGTGCATATATAAGTTTTGTTGGTGTTAGGGAAGATTTTTTTTTTCTAAGTAAAGGCCTCAGAATCATCCTTAGAAGAAGTTTCTAGCCTTTGGCCTGTCTATCGGTCCTGCTGTCCTTTGGGGCAAGCTGTAGGATCTAGAACTCTCTATCCCAAGGCATAGCACTGAAACCAGAATCTGTCCTCAAAGCCAGTCACAAACCTGGAAATCCTACTCTTCCCTTGCCTGCACTTTCTGTACGACTCTAGCCATACAGAAATTAAGATCCTTATTCCAGCAATGCCAGTCCCCATCCCCAGGAAAAGGAAACACTACAACCAAAGGCTGAGAATAACCCGTACAGTTGGGTGTTGCTGGAGCCACCTCTGGTCTGTTACTACATGAAATCTTTTTGTCCAACTATATTTCTATATGGCTGTTCATACCTTATAGAAATAAAACGTAGAAATGGATAGTTTGCCCTGGTCTCTGGATCTTAATCTAAGGTCTCCCAGGTCCTATGCTACTTGTCATTTGTGGAGAACATGGCCGTAGGCTTTATGATAGGCTACAATGAGTCACCTACTGCCTCAGCCCTACCGCTGAAGAGCCCTTCATCCAGACCTTTGCTCCCTGACAAACTTCAGGACGCATGTGTTCAAAAGCACCGAGTCCTCATGGGGGCCCACAAGGCGACTGAAAGCTGGATAGAAAGCTGTCACCTCTGCCTTCATTCTGCATCTGTCACCTTTAAGGATTTATAGCCTCTTCTAGCCTTCCAAAGAGCAGGCTGGAAGACATCCAGTCATCTTCTAAATCTGCAGTCATTTTGCATTCTAGGAACAATAGGATTGATTGAAAGAGATCTTTACAAGTTGAGTAGATGACAATGCACATCTTTAACCCCAGCACTCACGAGGCAGCGGTAAGGGTTAGCCTGGTCAGCGAGTCCCAGGATGTCCAGGGCTACACAAAGAAAACGGAAAAGAAGAAGAAGAAAGGGAGGAAGGAGGGGAAAGGGGGAGGGAGGGAGGGACAAAAGGAGGAGGGACAGAGGGAGGGAGGGAGGGACAAAAGGAGGAGGGACAGAGGGAGGGAGAGACAGAGGGAGGGAAGGAGGGAGGGAGGGAGAGACAGAGGGAGGGAGGGAGGGACACACAGAGGGAAGGAGGGACAAAAGAAGGAAGGGACGGAGGGAAGGAGGAACAGAGGGAGAGAGGGGCAGAGGGAGTGAGGGAGGAAGAAAATAAGTAAGAAAGGAGAAGAGAAGGGAGGTATTGCTCTAGGGTTGCTCCACACTAATCTCCCCGGCACAAGTTCCTCGCTACCCGCCCCAGTGCTCTGGATTCTAGAATAAAACACACACACACATATGCACACACACACACACACACACACACATGCACACACGCACGCACACGCACACACACTCAGCCTTATATTTAATATGCCTTGATCAGCTCACCCAAACTTCCACGTTGCTAATGCCGCCCCTCCGATATTCCTGAATTCTTACTTAGTAAAGTCTATATTCCATTTTTGCTACCCCAGACCCAATCAGGGGAGGGGCGCCTGGGGCCGCTCTTCCCCGGCTCTTACAGGATTGTATGCTTTTCCTTCTGCAGCTCTCAAGCCTGGATCTTATTCCTTCCCTGGCATGGCGATTCCCTTCTTTCCTCTGTCCCCTTGCCTGCACATCTGTCCCACATCTGTCTCCCTCCACAGCCATGGGTCACTGGAAACTTTATTTACCAGTCAGAACCAGCTTGGGGCAGGGACCTTCAGCTTCTCACAGGCAGAATTCGCATGCAATTTGGGAACCCACAATGCAAACATTAAACCAGATTCACAGTAGGAAGGGATGAGGAAAGAAGGGAGAGAGGGAGGAAGGGAGGGAAGACGGGAAGGGGGGAGGGAAGATGGGAAGGGGGGGAGGGAAGACGGGAAGGGGGAGGGGAGGGGAAGGGAGGGGAGGGGAGAGGAGAAAACCATCTTTACAATAAAAAAGCTAAAGCTGCCCCAGGCTGGGGCAAGCACACAGGACAGACCATGCCTCTGGGGATCAATCATCCCTCGTTGGCAGGCTCTTGAGCTGAGCTGTCATCTTCTGTCATCTTCTGGGACCAGACTGCTCCCCTCAGGCAATAAGGACTTCCTTGAACCACCTTGCAGATCCAGAACCCAGAAGGGATCAGTCAGACATCTGGATCACTGTCTTCATTCTACCTGCTGTCCCCTGCCATAATCTTTCCCTGACTTAAACTAGGGCACATGTAGGTGGCCTGAAGATGTACTTAGGGGTCACTGAGCCCCCGGGGGTGCTTCCCATTTCAGTCACCTTGACTAAATCTCCTTTTGCTCCTCTTCACCATTACTGAGCTATTTGATTGACATATTGGGACAAATGGTCCAGTCTAACCTATGAGGGCTCGAAGAACCTAGTCTTTCCTCTAAACCTGTTGTTACAGATACATAAGTTGGTATAATTTTGAAAACCCTGGAGTCACTCAGCAGTGACTTCTGTGCTGCATCTCCTCTCCACTGCTTCATGCTGTTCACCTCCTTCTACTTTCACAACATCTGATCTCCCAAAAGTCACATGCTGTTCTCCAGAATTCTCCACAAACAGCCTCTGGACTAGGACTGTATGTCTCCACTCTCCACTCCAAGAGTGGCTGCGTTGACCTTCTTGGAGCAGTGTTGACAAGAGACTGATGCTGTGCGTCTTCTGCTCACTGCTCAGACAGGCCCTCTTGCCTGTGCGGATGAATGGCTTTCCTCTGAGCACCTGACATTTGTCTCCCTTCCTCTTGGTTTGCTGCTCCTTATAGCCCAAGTTTATGAAGGTTCCTACTTTTCATTCAGGTTTTCTTCTACATGCCTTATTCTATTTTTCTCCTTCATTGATCTGAGTTTAATCCCTTTTGAAATGATAGTCTTTACACAAGGGAATCTCATTGTAAAGCAACATTTATAAAATGCTGTAAATTTATAACAGTGGCCATCTTAGAAACGTCTCCCATCAGGAATGCATCTTCCCTAGAACAATTCCACACACTTCATTTCCTTGTGGCTCCCGCTCTTTCATGCTTCTCTATCCCAGTGATGGAAACATGTTCCAAATTCTTCAATTCCATTGGAAGGTCACAAAGGATTTCACTATATTAAGACATGGAACTGGCAAGGTGACACATCTGTAAGTGTTTGCTGCCAAGGTTGGTGGCTTGAGTAAGATCCCCAGGACCCACATAATGGAAGGAGAGAACCAACAAGCTGTTCTCCTACACAACCCACACACGATGTATAGACATGTATGTGCACTCACAGAGACAATAAATAAGTAATAGATAGATCGATACATCGATAAATGATAGACAGACAGACAGATACATGGACAGTTGGCTCCCCAGTTAAGAGCACCTGTTGATTCCAAGCACCCATATGGCAGATCCAACCATCTGTAACTCTGTCCCAGGGCATCTGACACCCTCTTCAGACCTCCTCAGGCACCAGGCATGCAGGTGGCACATTCAACCCTGTTGGCAAAATACACACAGACATGAAATAACACAAGATTTTAAATAAATATATAAGAACATAATTAAAAGTTTTAAAAGTATGTAAATATATGCAAAGTATGTACCTTGATCTGAAGACAAAGGAACATAAAAACACAGACTTGGCTATGTAAGGTCTTCGGCACAGGAGTACTTGTTGATGGCTACGTGCAATTAACAGCTAAGGTGACTCCTGTGTGAGCCAGAAGGTCACACTGGGCTTGGACCACAAGGCCAGCTCTGTACAGATAGAAGGCAGATGCTGTTTCTCCTCCCTGAACATACTGGCGAGTTCGTTGTCACCACGATTATAGTCAATGCAAGATTTAGTTTTACACTGGGTTGGCTTTATTTCCATCTGGTAGTTTCGGTGTAGCTGTGACTTCTACAATCTCAAGATCATGAGTCACCTGAGCAGATAACGTCCCAGAAGGCTCCCTCTCAGGGGGAAATCTGATAGCTCTGGCTTCTACCTCTACTCTCAGAGTCAGGTGTTTCTTGTCATGAGATAATCATCTGAGAAACATCTGGCCAGAGTCACTACTTGGTTTCAACTTGCTTATCATTTTATTGTGTTAAAATGAACATCCTGGATGAAATATATATACATTATATATATAATTTTATATGTTTTATAAAATATATACATATTTATATGTATTATAAATTTTTATATATGAAATATATGTGTATATTTTTTATTTTATAAGTATATACATATATTTTTTTTACAAAGTGTATATAAATATATTTATATTGTCTACCTACTAAATGCTGGAACAAAGACATTCAAGCATTTCCTATGACTTTTTTTTTTTTTTTTTTTGCTTTTTTTTCAAGATTTTTTTCTCCTGACAATCTATCAGAAGGGCTTCCCACCCAGTTGAAAGTTCCCTGTGGTTCACTCTACCCATGAACAGTTCACAGCAGCCCAGGGAGCACTGTCAATGGAGGAGAGACTTGGGTTGTTCCATCTCCCCACAGAGGCACCTCCGAAAGAGTGGAGCTCTCGATGGCAAATCAAACATCATTTTAGTTTAATATGTTTCTCCGTCAACTCAGTTTAATTTGTCCTCTCTCCACACAGACAGATTTTTCACACAACTTCCAAAGGCATGAACGATTTCCTGGCCTCTTGAAACTCAGTGTGCTCAGCACTGTGGGATCTAATCAAGTTTTCTGAGCAGCTCCACACGGTGTCTGCAGCACTCAGGGGCAGTAGAAGACAGCTCGCAACGGAACTAGGGGAAAATATATTTTTGCTTTCCTGTTCCCAAGTCTGCAGTTAGCTCTCGACAAGTTTGCTTCCACTTTAGAAACCAGTCCTAAAACTTGATCATCCTACTGAGAATCACTGTCCTCAAGATGCCACCAGAGACACGGAGAGACTTCGAGGGCCAGATGGGGCTCTCCAAGGACAAAGGAGAGAGTCTCTGTGCTCAGTGCTGGTTTGAGATGACAATGACTGAGCACACAAGGTTGCGTGCTGGGGCTCCTGCGATGGCTCAGTTGGTAAGGCGCTCGTCATGCAAGCATGCGATCCTGAATCTGAGTCCTCAGAACTCAGGAAAACCTCTGCACTGCAGTGCACATCTACAGCCCTGTGCAGGAACAGGAGCAGCAGGCAGCTCCCTGGATCCTGCTGAGCCAGTCTGGCCAGTTGGTAAGTTCCAGGTTCAGTGAGAGACCTTGTCCCCCCCCAAAAAAAAGATGAAGAAAAACTTAGGAAGACACCTAATATTAACCTCTGACCTTCAAATATGTGAACATGCACACACGTGTGCACCTGCATGTTCACAAGCAAGCATATGCACACCTGCACACACACACAACTGCACGTGGCTGAACGCCCTGCTGTTTAGACTACTGAAGGGCTTCAGCTTCGATTCTGTGCAAGTGTCAGGAGCCCTCTAAGCAGGACTTCTCTTCTGAGTATCTTCTTAAATGTCCCCTGGTAAATTTTCTTCTGCATATGGCAAACATTTTTGTTTGTTTGTTTGTTTGTTTCCAGAACGTTTCCTTGTGAGCTTGCCTGAAGTTCCCCATAACCGCTTTCAGCCAGGATCTACTAGGAGAGGCTAAGCAAACAGAATTATAAAGTATAGACAAATGCTGCCTGATTCTAAAACCCAAAGCAAGTCAGGTTTGGCCATAACTATCTAGAAAGATGGAGCTTATTAATAATAATATGATGCTTCGGCTATGGCCTCTACTTTATACTTTGTAAATTAGTCTGCCAGTCTCATCAGCCACCCTCAGGGTTGGCGAGAAGAGTGCTGGCGCCCCAGGTAATATTTTTTTGGCAACCCCTCCCCAAAACAACAAAGCTAGTCCCCCACTGCTCTCTCCTCTCCATTCCTCAGGTTACCCCATCTCTCTAATTGGTATTCATCCAACGCTGAACAGTAGCTATCAGCACTTGTGATTAACAGCCTTGTGAGACCTTGTGCAAGCAGCAAGAGTTGGCTCTTGTATCCACCATTTAAAAGGACGCCTGAATATGAGATTCTTGTTTCAAAGAGGTGCAGATGGATGGTACTGTGTTTCCGCCATCTGAATGGGTCGCAACAGCAAGGGATGCGTGGCTCAGCAAAGGGGAAGGGACATCCGAACCCCTCTGCAGGGTCACTCGCAGCGTCTCTATGTACTGGGAAACTTTGAAAGCTGCACCTGGGCCTCCGTCACTCCAGCATAAATAAATCACTTGCTTGTTTAGTGTTGAGAAACCCTTTGCCTGTCATTTATTTTTCATTTAATTTTTTTAAAATTTGTGTGTGTGTGTGGTCTTGTGTGTCTGTATGAGTGAGTGGCACCTGTGTGTGGGAGCCCTCAGAAGCTGGAAGAGGGTGTTGGATCCCTTAGGGATGGAGTTACAGGTAGGTAGTTGTGAGCATCCTTAAGTAGACGCCAGACACCAAACTCTGGACCTCAGGAAAGACAAGCGGCCTTATGCTATGTATGCCATTTCTTTTCCTCCCACACTTTGGTCTGTAAAGTTCCACTCTTTTTACTCCCTCCCACCCCACCTTACAGCAGCGTCTGTGGGTCATAGGAAATTGGGCATCCTTCTGTATTGAGTGTCAGAGCCCGGTTCCATGCACAACCCCTCTCTACTGAGTGGCCCAGAAGGCCTGTCTCGGGAGAATTTTGCATGTCAGAGTCTGAGCCCTCCATCTGGAGCTCTTTGCTCTGCATCGGAGCTGGGCACAGGATTTCAGAAACTGGAGCTCTTTGCTCTGCACTGGAGCTGGGCACGGGATTTCAGAAACATGTTTGGAGTCTCATGGAGCCACCAAGTGTGTTTGGACTGCAGCAGATTTTACAAGCCGTGGAGCAAATTGTAAATACTTTTTGGATACTGCTGCACATTTTATAAATAATTCTGGCAGAGTTTTAATTCTCTAGGACTTCAGGGGTTTGTTATATTCAATTTTTCATTATTTGTTCATTTCCATGTGGCCTTATTTCTGCAAACATGATTTCTTGAAAAATGGAATTAGGTCCAGATTTAGCAAATACAAAAGGATGGTTTGTAGCATCTCTCTCATAAACTTGTTCTGAGCAGAGGCAAAATGAACTCATCTGTACTTAGTGAAGCATAATTGCCAATTTATACGTAGGCATTGAAGGGAAATTGAGATTCCAAATCACACCCATATTTACAGCTGCTATCCTATCTTCTCTTCAGGGTAACTGGCTCCCTCTCCCTCTCCCTCTCCCTCCCCTTCCCTCCCCCTCTCCCTCCTCCTCCCTCTCCCTTTTTCCTTCTCCCTCTCCCTCTCCCTCTAGCTCTCCCTCCTCTTCCTCTTTCCTTCTCCTTCCTTTCCACATGCACCCTCCCAGTCAGTCTTATTCAAAGTACACCATCCCCACCCTGCCCCAGCCAAGCACACTGGATGAGAGAGAAAGCAACAGCCGCAGTGACAAATACCTTTCCGTGCAACTGTTTCTTCTTCCAGTATTTTGTGCTTCCCTGCATTGGTTATGCAGATGATCCAAGGTGAGAGAAACAGACCTACCAACTGGTGCAGCCATTTTTCTCATTGCTGTGACCAGATACCTCCCAAGAAGCAACTTATGGGTTTGGGATGATGGCTTAGTCATTGAAGTATTTTTTGTAATGAAAGCATGAAGACTGAATTCGATCCTCGGCACCCACGATGGTGTGTGCTTTGTGAAGGGGAGACTGAGTTAAACAGTGTAGCAGTGTATTAAATCAGCAAACTTAAACACACACACACACACACACACACACACACACACACACACACACACACACCCCACATGTGAGGGAGAGGAGATGGGGGAAGAGAGAGAGATTAAAAGAAGAGAGAGATTAAAAGAAGCAACCTAAGAAAGGAAGGCACCCTTCAGCATACTGTTTCATGGTTATCGTGATGTGTGTGGTAGTTTGAATGAGGAAAGTCTCCTGTAGGCTCAGCTATTGACCACTTGGCCCTCCCTCACTGGTGGAACTTTTGGGGAGGTACAGAAGATGCAACCTTGCGGGAAGAAGCATGTTACTGGGGGCCTTTGAGAGTGTATAGCCTTGGTCCCCGCCAGTTCGTTCTCTCCATTTCCTGGTAGTGGTTGAGGAGTTGATCTCTCAGTTTCCTGCTCAGCTGCCTGTTGCCATGCCCTTCCCGACATTAGGAACTATAAGTCAAATTAAACTTTCTTCCGTAAGTTGCTTTTGGTCTACATGCTTTATTACAGTAACAGAAAAGTAACAACTCTAGTGGGAGGTCGGAGCAGCAGGATTGTGAAGCAGTTGGTCACACTTGAGCCACAGTCAGAAAGCAGACTGGTCCATGGTAGAGCCTAGCCCACCAGACGGTGCCACACGCGATGGTGTGGTCTTCCCTGCTCCGGCAAACCTCCCTGGAAACACTGTCATTACCTCCACAGTAATTCTAAATCTCACTCAAGTTGACAACAAAGAGGCTAAAAACGTTTCCAGTCTTTTGCATGCGTACGTTTCCTCCGCTTAAAATACCCTTCACAAAGATGCAGTGCTAACTCCTGACTCCTTCGCCTCTCAGGATTCTCTGCGCAGCTTTCTCGCTAACCCCTTTCTGGCATCGTGGTTAAAACTGTAATCCCTCAACCCCAAATCCCGATATCCTTTCCATACAAATTTCTGTACAAATTTGCTCACAGTCTTGCCTCCCTGGGGTAAGTGGCCCTCCAGCTCTGCTTCCCTTCTTTACACTTCTGAGCTCCAGGTACTTCCACTAGCTCCAAACTCCGTTTGCATGAGGTCCGATGGCCGTGGAAGCCCTGCTTCAATGTGATTTTAGGTTCAAGTCTCTCCAAAGAGTAAGCCTCAGGTTTTGTCTGCATCTGCTCTTTGGAGAAGCAAGGGCCTGACAGACGCAGGTTCATGGTCTTCTCCCCCCCCCCCCAAGCTGATAGTGAAGTCAGCCTTGTATGGCTTGCCAACAGATGAGAGCTGGATAGTTTTCCAAAAGCAAAAATCATCATACAGTTAGAGTAAAAGAGAAGACATTTTTAGCCTCTTTGTTGTCAACTTGACTGAGATTTAGAATTATCGCGGAGGTAATGACAGTGTTTCCAGAGAGGTTTCACGGAACAGGGAAGACCACACCATCACATGTGTGCACCATCTCGTGGACTAGGCTCTACCACTCACCACTGTCTTCTTTCTGACTGTGGCTGAAGTGTGACCGGCCGCTACACCACACAGCATCCAAATCGCAAAAGAAGCCCCTAATCAAGCTTCGTTTTTTACAGTTCTGGTAACTAAAACTCACAGAGATAAAAACCCTTGCAAAGGACCACAACGGCTAGCTGTCTTTGGAACGGGTGCTGCTTAATACCTCTCTGAGACTTTATGGTCTTGTCTCCTCAGCTGTCTAACTCCAAATTGCTCTGAACGTCAGTGGTAAGGTTTTTTAATTAAGAAGTATTCCTTACCTTTGGGAGCCTTTATACTTGCAGTCTCTCTCTGATTCACTGATGAGGTGATATAACCCAGAAGAACCCTGC
Source organism: Uromys caudimaculatus (assembly GCA_028551405.1). NCBI lineage: Eukaryota > Metazoa > Chordata > Mammalia > Rodentia > Muridae > Uromys > Uromys caudimaculatus. The sequence goes on from CM052715.1 coordinate 4,571,547, forward strand.
ACACCCTTAGCTTCCCGTGAACTTTTCTACAAGCCTCCACTCCCCATATCGACCAGGAAACCATAATTTACCCATGCACCCCGTGCCAAGCAGCCCTCCATAAATTTGATGCATAGAACTAAACCAACATAGTGCTTTAAGTTCACAAAGTATGTGAGTCAGTTTTATATTCAGATGAGGAAGCTGCCTCTGGTACATTGTATACAACTCGCGTCCTCACGAGAATTGGACCAAATCATCTTGGATAGAGGTAACGGAGGTTCATAGGTCACCAAAGGTTGGTAAGTCACTGATGTCAGTGCTAAGGCTGGAGGGCTTAGCTTTTAAAACATAAAACAAGGATAAGAATAACTCTGAGTAGCACAGATGTGATTCCAAATGTAGGGCCTGAATAATACAGGAAACTGGATGCTTGGGAGTCAAAAAGCATAAACAAGAATGGTTTCAGATAACAGTCACAAAGCAGCGTGTACCAGAGAGCATATTTAAGTAAAAATATAGGGCCAGCAAGACATCTCAGACCTGAACTCAGTCCCTGGAGCCCACATTAGAGAGAGTAAACTCCTGAGCATCGTCCTTCGACTTTTCACATACATGCCAAGATGGCACATGAACACCAGCATTCACAGCAGACAAACACAAAATAATAGTAGTAATGAATAATAATTATAATCACATAATGGCCATAGAGTAGGGTGGGGCTGGGAATGTTGATGCTAGGACACCAGGTGAGATTCCCCCTCAAAGTCAAATATGGTTTACATTGGGATTTTTGTTCGTTTTTCATTTTCTTATTTTTTTTCATACAATGTATTTTGATCACGCTTCCCCTCCCCCAGACCTCTCCCACCCACCTTAATGCTGGCATTCACTCTCACGACCCACTTGCTGTCTCCTCGTTCTCTCTCTAGGATTCATGCATGTATCATCCCAGACTCTCAGGCAACACACCCAGGACCTGCACAGGTTCAAGGCAGACAGGGTCCCAGTCCTGAGACGAGGAAATGGTCACCAGGTCACACCAGCGATCAAGAAGCCATTTGCAATTGAGACATGCTGGCAAAGAGAAGATCCATTTTCTCCAATAGAGTGTCAGTGCATTTATAGTTTTTAAAAGCATAACTCTTCTGATTTCTTTAATCAACTTTCATAAATTATAGATGCCAGTCTCATGTAAAAGTTTAATTAGTAACTTTCATGTGTAATGCAATATTGGAAAAGGATTTGAGATCGATGTGTAAATACAGCACCCACTATAGTAAGTTGTCTGCATTGCTGTGTTCATGGCAAAAGGCTGGCAAGTAGCAAAGAAGTGGAGAATGCTTTCTTCCAGCAACAGGCCGACAACTCACACCTGGAATTTATTCTCTGCAGTTCAGCAGGGCTACGTCTGCTTCTGGGTCTTTGCTGGGGATGCAGGAAGCCAGGACTTGAAGATCTATTGAAGACCTAGCAACTGGGTCAGGCTTAGTTCTACCAACCCTTCCAGAAAGGAGTTGTTCTGAGCAATAATTTGCCTTTCAAAAAGGTCGAGTTATGCAGGAAAAATGATATTGGGAGAAAAACAGTTCACAAGGTGGGAAGCACAAACCCATGTGACTCAATCATAATATTTGAACCTACTGAGCATGTGATTTGGAGGGCTGGTTTTTTCTTTTATGATTCCCATTGGGAAAGCTAATATGATTTTTTTTTACCAAGATAGACCTAGTACTGTTCGCTAGACTGATTAATTTTACATCTGTTCTAACACAAATGGCCAGCGGGAAAATTATTTCCAGATTCCTAAAGGTTGATGAACAGCAACGCAATTAATCCTTGAGTACCTAGGAGGATGCTCTCTCCCCATTTGTATCTGACTGTATTTTTACCCTGTACGTGGCTCAAAATTGGAGCTTCTATTCACAGGCCCCTGGTTTCTTAGCAAGATAAACAGATCCTTTGGAAAACCAAAGCTCAGAGGTTTGGAATCTGTTATGTGGCCTTGCAAACATCATGAGATTCACCGAAACTTTGAACCTGGTTTGAATTTGGAAATGATTCTCCTATGAGTCCCACTATTACAGTTTTGCTAACACTTGGTTTTCCTGGTGGAATTTAATCTGAGATTAGCATCCTCATGCAGGCCTAACCCAGCTGAGAGAAGGAGATATACATGTGTGTGTGTGTGTGTGTGTGTGTGTGTGTGTGTGTGTGTGTGTATGTACACACACACACACACACACACACACACACATAGTGTAAGTATTAGAATTCATTAGTGACTTTAACATTCAGTTGAACAGTATTTAAATAAAAAGAATAGAAGACACTCAGGCCTTCAGAGACTATAAAGATGAATTAATTATAGTCCTTGCCCCCAAGAAGTTTATAATCTAGCAGGAGGATAAGACAGTAGTCTGATAACTTACATGAGAGAGTTTAAAACAAAATAGGATGTAGATTCAAAAGAAAAAGATGGGTAGAGAGATAGAAGGCACTGCCGCTGAGAAGGGCCTTGGAGGAGTTTTAACAAGAATCTATTAAGTGGGGTGGGAGGGAGAGAAAGGCGGCCGTGGAGATACCCAAGGGTATGAACACACGAGACTGGCGTCCTGTCCCTCCTCACGCACTGCACAGCTACCCGCTGAGAAACTACCCTGAATACTAAACTGCTATACAGAGTTAACTTTTTAGCTGGGTATTCACCATCACTGCTTCTGATCACCCATTACCAAGGAGACACTTAAATTATCAAAGGCACCATAAAAAGATAGAACGGGACTACATCCCTCTGTTTAATGGCTAGTGTGGGGGTGCTGGGTCATCTGTCATGCTGTCTGTTTGCCAGTGGCCCCATCAGGGTCCAGGGTTAACCAGTGAGAGAGGAGTACTCAGTGTCAGAACTTCCCAGTCCCTGCAGCTGCATTCTTCCATAATAAATCACCCAACATGACCAGGGGATCCACCCAGCATCACCTACTCTCAGAGACAGACAAGCAGTGACTTGGTGAGATGTCTTCACTCTGATGTAGTCTTCATTTCTCATTGATATTTTTCCTTTGAGAAGAAAGTGTAATATAGTACACATTATATAAGTCAGTTGGGACTGGAGCGATGACTCAGCTGGTTAAATGGTCTCTGAGCAAGCCTGATGATCTAAGTTCAATTCCTGGAACCTGCTTGTGTAATAGGAGAGAACTGACTCCCGAAACGACCTCCACAGATATGCCAGGGCACACAGCACCACTACAACAACAATAATAAATAATAGTTTTTTAAATACTCAACAGAACTTATGATATCCAACGCTGGGGCTTGTGCATCCTCAAGTGTATCTTGTAGGTTGCCCTGTTTGCAAAATGAGGCCAATTCAAGTCACCTCCATAAGTTAAACACCATGGGAAGATTAATTGTTCAGGGTTCATTGAGTGCTTTCGATATGAAAAGCACGATGTATGTCACAAACAGGGCTGTGACTTTGGGGGACACAGTAGACAATAGGCAGGAAGGAGCTTCTAAGACAAAAGCTTTATTCTCATGTAAATGCTCAATAAAAAGGGCTATGGGAGAAGGCTGCAGGAATGTAAAATATAAACAAGCATGTTCCACGAGGAGTCAGCAGATTTTATCAAGTTAATAAATTATTACAATAGTGTGCATAAAATCAGACTCATGCAGAACCAGCCCTGAGAATACAATGCATGGCTCCTGGCATTATCTGGCAGGGAGGAAAATCCTATTGATTTTTGGAGAACATTGGATCTGGGAGATTTTTAAATTAGGCAAGGGTGATGACCCAGTTTGGGTATGAAGGCTTAAAAATAATCCCAAAGAAGAATAAAGCCCAAGGAGAAGTCTCTGAAGGTAGCTATTTTTAACCATTCAGGTCTGTGTGACACAGAGAATTCCAAAACCTGAATGCAAAAAGGAATGTGTGTATGCATGTATATGAGTGTGTGTGTGTGTGTGTGAGAGAGAGAGAGAGAGAGAGAGAGAGAAGGAGGAGGAGGAGGAGGAGGAGGAGGAGGAGGAGGAGGAGGAGGAGGAGAAGGAGGAGGAGGAGGAGGAGGAGGAGGAGGAGGAGGAGGAGGAGGAGGAG
>CM052715.1:4575727-4587185 GCA_028551405.1 Uromys caudimaculatus
TACATGGGACTCCCACATAGGCCAAAGCAGGACATCAGGCATCTTTCTCTGTCACTCACTTCCTGATTCTTTTGGGACAGGAAGTAAGAAACCTGAAGCTCACCATTTTGGCTAGGCTAGCTGGCCACGAGGCTCCCATGATCCACCTGTCTCTGCCCCCACGCCCAGCATTGCTAGGGTTATAGGCACACAGCTCGCCATGCTGGCTGGCTGGATTGCTTTCCTTCTTTCTCTTTCCATGGCTAGGACTCACACTTGGCTTGCACAGCAAGCACTCTTAGACACTAAGCCATCTCCCCAGCCCCTAAAGAAAACGTTTAAGGACTCCCCTACATTATCATAATCTTAGCATAAAATGCAAAAGGTAAAAACATTTATTTATAATTAAATTTAAATTTAAGGAAAATAAATATTTTATGATTTTTATTAGTGTATGAGAGAACAGAGTTGTTATATTTTTTCTGAGATTTTGATTTGACTAAAAAATTCTTATATGAAACAAATACCACATCATAGAGTTACAATATATTAGAAACGGGTGGGCTGAACTAAAAGATTGGTGTTCACAGAGGAAGGGGCTATGTATCAATTAGCTATTGCCAAAATAATGCTGTATAGTAACAACCACGAGATAGTGCTGCTCGACCATAAGCACTTGTCTTGATCACCCTGTAATCAGTTGTGTGTTCATGCCTTCTGTATCACACTTTCCCTGATCCGTGCGTCTGTGTCCTCCTTAGACCACTGGCCCAGCCAGAACGTCCACTTCATTATGGCAGCAGAGCAGGAAACGCGGCTAAGACCAAAACTGTGATCCAGGCAGGAATTTGTGCCATCAAGATCCAGCGAAGGGGTAGGGAAAGATGAGGAGCTGAACCAAACGTATTTCTATTTTGATGTCACAGTTCAGGAAAGCTGGGGGGTGAGAACCGGTCTGTGGAATGAGTTTAAGATGTCTTCCACTTCCGGTGTATTCTAAAGGAGGAGCAGAGAGAGACAGAGACAGAGACAGGCAGACAGACAGACAGACAGACTCTGCCTCATCCTTGGGGTGTTCAGCGAAGATGCCAAACACTCCCTCAGACACTGTTAAGTCAGTTAGTGGTTGGTCTCATTGTAAGCCTGTCTTCATGTTTGCTCTCCTTTCAAACGTGGTAAGCTGTAAAGAGCCAAGTTGGCTTGACTCTTTACTTTGGTTTTAATTTTATTATATTTATAAATATGCATTATTTATGTGTGGGGGTGCACATGTGGAAGTCAGAGGACAACTTTGGGGAGTCAGTTTTTCCTTCCATGGAGGTACTGAGGTTAAAACCATGTCATCAGGCCCCACATAAGGAACCTTCATCCGCAGAGCTATCTAACCAGCCCCAAATTTAACTTAAAAAAAAAAAAAAAAAAAAAGCCGGACTGTGGTGGCACATGCCTTTAATCCCAGCACTCGGGAGGCAGAGGCAGGTGGATCTCTGTGAGTTTGGCGCCAGCCTGATCTACAGAATAAGTTCCAGAACAGACAGAGCTATACAGTGAAACCCTGTATCAAACAAACAAGCAAACAGTTTAGTTTCAAGTATGTATGGGTCAAGGGGGAGGGTATTGTGGACTTGAATGCAGGTGTTCATAGGAGCCAGAAGAGGGCGCCAGATACGCCAGAGCTGAGTTACAGATGGTTGTGAGCCACCCAGCTTTGTGGGTGATGGCAATCTAACTCTGAAGAGTAGTGCCTGTTCTTGGGACTGCCTAGATAGTACAGAGGACCCAGGTTTGCTTCTCACAGCCCGAATTGTGGTTCACAACCATCTGTAACTCCAGTTCCAGGGAATCCGACACCCTTTTCTGAACTCCATGGGTACTAGGCACACACACAGAACATATGCGTACATGTAGGAAAAAAAAGTCATACACATAAAATAAAATAAATCTTTAGAAATGTAAAGAAAAATAGTATGTGCTCTTCACTACAGTCACTTTGATAGTCCCGCCTCAGGTTTTAGTTAATAGTTATAGACACGTGTGTGTAGCTGACTGGAGCAGCTCCTGTTTGGGAGACTAGTCACCCTGCCATCATAGCGTTCCATTCGCACCTACCAGTTCCTGAATGACTTGAGTTCATTCCACTATGGCAGGAAGGAACATGTCGCTGCATGCACAGCTCTGACTTCAGACGACCCCGCTCCAGCCCTGACTGCTTCAGACAACTTGCATGGGGAATTAATTATAAGGCTCCAGTCATTGTAAACCTCAGTGTACTCCTTACTCCCGTGACTCATAGGAAACTTCTGGTTGGTGCAATAAGAGGCCTATAGTTCATTTTTATGTGGGGCTTGTGATTGGTTCTAGTAGGAGACTTCCAACTGGTCCAAGGAGAAGCTTTGTTCTGATTGGTCCCTTTCTCCTGACTATGTACTCAAGCGGCTTGGTTCACTTTTTAAGCCAGCTAAAAACCACTCCCCTACGCTGCCTCGTGGTAAGGTAACAGCCCTAGGAAAAGGATTCTCACAGTTTTCTTTTCGCCCTGTGCCTGTGATCTTTACCATGGGTGGAGCGAGCTGAGTTATTAATACAAGAGAGAGAGCAGCGGCAACAAGCAGCAGCCACGCCAGCAACAGCACTTGACAGGCATGACAGAGTGCCGGAGAGCAACTGGGGACAGAAACATCAGGGAACAGAGGCAGAGATGATGGGCAGTGGTAGATACAGAAAGAGATGAAAGAAAGAGAAGTTAGCTAGCAGAAGACCGACAGAAGTAGGCTGCTATAGAGAGGGACGGCAGCCCCAGTGGCTAGAACAATTCCAGGAATGTGCCAAACCCCATTGGCTGAAGGTAACCCTGGTTTGGCAAAGGAGCATTCCTCTATGCTTGGTAACCCTGTCATTCCTCGGGTACCACTGTTTCCCCAGAGACAAGGCCTCTCATTGGCCTGGACTTCACCAAGTAGATTAGACTAGATTGCCTGTCTCCACCCCCAGCCCTGGGACTGCAAGCACACACCATCATGCCCAGTTTTTATAGGGGTGTTTTGGGAAGACTTAACTCTGGCCCTTATACTAGAAAGGCAACTACTTTACTAGTCTATCTCTTGAGTCCCTAGGAAGTAGTGTGTTAGTTTCTCTTCTGTTGTAGTAAGAAAGTCCTCTGACAAAAGAAACTTATGGGGGAAATGTCTTACTCTGGTTCACAGACCAAAGAGGCCATCATGGAGTGGAACCAAGGCAGCAGGAGCACCAGGCAACAGGTGACATGCATCCACAATCAAGAAGCAGCCATGCACATGGTGAGCGATGTGTTGGTCATCTTCCTCTCTCCACTGACACAGCCCAGGACCTCATCCAGGGAATAACGCTGCCCATACCGAGTGGGTCTTCCAACATCAGTCAGTGAAATCAAAATACCCCCGCAGGCATGCCCAGATGCTGTCACGCTGACAATTAACACTAACGTTTTATATAAACTTTTATATTTATTTATATAAGATATAAGCATGTTTATATGAACTTTTAAAAGGTACTCTATACATACATGTTAGCTAGTTAAGTGATATATAAAAATATTACACATTCTGACCTAGTAACTCCATCTCTGAAAACATGAAATAAAACATATGCACTACAATTGTTAATGGTCATAAGGAAGAACACGGCGTCCTAAGATATCTTCATACACACATCATGTACTTGGCAAATAGTTATAACTTTTTTCCAACAAAATTTTACCCTTTCAGTAGTTCTTGCTTTCTCTGTCATCTCATTTAAAAGGCATTACATCCTTATGCAAATCCTACACACATAGAAAACAAACGTGGAACCAAGTAATGTGTTACCGTAAACCCAATGAAAGGTTGGAGGAGCCTGCAAAGCTTACGAAAAATTAGTTCTGGGCCAGATGCCAGATTCAGACATGGTTCGGTTGTGGGTTGTTTGTCTATGAGTGGTGTTGTGGACTCTGGTTCAAATATCACCAGTGACAATTCTGGCTTCCTTGGCTGGCTGAGACTCCAAAGGCAGCGCCAATAATCCCAGTCACTTCCTGGTTGATTGGTATGTGTTTTACGGACATGGGGACAGACAGAGAGATGGCTGGAATCCTGTAAAGTAGTTTTGGCCATCCTGCTTCCCAGGATAGATGCACCTGCCCCTTCTCAGAGCAGGCTGCCATTGCAGCCCACAGCCACCCTTTAAGGCCAATAGAAGTTCGGCTTCCCACTACTTGGGACAGGGCTCAAGTGAGGGCAAGAGATAGTACTGACCTTCTGTCTGAGTCTGCTCACTTCAGTGCCTCATGGTAGTGTTGCCTTTCTTACATCTTCTCCATTCTCTTTCATATTCTCTCCAGTGAGATCCTCTTTTCCCACGCCTGGTTCTTCAAGAGCCAGCTCAAATAAAGCCTCTACAGGAAGCCCTAGAAACCCCACCTCTTGACCCTGAGAAAGGGCTTGGCTCTCTTCCCTGGAGTTCTGCTGCTTCGTACATTTACCATTGAACTGAGCACTCACTGTCTTGCCCTGTTTTGTTGGGCCTTGTGTGCATTCCCAAATGAGTTAAGACACTTCTGCAGTGTCCCCCCATTACCCTCAGCTATCTTTTCCTTTCCTGCTGACACTCCATTACTGAGCAAAACTTTAGGACTGGGTTAAGCCAACCAATTGCATTTTTACACTACACTGGGGCTATTCAAGGAAATTTGACTAAGAATACTAAGTGTTGACTGTGTTGTCATTACCTGCTTCATAGCAACTATGGCCTCCTTCCCGTCCTCTATGTCCACAAAGGAGCTGACCCAAGCCTTCTCCTAATCACACTCACTATTACTTTGCTCCTCCCTAGATTCCTTGGTTAATTTGGATTTTTCTTTGAAAGAGAAAGACCATTCATCTAGAATTGCATTGATTCTTTCCCCTGATTATATGGGCCATTTGTGATGAATGGTCGTTGCTGATTTGACTGGATTTGAAATTACCTAGGAGACACACCTCCACATATGCATATGATGGTGTTTTCAGTGATTTGCCTGGGGACAGATGATTTACCCTGCATATGAATAGCCCCATCCTGGACTGAGTAAAACAGGAAAAGAGAGCAAGCCAACTGAACACCAGCATTCGTCTCTCTCTGCATCCCGATTGCTGATGAATTATGACTAATCACCTCTACAGGAAGCCCTAGAAACCCCACCTCTTGACCCTGAGAAAGGGCTTGGCTCTCTTCCCTGGAGTTCTGCTGCTTCGTACATTTACCATTGAACTGAGCACACACTGTCTCAGTTCACTAAGACTCCCCACCATGAGGGCCTGTACCCTTGAACTGTGAGCCAAAATAAACACTTCCTTCCCTACGTTGTTTTTCATTGGGTATCTTGGCACAGACACAGAAATGTAACTATTTACAAGCCAAGATACAGGTATGCAGTATCCTCACTGCAGTGATACTGCTGGCACACCACTCTTGATCTTATTGATGACAGGCACTCAGTCTCTCAGCCACTCTGAGTGCTGGCTGTTTAAAGTTCATAACCACTCCCTATACTGGAGCCTGATCCTCAGCCAAACAGTCCTAGCTAGAAGTCTGACCCTACTCCCTTGGAGGGCCAATCTCAGCAAAGGAGTGACTAGCACAAGGTGGAAATGCTTTGTCTCAGGGTGGAGATACACTTGTGTTGTGGTTTGTGATTTAGCATTGTTTGCCAGGAAATTCCAGACAGGATCATTTTCTGCTTTCTTCTCTTCCTAGCCTACTTCCTCATTCCCAATAGCATGGTCTCCAAAGTCACTTTAACAAAAATCTCAGAGTCAGGAATGGTGGCTCACATCTGTAATCCTAGCTGCTTGGGGAGTTGAGACAGGAAGATCACAAGGTCAAAAGTAGCCTGGGCAGTTGAAGGTCAGCCTGGCTTTCATGATGATCTCAGCTTAAAAAACAAAAACAAACAACAAACAAAACCCCCAAACCCGTCCCAGGCTCTTTTCTCAGGAACTCACCCTGTGCTTACAGGTATAGGTCTGAGTCCAGAGGGCACCTCTTCCATGTGCTTGTGTTTCTGAACAACAATTGGGATAGAGACACATGGATGGTGGCAGGAAAGGAGACAGTAACTTAGAGGAAGAGATAAATGACCCAGGACAGATAGGTCAGAGATGTAGCCCTGACTAAACTCCTAAGGAAGTCTGGGGACCTGTGACCTTTTCTGTGGTTGGGTTTTCTAGTCCTGCTCTGTCTTTAGCTTCTTTCCAATCTCCCATGCACACTATTCTTCTGATTCATGGCACACACAGATGCTGCCACTGTGCAGGTGATTCCTCTCCATTCACAGCCAAGGCCTTCTGAGAACCTATGTCTCCCAGCTCATCAGTGACCTAGTCTGTGACCCATGACCAACCTCTTCCCTGGAGCATCTCATTAAGTTCATTGGTCTCTGCCACAGATGAGTCCGTACAAGGCACTTTCTTCCTCTAACTAAACCAACAACCAGCCCCACTCATCTGTGTGCCCTTTTGTAGCATCATACATAAGCCCTATTGCTGAAGCAATCTGCAACCATAGTTTCTACTTTCTCACCTCCAGACTGTAGTGTAATTCTTCAAGATCCAGTATACCAGAAGAGTAAGAAGCGTAGGGGAAATGCATTCCATTTTGGACACATCTGAGACACCTGTCATTTTAAATGTGAGTTTTCTCTTAAGGAGTTGGAAATGAGGCTCTCAAGCCTCCATATAATGGGAAGCATTTACCCGACTCTCTGCTGTAGGGCAGATGCTTCGTGTATATGTCCATCCAGCTTTGCACCTGTCACTGATGAAAGATATAATTTATAATAATAACCAATTATACAATGTTCTTTATGGCAAATTACATTCTACCAATAGATTCTCAACGTGACTTTTGCCAAGTGCTCTTGTATCCAAAAACTCATGGTTGCAGTTGATGAAGGAATCTGATGAAAGAATTTTTGGGGAATGGGCTGACCTTTCTTGGGCTAGTTGTGTTTAACCACGGGGCCTACGGTGTCAGATTCTCACCATTGCTTAATATCCACCAGGGGCAGTGGTATCAAGTACTTGCATCAGTAAAGACAAAAAGATGCTGACTCCCATGGATGAATACAGAGCAGAAGCAAATTTTACTAAGGAAAATTACAGATAATGTGAGAAAGTCAAAGTCAAAGCATTAAAGAAAGTGAGAGGTTCTCCCGAGGGGGAGCAGGGTTCCAAGAGAGAAAAGAACACCTGACATTCCTTCTCCAGAAATTTCTATAGGGTCATGGAAGAACCTGGACAAAAGCTGAGGTGACTGCTATGACACTGATTAATTCTCTGGACTACTGAAGGCTGAGCTGACAGAAAGTTTATATACACAATGCATGTCCACCTAGTCCAGCCAGGGACATGAACATGTTCTAACCACATGCTGTTCACCTAGTTAGGACGAGTCACTGTCTCTTGTTGCTACCTTTGCATGAGTTTCAAGCGCTGCTAACTATACTAAACCCTCTTTGTTCCCATAGCCTCTGAGAAGCAGCTGCAGTGTTCTTGGTTATCCCCCTGCCTGTACATGGTGGTCTAGGACCTCTTTCCTGAAGTGGGTGAAGGCATTTAGAAGCCATCCTCACAAACAATTTATTCTGTTATATGAGCTGCATTAGAAGCATTATGTAAAGGGCAATAATGCCCAGCATGTGTTCCCCAGGGTCCCATGGACACTGGCCAGCTAGCCTACAGTGGCCAACCTTGCTCCTCAGGGTTTGTAGCTGTCTCTTATCAGGTCCACATGTCCGTCTCACCCAACCGTAAGTTCTCTGTTCCTCTTCCCTAGTGTTCCTAGCCTTATTGGCAGTTTGTAGTCTTTCACCTTGGTCTTCCTCCTTACTGCCTCCTGTGAAATAGCTCCTGCCTCAGTTCAGGAAGGACATAAACACTGACTAATGTTTATGTTAATGGGTGAGGGAGCATTCAGTGAGGAAGATGTAATCAGAATGTCTCCTGTTCAGTAAAGATACAAGCTTTTCAGTGTTGTTGCTGGCTGAACCATGTAAGCAGATTTTTTTCAATATTAGAATACTTCCTTAATTTGTCATATTAGCCAAAGTATGATACATTATTCAGATTAATCTACATTGTCAATATTTTGTGCATCACTTTCTAAAGACAAAGTAATCAACATCTTAATTGAGCCCTGGCTTGTAGCATCTCCCAATTCCTCTGGTGTAAATATTCCCACTATAGCCATTAGTTTTTAGGCTTCCAGTAACAGTATCACTTGGTTGAGACAGGAGTCTTCTATCGAATTTCTCCCACTCCAGTGACAGACACACATCATCTCAACAGCACAGATGAAAAGGAATGTATCAAAGGAAGTAATGCATTTTAAGTACTTATTACCTTAAAAATTCTGAGTTCATACCGTTTAGCAATGGCTACATTCAGCTCACTAAATTCTTGAAAACGTAAAGACTTGTTTTGGTGAGCGGGTTCACTGTCCTGTTGGTTTTCGTGAGCTGGCTCATTATCCTATTGGTTTAAAGTGCAATGAAGAGCTGTGGGGTGGGACAGCAAACAAATTACCAGCAGTCAAACTAGGAGTATATGGAAGGTTCCTGCAGGAAGAATCTAACTGGAAGAATGGAAACAGAAAGGTAGCTGAGAGTGAAACCGTGAAGGACACCAAGGCGTAAAGAGTAGACAGTCTAGATGGAGAATAACATGAGAACTAGCAGGTGGAGTCGCAGGACCAGTATCAGCCATGAAGGCGCTCAGAGGGGCTGATAAGTAGGTGACTGGACAGAGGAGAGACGAGCAGTAGCAAGAATGACAAGGGGTGAGGACACCCACAGATTACCCGTCCCTTCTGGGGTCTTTGTTCAACATCTTGGATGAGTATTCTTACGTTACAGTCTGAATGTGAAACGCCTCCTGCGTGATCAGCACGTGATCCCCCACCTGGTGGTGCTGGTTTTAGAGGAACCAGGTCACTGGGGGCAAGGCCTTTGAAGGTTATCCTGGACCTAAACCCTTCAAAATTCCCTGCTTCCTGTCTACTTAACTTTCCCTGGAGAGATGTGAATGAACATGTCTTCTACCCAGATTTACCACAAACAGACCAAAGTAACAGTTCTATCCATCTCCACCTTGGTGACCAGTGAGTTTATCGGTATTATAGATCATGAACAAGAAGTTTAATATAGGAGTGTAATGATCCCAGAACAGTTGCAAAGTCCTACCCTAGCATAGATGACAACCCCATGCAATCTGAGAGCCCTTCCATTTTACCGTCTATTATATATATATATATATATATATATTATATATATAGCATCTAGCATCTCCCAAGATCACTCACAGCTGGAGAGAGAGGAGGGGGAGTACTAGTCACAATCTCAGTTCAGAGTAGTGTTCTCTGCCCCCTCCTTCTATTAGTGAGGGTCAACAGCTGCATTACCATTTCTGTGGATCCAGCTACCTCTGCATTGTTCTATTCAGTCAATGGCTATGACTACTGGCCAATAAAATCTCTATTCCAAAGCAAGGATGGGATGCTCATGTTATGTCTGGTGTGAAAAAGCTACACTAAATACTACCTGAGGAGAGGAACCGTATTTGTCAGGTGTTACCATGCGCTCTGCCCAAGCAGAACGGCTAAGCACTCATGGACTGAGCCCTCTGAAACTGTGAGGATTAAACTTCTCCTTTGAGTTGTTGTTCTCCTAGGTATTTTGGTCACAGCTATGCAAAACTGACAAACACACTGGATTGCTTGGAAATCAAGTATATTAATTTTACTTGTGCAAATGTTTTGCCTGCAAGTTTGTCTATGCACTGCAAATGAGCCTGGTGCCCATGGAGGCTAGAAGAGGTCACTGTATCTCCTAAGACTAGAGGTACAGACAGTTGTGGGCCACCATGTGGGTCCTGGGAACTGAGCCTGGATCCTCTGGAAGAGCAGTCAGGACTCACTACTGAGCCATCTCTCCAGCCCCAAGGAAATCAAGTATTGTAAATAAAGGATCCACACAGTCAAGGGTGGCTGAGATTCCTGGGCTAACACCTGCCTCAAGAACATAAAGGGAGCAAAAGCCAAGGCGAAGTACTGATGAGAATTTCTTTGAATCTTCAGGAGGCTGTGTATGAAAACCTCGTGTTGTTTCACTTAATTCAAGCCCAGGATGTCACCCCAAACTCCTAGAAATGTATTGCCTGAGGTTTCTGAAATTCTAAGAGACACTACGTAGGTGTCTGACTCATTCCTGAAAACAAGACACTTCCCACATGAGTGGCAGGTGATGTGACATACAGTCTCAGAGTAGAAGACAATGTCTGATAAGTCACTGGGCTGCCTCTAGCAGGAAGGACAGCCTGAGGGACCTTCTGATGTACACTGATTAAAGGCTTCCTCTGAAGGCCTGGGTCACCTCCGCAGTAAGGCTGGCGGTACATGTTTTTATGTTCATATTGAGGGAGAGAATAGCCAAAGATGGAACTCCCAGGCCTAGACTGAGGCACAGCTGCCACTCACTGCATTACATTGTCTTACAGAGAGCCAGGTTTGGTAGCATACTCTCGTAATCCCAAATAAGGGAAGTAAAGGCAGGTGGGTCCCTGGGCTCACCGCCCAGTTTAGCCTGCTTGGTAAGAGTCAAGCTACTGAGAGACACTGCAGGCAATGTCTTCAAAGTCTGACTAACAAGCACACATAGCATCTGACACAATAATAGTAGGAGACTTCAACACCCCATTATCATCAATGGGCAAATCTTGGAATCACAAAATAAACAGAGACTCAGTGAAACTAACAGATGTTATGAACCAAATAGATTTAACAGATATCTATAGAACATTTCATCCAAAATCAAAAGAATATACCTTCTTCTCAGCACCTCATGGTGCCTTCTCCAAAATTGACCATATAATCAGTCACAAAACAAACCTCAAGAGATACAAGAATACTGAAATAATGCTATGCCTCCTATCAGATCACTATGGATTAAGGCTGGTCTTCAATGGCAACAATAACAACAGAAAGCCCACATACACATGGAAGCCGAACAATGCTCTACTCGATAACTTGGTCAAGGAAGAAATAAAGAAAGAAATTAAAGACCTTCTAGAATTTAATGAAAATGAAAGTACAACATACCCAAACTTATGGGACACAATGAAAGCAGTGTTAAGAGGAAAACTCATAGATTGAAGGCCTCCAAAAAGAAACTGGAGAGAGCATACACTAGCAGCTTAACAGCAGACCTGAAAGCTCTAGAACAAAAAGAAGCTAATGCACCCAAGAGGAGTAGAAGGCAGGAAATAATCAAACTCAGGGCTGAAATCAACCAAGTAGAAACAAAAAGAACTATACAAAGAATCAACAAAACCAGGAGTTGATTCTTTGAGAAAATCAACAAGGTAGATAAACCCTTAGCCAGACTAACCAGAGGGCACAGAGACAGGATCCAAATTAACAAAATTAGAAATGA
>CM052715.1:4587685-4600248 GCA_028551405.1 Uromys caudimaculatus
TCACACCAGTCAGAATGGCTAAGATCAAAAACTCAGGTGACAGCAGATGCTGGCGAGGATGTGGAGAAAGAGGAACACTCCTCCATTGTTGGTGGGATTGCAAGCTGGTACAACCACTCTGGAAATCAGTTTGGCGGACCCTCAGAAAAATGGACATAATACTACCTGAGGACCCAGCTATACCACTCCTGGGCATATATCCAGAAGATGCTCCAACATGTAATAAGGACACATGTTCCACTATGTTCATAGCAGCCATATTAATAATAGCCAGAAGCTGGAACAACCCAAATGTCCCTCAGCAGAGGAATGGATACAGAAAATGTGGTACATTTACACAATGGAATACTACTCAGCTATTAAAAACAATGACTTCATGAAATTCGCAGGCAAATGGATGGAACTTGAAAATATCATCCTGAGCGAGGTAGCTCAGTCACAAAAGAATGAATATGGTATGTACTCACTGATAAGTGGATATTAGCCCAAAAGTTCAGAATACCCAAGTTTCACTTTACAGTAACCGCTGGACTGAGTGTGAGGTCCCAGATGGAGGACTTGGAGAAGGGACTGAAGGAGCTGAGGGAGTTTGCAGCCCCATGGAGGGAGCAACAGTGTCAACTGGCCTGATCCCCCCGCCCCCGTCCTCCTGGAGGCTGGACCACCAACCAAAGAATACACATTGAGGGACCCATGGTTCAGACCACATATGAGGCAGAGGAGGGCCTTGTTGGCCATCAGGGGGAGGAGAGGCCCTTGGGCCTGAGTGTGTTAGAGGCCTCAGTAAAGGGGCATGTCAAGGTAGGAATATGGGAGTGGGTAGGTGAGTGGGTGGGAGGTGGAATAGTCTCATAGAGACCAGGGAGGGGGAGGGGATAGGGGGTTTCCAAAGAGGAGACCTAGAAAAGGGGAAACATAGGAAATGTAAAGAAAGTATCAAAAAAAAAAAAAAAAGTCTGACTAACACAATAAATAATGGAGCATGCTTTTTACATGTGAGTTTCCACATGAAGCTTTTATGTAAGTTGTTATAGACTTGAAAGAAAAAGGTTTCTAAGACAAAAAATGAAAGCAATCCTTTTTTTTTTTTTTTTTTTTTTTCGACAAAGTCTCACTATCTAGACCTTGCTGGCCTTGAACCCACTATAAACTCTCCAGAGACCCACCTCTGTCGTTCTGGGACTGAAAAGTGTGACCATGGCTGACCAATAGGGTATGTTTTTTATGGCACTGACCATCATTCATCTATTCTAAAACACTACCTAGTACCGAGTAAGACACACCAATAGTTTATGTTACAAAGGAAAAACATCTTTTCAATTTCAGAAATATTAAAATGTGAGCAAAATCAGTCTCCATCAAATGCTGTTTCAATTAGTACATCTTCCTCTATCTCTCTGAAGATAACATGTGGGGTGTGTGTGTGTGTGTGTGTGTGTGTGTGTGTTTGAACAGGAGCATGTATGCAAATGTATGTAGAGGTCAGAGGTTTGTCTGGTTTCTTTTTCTTCTATCTTTCACTTTATTTTTTAAAATATATTTTTACTAATTCCTTGAAAATTTCATACGTGTATATAATGTGCTTTTTAAGATTTTATTTATTTTTATTTATGTGTGTGTTGCTTTCCTGTATGGGCACCACCTGCATGCCTTGCAGAAAGAGGGAGTCAGATGCCCTGAAATGGATGTTACACGTGGGTACGAGCTGCCGCGTGGGTGCTAGGAACTGAACCCAGGTCCTTTGGAAGAGCAGCAAGTGCTCTTAAACCATGAGACATTTCTCCAGTGCCTGGATGATGTCTTTTGGTCTTGTTCTCCCCAACTTTTCTCCTACTCCTCCAAGATCCACCTCCTCCCACCAATGTGCCCTTTTTAATCTTTTTTTTTTTTTTTTTTTACTTGTATTATCCACTGAGTCCAATTCACGTTCCCCATATACTCATTAGTGTGGGACCATCCACTGGAGTACGAGCTACTACTAGGGGTAATGACCATAAAGAAAACTGACTCTGCCTCCCCATGCAGCCAGCAACTGTCAATGACAGGCAAGGCATGGGGGTCATCAGTCTTCCCTTGCTCCATGCTGGAATGCTGACTGCTTGTTCTAGTGCAGGAACCCACGGCTGCTGCGAGGTCACAAACGCTGCCTTCCTGCCGTGTCTGGAAAATCTGTTTCCAGACGTCCTCCCTGACCTCTGGCTCGCTCTTAGAATCTTTTTGATGCTACTTCCACTGTGTTATCTGAGCCTTGGGAATAGGGGATGCCTATTTTTGAATCAAGTTCTCTCAGTGACCCTGGAGCTCACTGATTTGGTAAGTCTAGCTTGCCAGTGGCTCCAGAGGTCCGCCTGTCTCTGTCTCCCCAGCACTAGGATTACAGGCATGTGCCACTGCGCCTGACTTTCATGTGGGTGCTGGGATCTGAACTCGGGTACTTATGCTTGCACAACAAGCATTTTCCTGATGAGCCACCACCCCATCCCCCGAAGATAACTCTTAATCTTCAGTTCCAACTGCGAATCAGGCTAATCCTTCTCAGCCTGAATTTGTATTCATTTTCCCACACAGAGGCAACCTCATTGAGGCATTAGCATAGAGGACAATAAAATTCTGCACACACTAAACAATGAACTGCTGACGTCTATTCTGCATAGAAGAGGAGAAGTCACTGCTAACAACCATACATGCCAGACCAGAAGCCCATCACCCTGAATGCCTACTACAGGAACCTGGAAATTCTTAAAAGCCATAAAACGTCTTAAAAGGAAGCGGGTTTAATAGATCGCTTGACTGAACATGGTTGAGTGAGCACTGTGCAGTAAAGAAAGCCATTTGGAATCTAACAATGTGTTGGGAGGAGTCTATAAAGGGCTAGGAAATGAAAGGGGCAGTAAAGGCTGTCACATAGCCGTACTGTGGAAGTGTATGACGAGGGGAAGCAGAAGGAAGTGGCGATGGTAAGGCCATTAGATGGCCCTACGCTTGGCGCCATAGGTCAACACGCAGTAGCACATGCTTTTCAGAGAGTAGGATTCTAACAGTTTGGCGCTGGGCATAGAGCAGCACACATAGACTGCTGGAATATCCTGACTCTTCAATTTCTGTGCTAGAGAGACAGGCACTGAACTACAATCGACTTTAACAAGACATGCTGCTGCATCCAAGAAAGCCAGCAGGACAGGCTGTCAGCACACCCGGGGCCACAATCACTGCTCCAGAGTATCTAAAAGACCAGACTCCGAGCCAAAGATTATTTTGGGAATTTAGAGCTTAATGTGGATCTTAAAGCTGCTTGGGAATTTTATCTCCTTTATTTTTACCTTTTAGAATATCGGTCCTCTCTGCCTACCTCATCATTGTTATTTTGGAGGCACACCGACTTGTTTGATGTACAGGCTCAAGGCTGGGGAGCAACTGCTCACAGCTAAAAGAACTTTAACTTGCGTCCCACTGAGCTCCCATTTAGATGATGCTCAGATGAGTTAAGACTTTGAGTGCTTTTGACATGTATTGCAGTTTATGAGGGCTTGGGGGGGCACTGAACAGGATATTCTCGGAATGCCGGTGCCCCGCCACAATTCACATATTGTATCCTGGGTGAAGCATCAGAAAGCAGGGCCTGTGGCGAGTGACTACGTCCTGAAGGTGCCTGGGATTTATGCAAGGCATTGTGGTCTTCTAAAATGAACTCAGAGCTCTCTTTCCCCTTCCCCTGTGTGATGACACATGAAAAGTCACCTTCTGGGAACCAGATACCCGATCTACCTATGCATTACTTGGGACTTTGTGGCTTTTAGAACATTGGGAATAACTTTCGGTTGTTTCTAAGTCACCCCGTTTCTGGTATATTGTTGGACTCCAAGCAGGAGAAGGCCTTTGTGCTGCAGCTCTTTTGGTTTGGTTTGGTTTAAAATAAAAAAATAAAAAATAAAAGTTAAAAAACAAACAAACAACAACAAAAACCAAAAACAGCTTTTGGTTCCTTTTGTGATCCTCTTTTAGTAGACCGGGCTAACCTTCACATCTCAGTCTTCCTGCCTCCACTTCCTGAGTGTTGGGATTGTGGCTATACACCACTATACCCTACATGACCCTCTTCTCTTTTGTAACAAAAACGTTACAAGTATTCATGTGAGCATGTTTGTGTCGTATGATACGTGCATGCCATAGCATACATGTGCACATGTGGAGGCTAGTTAACTTCTGTGAACATGTTCTCTCCTTCCACCATGTGGTCCTGGGGATCAAACTCGGGTCCTTAGACTTGGCTGCAAGCATCTTTCCTCAGAGAGCCATCTCTCTCCTAGCTCCTGGTTCATCTCTCACATTTGCTCATTTCTGGGTGCATGTGTGTTACGTGGGTACACACACGCTTGTGGAGCTCAGAAGACCAGCAGGAATCTGTTTTCTCCTTCCATCACGCGAGCTCCAGAAAAATAAACTCTTAACTGCCAGGCAGGGTGGCTACCACCTGTATCTGCTGAGCCATTTTGCCAGCTCAGGATCCTCCATTTTTTTTTAATTGCATTGTTCTTGTCTTTCTTATTCCCTCAGAAATGCCTCTAAATACTCACATCTACCTGAACCTAACTTTGACCTCATGTACATTCATGAATCCAATTTCAGTCCCTTTTAAATGCATGTAAGTGCACAACAGGCTCCCCTGGAACTGGAGTTATGACAGTTTGTGAGCTGCCATGTGGGTACTGAAAACCAAATCTAGGACAGCTAGGGCTACACAGAGAAACCCTGTCTCAAAAAAACCAAAAAAAAAAAAAAACCCAAAAAAACAAAAATAAGAAAACCAAACCTAGGTCCTCTTCAAAAGCAACAAATACCATCTCTCCAGCTGTTTTCTGATTTTAACTACAGGCATTTAAAGCTTTCAGTTCAGTTTTAAGGACTTCACGATCATCTCACCTTTTTTTTTTTTTTTTTTTTTTTGCGAATGTGTATGCATGTTGTGTATCTGTGTGTTCACATGTGTATGTGCAGGTGTGCATGCATGTGTATGAATGCCAGTAGAGGTCAGAGGCTGGCACTGGGCGTCATCACACCCCAGTTCACTTACTGAACCCAGACCTGTGTATCTGGCTCGTCTCAC
Source organism: Uromys caudimaculatus (assembly GCA_028551405.1). Taxonomy (NCBI): domain Eukaryota; kingdom Metazoa; phylum Chordata; class Mammalia; order Rodentia; family Muridae; genus Uromys; species Uromys caudimaculatus. The sequence goes on from CM052715.1 coordinate 4,592,790, forward strand.
TAACCAGCTCACCTGCCCACGTGACTTTTTCTACAGAACATCTCCTCAACCCTCACCTCTGAAGTTTTTAAATGTGCAGTACATATTGTTTACTACAAATATAGGTTTGGGCCAACAACTTTCAGTGTAGCACATTTCCAAATTTTCTAAATTCTTGATTTTCCTTTGAGCACAAGCTGCTGAATAATACTTCCCAGATTCCTGGCACATGTATTATTATCAGAGAAAGTGGCTTATATCCTACTGAGCCTTTGAGTTGTGATCAGGCAGCTTTTAAGTCAGCAAGAGGTCAGTTTTTTAAAAACCTGTATTATATGTACTTGAGAAGGCTGTGCGCTATCAAGTATAGTTTCTGGTTGGCCTATTAGAGTCTCAGCACCGCCACTCTCCCGTGTGTCACAGCCACTGGCCAGATATGGCCGCTGAGCACCTGAGACTGGGCTAGTGACTGTAAGAAGAAAATGCTAGTGAACAACAATACAAAGGATACAGAATGTCTCATAAACGTACATGATGTTGAACTAGCACTATGGCTATATATTAGATAAAAATATCAGAATAATTTTTTCTACATTTTAAATGTAGTTCCTAGAAGTGTACACTTCCGTTGACCTGGTCTTTGTTGCTGTTCTCATCCTCTCTCAGTTCCAGGGATTAAACATGGAGCCTCACACATGATCAGCAAGTAGCCTACAAAAGCTACATCTGAGCACCCCCTACCTCCTTCCTAAAACTTTGAGATGGGGTCTAAGTTGACCAAATAGACCTTGAATGTGTGAGCTTCTGCCTTGGTCTCCAGAGCAGCAGCTGTGGTTACAGTACACCAACAGGCCCAGGTGACATAGTTCCATTAGAACTGTCCCATGATGTTACTTATCCATTGTCTGGGTTCCCACCAAGAGTAGACTCATCCCCCCCCCCCCCCCCCCCGTGGCTCCAGTTTTATACTATGCTTCCAAGTCTGTGCTGCTCACTCAGTTGTATCCTCAATGTGTTGTGTTGTTTGGGTTCCTTTTTTATCACTCTCGTGCCTTTGGCTCTAAGTTGAACGCACCTGTTTTCTGCACTTCTGCTATATTATTTGAGGCCAGCATAAAAAACAGCCTTCCTGTTCCAAATACTTCAGTGACTTCAGCCTGGCCACATTTGTTGTGCCCACTGCCATATACAGACAGAGTTCTATTGTTCTCGTTTATATTTTTATTTATATTTGATATAGGGTCTCATGTATCTCAGGCTGGCTTTGAACTTATAATTCTCCTACTCCTACCTCCTAAGTGCTGGGACGACAGAGTATGTATGACCATGGCAGTTTTACAATGCTGGGAATCAAACCCAGAAGTCTGTGTATGCCAGGTAAGTGATACCCACTGGGCCGGGACCATTCTGGTGGATCTCTAAAACTCCTTCTACCATGTCCCCTTGGTCGTGACTTTCATCGGATGAATGCATGTTCTCGATTTCTTCCTTTCCTCTGACACTAAATTTCTGAATTTGCCTTTATATGATCTTACATTTACTTTTCAACCTTTAACATTACTATCTTACCCGAAAAGCTGCAACATCTAGAGAATTCCGGTGATTGTTCTGCTCACGAGCCGCCCTCAGCATGTGGCTCACTGACCACACCCCCATATTGAACTGTGCCGTTTGAATGCTGCTCCTATACTACTGATGCAAAATGAACAAACATACGATCAGTGGCTTGCACAATGCACAGGAGCCTGGGGAGCTGGGCCTGCACATCTTCAGTAGAGTTGGCCGGGTAGGACAGCCTTTGTTTGGTGGCTTTTGGCTGTGTCCACTGACTTCAACCTGGGTAGCTATTCTAGTCCACTCCCACACCAGGCAGATTGCCATGGTAGAGTAACAAGTGGAAACAACTCCCGAGAACTTCAGCAGGCATCTGCTAACATCCCATTGGCCACAGCAAGTCACATGTCCAAATGTAAAGTGCGGAAAGCCGGGTCTCTTCCTTCAGTGAAGGTAACTGAAAGGGGCCCAGCACTACGGCCCGGGACTAAAAGGGGTGAAAACTTGAAGCCATTAGGGTGATCGGTCTATTGCATTTAACTTTTAATCATCTCTTCAAACCTCAAAGTTTCCTATCCCAAAAAAAAAAAAAAAAAAAAAAAAAATTGTGCTTCACCATCATATAATCTCTAGTTTTAAAATTCCATTCCTTTCCCTCTGGATAACTGTCGATATAAGCGCACCTTCCACGTAGGGTCTTTGTTGAGCCTGAGATGCCTCCACCGTCTTCCTCCCGCGGAATCCTAACCCTGAGCTGATGAGCTTTTCTTACCTCTTATGTTTACAGACAATTCTTGTCCAAGTTTTATTTAACAGGTTAACGCACTTTTTCTTTCAAGCAGTTGTAAAAATTTTCCCTTGCAGACACCGATGTAATACCTGGATGTGAAGAGATCATTTTACTAGATCTGACCGGACTACACAGAGCTTACGACAGATTTTTGGACTCATTTGTAGGAAACTGTCAGCATTTCTTCATGGCTTGCTTTTTTCTTTTTCTTTTTTTTTAAACCAATCCTCTCTAGAGGTTTTGTGTCAACACTCTGCTTTCAGCTTTCCTATGTCCAAATTGTTCCTTTGTATTTTTTTAAAAGAATGCTTCCTGGTGCTCTGGAATAGGACAAGTTCTCATACTACCATCCCACACCCAAATTTTCTCTCCATCTCCAATCTACAATTTACACCAACTGAGCATTTTTGCAATAGCTGTATTTTTTACTCACAAGCTTTTCAGATGGAGCTCCCATGTACCTTACGTGCTCTCTGACCTGGACTCCCCGTCTGTGTGAGGGGCTTTCCGGCCCAAGCTTGAGCACCTTCCTGTGCATTACAGAGCGTGCGCAGGCTCGGCTGACAGACTTCCAGCAAGCTCCAGCACAGCTCGGCTCAGTCCCAGGTCTCCACCCTTCTCCTCCGCTATGCTCTGCTTCCTCAAAGTAGGCCAGGTAGTCAACAACTAACTTAAAAGGGAAGAAAGCTGGACAGCTCACAGCAGCCCTGGCCTCAGTGTCTATCCATCCATAGGGGACAACTGCCCAAGTGCCACCTCCAGCTTCATAACCTGTGCTTTACGTTTTCTCGATGCTCAGAACCTAGTTCTCTTTGTTTCCCATTAGCAGCAGCAGGAAACGGCAGCAGTTACACCACTGTGTCAGAAAGCATGTGCCATCCCCGTGATGTGCCAGGGTCTGGAAGTACTCCCCATCAACCCCCCATCCCCATGAAATATTCACTTATGCATATCCCTAAACGAGCCAAATCACGACTACAGGCATCTTATTAAGCCTAAAGGTGAACAACACATTTTTGGTGACACTGGTAACTGAACATAAACTGCATTTCAGTTCAAAGCCATTTAATCACTAGAACGTTTAGATGGCGCTTACTTCATCGAACCAAAGTGGAAAGAGCTTGAAGTTTGCTGCCTGAATTTGAATGCTTTTTATGAAAACCTGGCTATATCTTACTAAAACTCCACACGGTTTTTAAAGGGTGGTGTCTGTGAAGAGGATGGATGACTCTGAGAAGAGCCTGAGAGTCGTGAACAGAGAAAAACATTGCTGTATTTATTTAGAGAGCATTGCCCCACAGAGCCAGCACTGCCACTAATGCATTCTACATTAGCGTGCCGCATCAGGAAATCCTGACTTTTTGGTGCCAAGGGAGTAATTAATATCAGTTCATGTTTTCAAAATGGCTGCGTTTATGTGGGAATGAGGGCTGAGGACTAACGTGGGGAGCTTTAAGTACGAAAAGCTTGCTGTGAAGCAAGATCTTGGGAGGGAAAGGACGACTTAAATGAGTGAGCAGCAAACAGTCTGTCAGAGTGCAAGAATGCCGGGACTGAGAACACCACCACCCTGCCCTGCTCCTAACGTACTAAGCACTGACAGACAGAATTCTATAGTATACTTATAAGGATAGGAAAAAATAAAATCTGTGGTAGCAAAAAAAAAAAAAAAAAAAAAAAAATCTGTGGTAGCTATAAACAATATTTTGGTCAACTGTATAAAGTTATAAAACCTAATCATATGTATAAAATAGTATACGAAAAAATGACACAATTTCCATGTATTTTTCCACTGTTAAGTTCATTCCCCCCATGAGGCTATATAGGCAAGGCTTGCTTCAAACTTAGAATCTTCCTGCCTCACCTTTACAACTTTTCAGACTGTGAGCACCCCACTTAGCTATAGAATTAAATGTAAGCTGTCTTTTAAAAAAAAAAGAAAAAAGAAAATTGTCATGTGATCTACAATCAATTACACACATAAATATGGTAAGCCAAAAAGTTAAAACAACAGCAAAGATTCAGAAGAGTAAGAATGTAGCAGAAGCCAAAATAAAAGTGAAAACTTCACAGGTTTTGAGGTCTCCCAGAGAACTCCATCAAACAAATAAAGCGGTTCACGAGGTTTACACATAGTTACCAAAAATATGATAACTCTTAAGTATATGTTAGCAGTACTGTTAAACTGAGTGACTATGAGGCCAGTCATCCCACTCACTCAAATGACAAAGGGCTCAGAATGGCCTTAGTGGGCACTAAAGGGCTCTCAGTCCAGGACACAGCACCCAACACCACCAGCCCAAGACTGGCACCCCCCAACCACCTAGCCCCCAGCCACTTAAGAAAATGCACTCCAGACTTGCCACAGTTTCTCAAACCCCCTCTCACAAATGACTCTAGCTGTAAAATCATCACAATTACCCAAACTCTCCGATCATGGGGCCTGTCAGAAAAATATTAAAACTTTCCCAGACTTTTTATTATGACCGTTTTTTTTACATTAACGTGTATGTTTGTAAAAGCGACTGCTCCATGCATAATGGCATATACTGAGGCCAGTTCCCTCAGAGCAGGAGTTATATGCAGAAGGTTTTGAGCCACATGACATGGAGTCTGGGAATCAAACTTGGGTCCTCTGGAAGAGCAGCAAGAGCTCCTGTTGAACCCAAAACCTTAAAAACTAGAAACATATTTACCCATAGATATAAAACATATATGCACATACATAATTCAGGCATATACGTTTGTATTTATAAAAATGTGTATATATGTGTGTGTATGTGTGTGTGTGTGTGTGTGTGTGTGTGTATGCGTGTATGTAAACTATTCCCCTCTTCAACCTGCCTACTGCACTCTATTGAACTAGTGGAAATTACATTGCATCTGAGACTCAAACTACTAAACAATAAAACAAGATTTTCTGTCTGAGACTTGGACTAATAATAAATTTTTTAAATTTATTTCTTATTTTTTTTCTTAGTAGTCCAGAGAGGCACTTTGAGGCAGCTATAAAGATAATTAATTAGCAGGGTACAAAAAAAAAAAAAATCAAAGAGTTTCTAAATTCCAACAAGTGATAAATTTTAACGTGTTCTACGCAGCCTATATAAAATATCTGAATGACTCCTCCTGTTAAAAAGATAGTCACTGTTTGTAAGTTTACAAGTAACTTTTTATCTAATAAAAAAAAAATTTTTATGGGAAAAGAACAATTTAGCTTTGAAACAATAAAGTAGTTCTAGTTAAATGAGTCTATTTAGTCACTGAAATGCCTATTTAACACACCTCACATTTACCTACATTTTTAAGGAAAGCAATAAAATGGTGTCCCAAATCTGCAAGAGAATGACTTACTTAATAAATGACCAGTTGGTTATTTACATAGGGAAAAGGTTAATACCCAGAATTACAGAAAATTTTTAATTTTAAAAATGAAAACAAATAGGAGGTATGCTTCTATGAACCTGCAAGTTAGGGACGCTGCAGACACTTTGTTTCCTGCAGAAAACAGTGAAAGATATCATATCCAAGTTTCTAAAGTGACAGATCTGTAAGACATTAAAAGACCAACATATGACCAAAGCTAGCACCTGAGAAATGAAATACACATAAACACCCAAAAGCACATACAAAGAACTCTACTGGATAATTTACGAAAACCGTTTCGGTAATAGTGAAAGAATGAAAAGCAACCCAGAAAGGAGCCTTCTGAGTTAAAAAGAGAAAAAAGAAGTCACCAAACAGGGAAGCACAAGTCTCTCATCAGAAAGGAAATGAGAACAAATATTCACACATATGTTGGCTATATATCAAAACTCAAATCAGAAAAAATCTACCAGATCTTCAATAATCATTATCTTCCGTGCTATAGTTCTAGAAAATATTCACTTTTAGGTAATTTACTTGTTCATCTTTTGTTCAACATGAACTTGAAAAGGCAGCGGTCTGAACATACAGACTGCAAGATGATGTTGAACTGAATGTTATTACTGAAAATACAAAATTTCAGAGCAAAGGAGTCCTCAAAGTCCAAGGCATTTGTAAAAAGCAAGGAATCCTTCAGATCCTTCTGGAAATATTTAAGAGCTAAGAAACAGTGTTTGCCTCTGCCTGTGGGAAAGAGGACGGACGACAGAAGATTGGCCTGAGTGCTGAGTGAGTGGGGTGCGTAGCTACAAGCAGGGCACATGTTCCCAGTCTCTGCAGGTCACCGTGCCACCAGGGGAAGCTGCAGGATGATGCTAACAGTTGCACACAGGGCACTAGCACGCATGGCCATTCGGAAAAGATTTATCAACAGCCATGCTACCCGTTAGGATTTTACTTCTTGGATTTCATGGGATGCTACAATGTTTATTATAATTCATTTAATAAAATAACATTTCTACTTTTTTTCTATATGAAAATGTCAGCTTTGGTAGAAAAGCTACGGTGAAGTTATTGTTCTTACTGGGTACCAAAGGAGTGTGGTAATCTTTGTCACCACCAATTAAAAACTTTTACGGAACAGGACTGTTGTAAAACAATTAAACCCTGCAAATGCACCAGTCTCCGGGAGGAAAGTCCTGGAGGAAATTCTGTTTATTAAAATTGCAATTTTAGTTTCCATTAAAGGAGAATAAGACAACAGAAGATGGGCTGGCAAGACAAATTATTTCTTAATGTCAGTTGAGCTCATTTCAAATGAGATAACGTATCTCCACCAGGTTGTGATCAGCACAATTTTGTCTCTTCAACTCATTTATCTAATTCAGTCATCTTGATTATAGCCTCACGGACTTCATTTTCAGAGAAAGAATTCTGCAACAAACAGCCTACACAACACGCTGATTACTGAACAGTTAATTCTAATTAACGTGGGCATGGCAAGAGAATTTTGATCAAGTCCTAGAATACAAACATCGTCTACTTGTACCAGACTAAAAACCCAGAGTGCAGTCTCCAGACAAAACAGTAAGCGTCAAAGAGATCTAATTTAAAGAAACAAATGAGAAAATTAAAATCACAAATAATTTATTCTTTCGTTAGAGTTGATACAGTTTTAAATAGCAATAAAGTACACAGTGGTGGAGAACCTGGCACAGAACTTGTAAGCATCTCCGTCACAAGAAGGCTTTCCACGCCGTATCTGTTCAC
>CM052715.1:4600348-4668422 GCA_028551405.1 Uromys caudimaculatus
TTTCAGTAGGAATCAGAAATGCCCATCATCAGCGTCCCCTCTTGTGTTAACTGAGATGAAGAGAGGAACACAGGGTGCCCCTTTGCTTAGACCCAACTAAAAAGTTCAAACACAAGTATGTCAAGTCTCCTGGACTACTCTTCTCTGCTCCATGAACCAATTATATAATGTTAACAAACTGCTAAGATGAGATCAGCGCCGACCCCTCTGATGGGGTTACAAGTGTGCTGACAGCACTAAGCTCCCTGATCACGCAGACAAGGTAGAGTTCCCGCTTCCTCCTTTTCAGTTATTGCTGTTTAAAGAGAGGCTTCCCTCTTCATTCACACAAACCTGCCGAAGTTCACAGATGCAACATAATTATTGCCTTGCGTTTGAAAACAGTATTATAAATCATCTTTACAAAAAGGTTTTAATGCACAAAACTGGAAGGCCTTTTAAAAAATGTCTTTGTACTCAAAAACTGTATTACAGTGCCCTTGCTAATCTGGTAGATAAGAGAGATGTGAGTTTCCTCTAAGAACTAAGAGCGGGCCTGTGGTGGGCTTCGGCCTCCCCTCGACTGTCCTCAGAGCAGCACAGCACGAGCATCTACCACTCTGCACAGCACTGGGGTTCTGGTTCTGCCCAGTGCGTAGTGTACCGCTTTGCATATTTATCACAGGAAATAAACATAATAGACAAAATATTGCCTCTGTAAAGAGTGTACATCCCCTTCCCCTTACAAAATAATCTGTGGAAAAGTATGAAAGCCCTCAACCTTCGTGAACACACACAGCTGTTCACGCCTTTCAGTCTGTGACAGTCCGTTTGGAACACAGTTCCGAAATCGCTGCAAATTCCTTATGTCAATGCATTTTCTGTCCAATGTTGCCATCTAGAGTAGAAATGTGAAATCAGGTGCACTGGTAGCTACTGAAGCCTTTACAAACTAAACCATAAAAGCTACTTGCTGATGAAGCAGTCACTTAGCCAAGGTTTCCCAAAAACTAGTTGGAATGGAAGGAGTCTTCCCAGGGGGGTGTCCACGGCGCAGAGCTGTGACAAGGTGGCTGCTAATAGGTACTGGCTATCGGAATGTAAGGATGTTTTCACTGCTGGTAATTTCCATATTGTCCCTGAAAGATAAATTCAAAAAAACACAATTAGATAACAGCTTAACCTAAGTTAGTTTAACACAGAAAATTACAAATATAATTTGTAATTATCAGGAAAGTGACTATATATCTAGTAAATACTAATGTTTATGTACTATCACTCAATTTTCCTGATATTATACTCAAGTGCAAATGGTTCTTACAGCCTGCACCACCAGACAGATCCGTACTTCAAAGCTGAACCTGGTAGCACACATCATGCTTAACTCTTGGATTGGGCTGGGGGTGGCAGGGAGAATAGGTACATCTCAAGAACTTAATTAATGGCCAGTGTAGTCAAAATGAAGATTATAGATTCTGTGAAAAACACACTCACAGACACACACACACACGTTTACATAACTAAACATTACAACAGTTAAAAAGAGGAACATCAGTGTCCTGCACTTCACCGTTCCATGGGCACAGAGCCCAAGCCTAACACTGAATTCAAAGCCTAACCCTGCCGGGATCTCTATGCCTGCTGAAAACACCCTTAAGACTCAGTTCCTTACCCATGAAGGAGAGAGGGTAAGCTAAGCTCTGCACCAGTTTCCTTTCCACTAAGGACTGACTCTATTAAATCCCATCTCATATCTATTATGATCCTAACATGTGAGAGAGGTCATGAAGATGGGTTTTCACAGTGAGATGCCATGGCTTATATCTACAGTCCAAGCCACCACGGAGGTCAAAGAGGACTGTTTCAGCCTAAAAGTTTGAGACCAAGAATATGATGAAAGCTTGTCCCCAAAATAAGTTAACTAGTGAACTGATTAACTATAACACACCAAGTCTCAACATGGTGGGAGGAAATTCCCCCTGGCATGTATAAAGTGAGACGCTAATGAGGAAGTGCATTGCCCACAACTGGAAAGGGGCCTGGGGAAGGCGCAGCAGGCTCACCATGAGGCCGGAAGACCTGAGCCCAGGACCCACTGCTGGAAGGAGTGAGTCCAGCAACAATCTTCCGATCGCCATGGGTGTGCCATGCGCTGGTGTGCTCATGAGAGTGTGTACACACAAGTAAATGTATAACAAGGTCTTCGTTTAAAGGAGCTTTGCTGCCTTCAGTTTACACTAATGCTTAGGGAGTTCCTGTCTCTCCATACAGGAAAAGGCCTCAGTCGTTTACCTCTGCTGTATTCGCTAACAGCTTCCAGAGGCTTGTCTAGTTTGTCTTTCATGAGATCATTGTCCTCTGTTGTCCCGGTGCAGTGGTCCTGAACACTACTACTTCTTGTGCTGTGTCTAACTGTGGTTGATACAGGCTATTAGGCAATCCTTCTCAACAGTGTCTGCCTCGATGCTCTCTGTGCCTCAGTGAAAGCTCTACAAAGGCATCGGTGTGCCTGGCTTTGTCACCTAGAAGGCAGTAACACACAGGCTACAAGGAGTGAAGGGGAGGCAGCAGGCCGGCACTGACTCAAGCTAAACACACACCTACCCTGTGACATCCACACCTAGGAACTGATACCAAAAAAGTAAATGTGTCCATAAGGAATTGAACCTGGCTGTTCAGGGACTTTAACTGAAACTGGGTAGAAAGCTTTATCACAGAATACTAGTTAGCTATAAAGAATTGTTCATAGTCCAACGACATGAGCAAATACCAAAACAATTACGGCCAATAAAAGAAGTCCAACTGAGCCTGCAAGAGGGCTTAGCAGGTAGCATCTGCTACCAAGTCTGATGACCTGAGTTCAATTTCCAGGACCTACAGACCGAAGAAGAACTGACCATCATAAGTTGTCTTCTGACCTCCACAAATTCTGTGGCATGCACGCACACGCACACACACACACACACACACACACACACGCACTATAAATTTATAGTGACAGAAAGCCTATCAGTGCACATGTAGGGAGAGTCTCAATGGATGCAGTGGTGGTTTTAAAGGCGGCAGGGGCATAGATATCTTGGTGCATGATGATCCATTATTTTGGTTTTGATAATGACTTTACAGGCATATACAGTTAAAAGACACTAAGCTGTGCAACTTTAATGTGCAGATTGTTACATGTAAAGTAAGCCTCAAGAAAGTTACTTTGTTTGTGGCTGAGATAGTATCATGTAGACAAGGCTAGCCTTCAACTCACTATACCCTGGAGGATGACCTTGAACTCATGATCCTCCCTGTCCCTCTCAGTCTCCCCAGTGCTCAGATTACAGGCATTAGTCACTATCCCCGGCTATCCTACAATCCAGAAAGGAAGACCACGCAATCCAAGGTGGGTATTCACTACTGTAGCCATCTGACAAAGCCAGATGCGAGGGACTGCAGGTATAGGGAGAGCTTCAGGTACCAGGAGCTGCAAATCAAATGGTTCTGAAGGAGCCTGATTGATGCACATCAGAGAGAGCAGGAGGCCAGCGTGAGTGAGGAAGAGGAGGAGGGCGGCAGCTCCCGCTGCAGACACACAGCCGGACTGTACGGCCGGAGACTGGAAGGATGCCAGCTCTCTCTTCCTAGGCCCAACATACAACTAATGCTTCTCAAGGCTGAAGCCACCACTGACGGAAGGCAGCAGAACTTGGCTACTGTTATGAAAAGATCACTCCAGGTCCTGTGTAGAGAACAGATTCTGGACAAGGCAGGATGGAATCAGCTAAGCCAGGAAGGACAAATGACAGCTGTAGTGCTAGCGTGAGAAAGGTTTTGAAAAATAGCTAGTAGATATATTTTAAAGGAAAGGTAATGAGATTTGTTGCCTGACTGGGGGGAAGGTGTGTTTTCAGAGGCTAACAAGACTGTCAGGCCAAGGAACTGTTTCCCGCAATGGAGAGCACAAATGTCCCTTGAAGAGTTAGGTGTTTGCTCTCCATTTCCCACTGTAAAGTGTCTGCCTGAATGTATAAACTACCAGGGCGATGTCATCACTACTGCGCTGAGCAATCTGCTTTCGTTTGCACGTCCTCATCCAACCTCAAAACTATATAGGTCAGAGGCTAGACAGGCATGGCCTGGAATCCCAGAGCTCCAGAGGCACACACAAAGGATCCTACAGCAAGCTGGCTAGCCAGAGCAAAGGAACTGGGATGCTCTGAGTTCAACTGAGAGACCCTGCCTCAGTCAGTATACAGACACACATGAAGACACACCACACACATATTTTTAAAAACAACAGATCAGCCAGTGTCTTATGTAGGGTAAAGTGTGGAGCACGATTGTTCAGGAACTCGACTAGCTACCTAAGTGCTCTACCGTGCAGTTCAGGTGGACTGTGGTGTGAGAGAGGAGGCAGAGGCAGAGAAACACCGAGTGCCTGAAGCAGAAGACAGGCGACAGTTGCTCTACGAGTCATCAGCATCCATCTGTCTTAGCTGTACAGCACGCTTGCAAGAATGACAGGAGTACGACTAGAGTCTCACCTTTTAAAAGATATCAAGTTATCTAATCTGATATTTAATTTTTAAAACATGTTTCTTAGATTGTGTATATCTGTGTGTCTCTGTGTACAGGTATAGGCACAAGGATGCAGTGCCCACTTGGCAGAGTCAGATCCCCTTGGAAGAGGGAACCAAAAGTGGCCGTGAGTCACCTGACATACTGCTGGAAACAGACCTTGGTCTCCGCCAGTGGAGCAAGTGCTTTCAATAGCTAAGCCATCAGGTCTTTTTAAGGTAACTTAACTATTCAATACTACTAATTTTACTTCTCAGACAGGCTTTATTTCTGAACTGGAGAGATGGCTCAGGAGTTAAGAGCACTGTCTGCTGATCCAGAAGACCTGGACTCAATTCCCAGCACCCACATGGCAGTTCACAAGTATCCGTTACTGCAGTTTCAGGGAACAGTGTTCTTCGGCACTGTCCACACATGGTCTAGTTTCTGCCCTCCCCCCCCATTCTGTTCTGCATAGAAGCAGACCTGCTCATGCACCTCACCCTTTCTGTGTCTGTCTCTTATATCCTTTCTTTACTTAGAGACCAAGTGTAGGAACAAAGACTGCAGCCTGACAGGGCAGGAAATACTGCTTGCAGCTCTACTGCTAGGTCAAATTGTGACATCTTCTACACTAGCCTCAGATCCCTGATGTATAAACTACACAGAGTTCCATGTTCACAACTCTCCCATTTTAGTGAATATATCACAATGATCTCACTGAAAATCCACTGCAAAAACCTGAAACATTCTGTGGTCTAGAATCATTCCCATAGCAAGTCAGAGCAACCACGGGGACGTCCCTAAGTGCCTAAGGCACACATTCCGAGTCTGAGGAGTCTCATTAAAAAGAGAAAAACTCAGATGAACACCACCAGGTTCCAGGGAATCTTATCTTAGGATAAGGTACATTTCAACATCTGAAATCTGAGGGGAGAGGAAATACACTTGGCGATAGACACACGCGTGGAAGTGTGAGCAAGGCCAAGAACGCCGGGTGAGCTGCACCGGGGAGCAGAGGGAAGCACAGGCTGCACGTGCTCGCATGCGCTTGTTCGTAACTAACGAGGGACACTGGAGAAACACCAGTGTGCCCAGGGAAAAGAAGCTGCTGTCACACTTCAAGCTGTTACAATCACGAGTGATTGTCATCCAACTGCACTGGCCTTCTCAAATATCTTGAAGTACTACTTAGAGTGGAGTAGTGGCCAGTACACACGAGAAGGGGGCTACATGTGATTCCTCATGGCTGAAACCCCAGTTCAAAACAACAACAACACAGTAAAACCTTGACTGAGAAATCAGTAAAACAAGCTGAAAAACAAGGTGGTGACTCCATAGCTGGTAGCTAACTTACCTGGTCGTACCCATAAGGCCTCTGCTGGGGTGGCTGGGGTGGTCCTGGCTGTGTTGGTCTATAGCCCCCATACTGCTGACCTTGACCCTGAGGATAATTAGGATACTGAGGACCTGGACCACCCTGGGAAGGACCTGCAAGACAACATCAACAAGCACTCAGGTAAAGCTAGAAAGAGTCTTCACAATTTCAGCAAGGATTTCAAACAGATGTTACTAAATTCTTATATCTAAACTGAAAAGGGCAGTTAGCACCTTGACTTTCGAACACTGTGTTATGAGATCAAAGCTAATGACTGTAGTAAATGCAAACACAGGGGCTGCTGCTTCAGTGGAATAACTGTGTTCAGGGTCCACGCCAGAAGTTCATAAGGCAGGCTCGGGAGCAGTGACCACGGTAACCCCTCAATAATAACTAAGTTATGATCCATGCGTTAGCCAGGATCAGATCCTGGTTCCATAACCCAGAAGCAGGTCCAAATGACATCATTTCTGACTGAAGTTGTGAAATCAGTGACATTCTAATTGTGTGATTAAATTTACTTTTGAAATCATCAAAATGGTAGGGCTGTACTACCATCAATAAACTTCTAGCTCCAGAATTTTAAAACAGAAATAAATGACTCAAAAAACCACAAGCTGTAACGTGAAAAAAGTTGATTGAAAAGTTACACTCTGAAGGCTGGAGGTGCGCCTCTGTAACCCCAGCTCCTGTAACCCCAGCTCCAGGGGCCCCAGCCCTCCTCTGATCTGAAGGCTGGAGGTACGCCTCTGTAACTCCAGTTCCAGGAGTCCCAGCCCTCTTCTGATCTTCTGAAACACCAATCACACATGTGGTACACATATACACAAGCAGGCAAAACACCCACCCCCATGAAATACAACTAAATAAATCTTAGAGGAGAATTTACACACTGAGAATCAAGCACTGTTAATACTGCAACTTTCCCCACGGGAGAAACAGACTGCTGCTGCTAAGCAAGCATGTCTGCTTTAGAAATTCTACTAGTGTCAGCTGAGAAGAAGGATTTCTCCAGCGGAGGCTCACGGCTTAGACACTTCAATGTCTTCCCCAACAGCCACTTAAGTACCACAAAAACAATGACTGCAGAGAAACTCAGAAGAGAATAATCAACTTTCAATTTCAAATAAATTCTACCAGTTTATTCAATTATTGAACATCCAATTATTAAAACTCCAAATCAGAAGACAGTTTGACAAGTAAGGCCTATAAATGAGCACAGTGGAAGGTCTCTTTCAGGATTCCTGTATTCAACAGAACGGCACGTAATGAAAAGTGTTCCGTCTTTTCCCAGTGAAAAATGTTTTTCTCAAGTCAGTATATTTAGCTTATTTAGTGACATCAAATTTGTCTTCATGCACTTGCAATAAAATTTATCTGACATACAAAGGTCATGGAAAGGAAATGCCATTCAGAAGGCAAGAAAGGTCTTTGGGAACAGAAGCCCATGGACAACTACTCATCACACATGCCTAGACTTCTCTTCTCTGGAAAAGACACAATGCCCCATCAGAGTTAGTGGTAATGCACACGCTCAGTCAGGGACACAGGAATCTCAGCTGCCACTCTGGTTCTTACTTCTCACCATAAGCAGACAAAGACAGTGCCAGAAAAAAGACACTTACACCAACAGTTCCGAGCAGTTACTCAGGAGAAAGAGAACAGTTAGCAAGATGGCACATCTACGCTGACAAGCAGCGCGGCACACCACCCATACCCCGTTCCCTACACATAAAGTAGTGGAAGCAGCCTAGATGCAAGACTTGGGGGGAGGGGGTGGATACACAGATATAGAACCAAAGAAAATTATTTAAAGTCAGATGTTGTAATAGACTTTTTGGAGATAGATGATAGACAGACAGGTAAATAAAGATGATAGACAGGTAGATGATAGATAGATGATAGATAGATAGATATAGAACCAAAGAAAAATATTTAAAGTCAGACATTGTAATAGATTTTCTGGTGCTGAAAGTACTAGGGATTAAATCCAGAGCTGTGTGCACGCCAAGGGGGGAAGCAGACAGCACTATGAATATTTCACAGGAAACACTGCTGTACTTTCTCCTAAACTCTGTATGATACACAAATTCAGTAAATACATAGTTAGCAGTGCTTTTAACTGGAACGATAAACACTGTCTTTATGTATTTGAATAATCTTTCCCTCTGCACTAAAAGAAAAGAGCTTTTTATAGTGAGTTACTTACTACCTAATTAGCACTTATCTAAGCCCATACAAGGCTCCTTGCTATTCACACATGCCAACTAGACCTGAAAACTCATTCTTCTCATTTTTCAACGGTCACCTTACCGCTAAACAACGAACCATCTTTAGTCTGTGATTCCTTCCCTCAGGGGAGCACCTGCATGTATGTGCCTGCTGCATGTGCCTGCGATTGTGGTGTGTGTTCACATGTATGTGCATGCTCATGCTAAGTCTCTGCCTTATTTTTTGAGACAGACTCGCGGTGGCTGAGTCACTGGGTAAAAGAGCTGTACTTCTGGGGTGGGGGCTGGGGCTCCGACTCAGGTCCTCAGGTGTGTGTAATAAACACTTTTACCAACGCAGTTATTTGCTCATGTCTTTAAAAGGAACATTTGAAATCAGCACTGTAATGCTAGACTGTGCTAAAATTATGCTTATGAAATAAGGGCGCCGGGCAGTGGTGGCGCACGCCTTTAATCCCAGCACTCAGGAGGCAGAGGCAGGCGGATTTCTGAGTTCAAGGCCAGCCTGGTCTACAGAGTGAGTTCCAGGACAGCCAGGGCTACACAGAGAAACCCTGTCTCAAAAAACCAAAAAAAAGGGCTAGAGAGGAAGATGACACCATAGGTAAGTAAGTGCACTTGCCACCAAACCCAGCAACCTGAGGTCAACTTCCAGGACACATACATACGGGGGAAACGGGGGAAAGAAGTGACTAGTAGAGGCTATCCTCTGACTTCTAAATGTGCACTGTGTTCCACGTGGACACGCACAACTTTCTCCAAACAGATAAATAAATGATTAACATTTAAAATAAAAGTTAAATGCCACTTATGTACTTCAAAAGAACTCTTGCCACATCTTCTGGTAGACAAGCAGAATGAAGAAGCTCACCATAACCCTGCTGCTGTCCTGGGTATCCTTGCTGCCCCGGGTACTGCTGCTGCTGGGGCGGGTACCCCTGCTGTGGAGGCGGTCCTTGGTAAGCATCTTGCTGTTGGCCATACTGTGAGTTTCCTACAGAAGAAACGGGGAAGAGGAGAGCACAGCCCTGAGAAGTCTGCCTAATCAGCGTTTTTGTTTGTTCCCTCTAAGATGCACAGCCAACAATACAAGAACAAAATGAAATGCCATATTGATTTTTTAAAAAACTTAACAAAACAAAGAAAAACCTCAAACCAAACCAAACAGAAGGGTTTCGGCCAAACAAACTGCAGTTAAAGCCAATTGTGCAGGGTTGAACTGCAGCTCTTTCAGCGCCTCTGCCATTACGAGCATTACGTTACTGGAGCATCACAGTCCTAAGATCATGACTACGCTAAATAAAATAAAAAAGACAAAATTAAAGACAGCTACAAGAGCACACACTAGCTACACAAGATCAGCAAGCTGTTCCCTAAAGGCTCTATGCTGAGCTATAAAGACATATGTACACACACACACACACACACACACACACACACACACACACACACACACACACACGAAGGGTGGGGGAATGGGGTTGATGGATTTATGTTCAAAGAGGAAATTTCCACGGAGCAAAAAAGCATTTTTAACTGTTTTAGTCTTTTTACTGCTGTTAGAAATGACACATTATGGCTACACATTCTAAATATTTGTAAGGTTGTTTGGGGGGGGTCTGTAACTTTCCAGCCAGCCGGCCACTAGTCCTCTACAAGAGCTTGCATGGGAAGACACTGCCCTACGCAAGAACTGCCAGCCCTGGAGAAGGGGTGTGCATGTGTATGTGTGAAGGTATATAGATACCTCCTTCGTAGTAATGTTGTGAGGACTCCTCATAAGGCCTATCGTAGCCTTGTTCAGGATACGACGGTTGCTGATAACCGTAATCATTATGACCTACATCAATTCGACAAGAGACAGGAAGAAACGTTAATGGCCACTGAGTGAAAACCCTACAATTAAACTTTAAGATAAAACTGAAGAAAAAAAAAAAAAGAAAAGAAAAAGAAATGGAAATACATAAAAAAATAATTTTAATTGCATTAGCAAGTATTTACCAACGTGAATACTTTCACCGTGAGATTACAAGCACACTATTTCAAGGCAAAGAGCAATAGTCTTAGAAGTGTTACACTGTTAACTAATAATCCTCACTAAGGGGAAAAAAACCCTTACATTCTATTTTTAAAAAGAAAATGAGAACGTTTAGGCCTCTCACGTGTAAGTAATTCAAGTCAAATCAGAATGAATAAAGGATGCAAGTTATCATGTTTTATCAAACCCTGTTATGCTGGTCGTCATTTCCACAGCACACACTAAAAACAATACAAAATATATGAGGTCCTTGAGTTTGTATCTCAAAAAGAAGTGATGTGAGTTTCTAACACTTTAATATTTTATTGCATCAAGTACAAGCGTTTCACAGTATTTTCAGATGCAGGAAAAAAATCATTTTTTTAAAGATACGGTCTCTCACCCTGGATTCCTGGAGCTCGCTCTGTAGACCAGGTTGGCCTCAGACTCACAGGGACCCACCTGACTGCCACCCAAGGAAAAAATGTATCTCATAACACCATCATTTTAAACATCTTTAGAAATATTTCTAGAGTATTCTGCACATAGAAGTTCATAAAATTCCTATTTCCTGAGTTGGAGAACACCGTAAGTTTTTTGACTCAGTAACTTCCTCCAGTAGACTAGACTATTTTTTTGTTCTTTAGTGTTTTACTTAAAAACAAAATGTAGGAACTAGTGTCTTCAGTTGCTAAAACAGGGTACTAATGTTCTGAAAAGGTCTAATTAGGAGGAAGGACTATATTTACAAATAAACGTCAGACTCATTTTGTTAGTATGAAAGCCCCCAAGCTACTTTAAGAGTAGGCAATATATACTCAACCAGTTCACTATGGCCAGTGGCCAGCTGAGATGAAAGTTCGATTGTGACCCAATCATGTCCACTCACTCAAGAGTTGCCCACAGTGGCTCTCTTGCTATCATTAAAGGTCTGCAATATGACAGCAAGACCACATGGCCCACAAGGACCAAAACCTTTGCTGCCTGGCCCTCTGCAGAACATCCATGTATTTCTGGGCAAGATTATCTGGACCTGAGAGAAGATACTCAATTTTGCCTAAAGAAATGTTAATTGTGGCTAAAACATAATACTCTGTACATGTCAAGACCTACTGTACACACACCTGTGAAATCATGGTACATTTCAGATTAAGAATGAAGTAGCAGAAGTAATTATAACTTTAAGTTTTAATAGTTATAAAAATAATGTGCCTATTTTTTATAGAAAGGTTTCACATTTCAGGAAATGTTCAGGACCCAAAATATTAAGTCCAACACAATTGCTTAAGATGTATTTTAAAGTTGATTTTAAAAGATCATTTATTCTCAGATTACTTATATTAACCAGATAGATGTCACCTTTTAAATTCTTCTGTAAATGTACTATTATTAAAGTCTTTAAGAAAAAAAAAAGCTTAATATATGCACAAAGAATTAAGGAGAGGAAAAAGCACCGATACTCTGAATACCAATGGCAAGAAAACCTGAGATAAAAACCCACCGCTCTACCCAGAGTTATGAGATGCAGCACCATCATTAACAAACGATTCTCGTGTATAAAGCTGGTGACAGCCAGTGTTTAACGCACACATGCCTTTATGCTTCATAATGCAGGAAAACAGAGGGTGAACTGCCACTGGACCGCAACCCCATCTTCTTGCTGGTTTGCGTTGGTTCTAGCCAAGGGGTCCTAAAACTTTAGCCTGAAGATTCTTTGCTTGCCATATAGTTACATTAAAAACCACAAAAGAATTTACTCTTATAGATGAAATATTTTGGCAAAGCATTTCATTAAAAGGCAAATCACTATGTAATATTTTTACCTATTAACATTACCTATTATTTTACCAAATCTATATGTTTACATCATTCTTCTTCAACATTAAAATACAAAATTTTCAAACAGGACCAAAAAAAAAGATTTTTAAAATGCCTAGTAAAAATCTACTTGTGTATCGATCATTACATGTACTTTCTTAGCGTGTAGCATTCCTCGGCAGTCAACCTCTTACAATTCACGTTCCCTTTTAAAGGAGGCGGGGTGGGGGGAGCCACTGAACTAAAAAGCCAAATGCCTTGCTTATTCAGTCTATTCAGTGCACCTTATCTACTGCTATACTGTGGACACAACTTTTCTCAAGAGCAAGCACATTAAGCACAATTCTTTTTTTCCCAAGAATGGAACATAAATAAAATGAAAATTACCCAAGAACCATATTCTCTATAGTCTTACAGAGCTATATAGTCTTTATATAGAATGCATAAAAGCAAAACAACAGATGAACTTTATAGTATATGAATTAAATCTCTATAAAAATACAAAAAAAAAAGGCTGCGGCATTTGTTTTGTTTTGGGTTCAAATGAACAATCCTAACTATAAAAGGATCCTGTTTCACACGAGAGACACTATAGTGAAGGAATGCAGCTCCTGATGGTACCAACAGTGACCGCACAAATATACCTGAAATAGTTACAAACCAGTGTCCTTCCTGTCGATACTACACAATACCCAAACGCTTCTAAATCAAGTTGGTAGTTTCTTCGCCCTTCATTAGAGAGTTGCGAAATGCTTTCTACATTAATACTGGGCAGGGATAGAAAACGGGAAGGGTAACATTAGGAGAGATTACCATCAGGGTAATATTGCTGGTTCATGCCTTCTGGAGGACCTTGTCCACCATGACTGTATTGGTCCCCATAATAGTCTTCCTGGCCTGAGTACTGCTGTGGTGGGCCTGAAAAACCACAACCAGTCAAGACATAAATCATTTGTTCTCTACGTCATCAAGGCGATCTTTCTAATTTGCTGTTATGAGACTACTTCTGAGCTGGAGACTCCCCACAATGCTTGGGCGCTACTCCCATGCACACATACACACACACAAGCAGGTCCACACGTCACATTTATAAAATTAATAATATAAGACCATTCACATAATATCAAACGATACCAACTCAGAAAAACAGCCTCTGAAACAGGCTGAAGCTGGTGGAAGCTGATTTCTTTTTACTTTTTACATTAGTATTAAAGCACTCTGAAGTAAGATTGGCTTTGTTCTTTGTCATATATTAGTAGCTTCTAAAAAAAGGAGGGAGGAGGCATCTCCTGTTGTAAATGAGTAAATTTGATAGCAAAGTTTCTGCTGTCGTATTCCCTAGAGAACAGCAGACAAAAGGCAGCTGTGTGCTGGGAAGCTCCTATGTCTCAGGACCCTCTGGACCCTAAACCCTACTACCTTTTTTGGGTGTTAGGGGAGTCCAACAAAAGCCCTGGATTTACCTAGATAAAAAGTTCATTAAAACTTACAGCCTTTCAATTACCGCCCTTTACATTAAGCAGGGGATTTTCCAAACGGCTTCTCACCCTGTTGCGGAGGTCTATAGGGTGGCATCTGTCTCTGGCCCATCATGTGACTGCCTTGGTTAACTTGACCCATCAGCCCCATGGGCGCCTGCTGTCCTTGGTAATGCTGTGCACCTCCAGGTGGCATGTTGTACTGCTGAGAAGGAGGCTGCTGGTGCATCATGGGACCTGAGGACACGCAGAACATCATCATACAGTATTCTGGCACAACAGTTCAACATTTGATGATAGATACAAGCACTTCTTACAACATAACACGCAAAGTGTATAACCAAGCAAGGATCACTGACTTCAAGTATAAATGAGTCTTTGCACAAGTTTATCTGCAAATAAGGAAAACAACCAAACCCAGGTGGTAGCCCTCAGGTCCACCAGAGCGCTCCAGTCTTTCTTAAGAAGTCAAAATGGAGACAAGCTCTTTCTGACATATACATCTCCTGCCCACATCATCTCGCCATCTCTCTGACAAAAGCATCCCACTGCAGCATGAGGAAAGCAATGAAAATAAAACCAACAGAAGAAACCAACTTCTGGGTTTCTATTCCTACTCTATGTAGAGGGGAGGATAAAGATTTATTTATTTGTATGTGTGTGAGTTTTTATGATTTATGCACACCACATGCATACAGGAGCCCAGGCTAGCAGAGGGAGGGCATCCGGAGAGCAGGAGTCACAGGTGGTGTGAGTTGCCCACTGCGAAGGCTTCGGACTGAAATGAGGTCCTCTGGAAGAGCAGCGAGCACTTCTAACCACTGAGCCATCTCTCTGGCCTATGCTTTCATTTCTTTTAGCAGACACTTATTCAATAGTGGTAAGCAGAAACCCACAGAAGCCCTTCATAAACAGATCAGTTGAATTCTATAAACTTCAGTCTTATGCAAAATTTCAAAAGCAATCTTTCCCTTTCCCAAATCTTTTGCAAGCTTTATAATTTGAAATCAATAGTCGATAGTGCTTTAAAAAAAAAAAAAAAAGGCATTCATTGTTTTTTAAATCATGTGTGTATGGGTGTTTTGCCTGCATGTGTGTATCTGTGTACCATTTGTATGTATGCCCAGAGGCAGAAGAGGGCACTGGATCCTCTAGAACTGGAGTTACAGACATGAGAGCTGCCACGTGAGTATCGTGAGCTAAACCAAGGTCCTCCAAGAACTCTGAGCCATCTCTCCAGCCTCTAGGATCGCGGTGCTCCTTAATAAAGAACTAAAACCTCCTCACCTGGCCCACCCTCTAATCCCTGTCCCCTTCCCCCACCCTAAAAACTACCAGGAAAAGGTCTGTAACAAGGTATGAGCTCAGAAGAGTCTATCTACACAGTCTACAGGGTGAGAATCCAATACCACTGCTGCAGCACACACAGTGAAGATCTGTCACATGACCAGCAGAGGCCATCATCCCGTGCTGCCACCTAGCGTGTACGATGCTCCTAGAGCGATTTTACAAGTTAAAGGACAATTCTACAAGTGCACACCCCAGAACAAAGTAGCTTACAAAATGAGTATGTTACATAATCACTGCTGCAACTAACAGCAGCACACGTCATTTATCACTTCACAGATATTCCTTGTTTCTATATAAATAATGTTGATGTTAGATATACTACAAAGTAGATAATATATACACAAAGATGTAAAATACCTCATTAATCTAAGATATAATTTTTCATATATTCTGCAAAGAACATAAACCAGACATTCACCATTCCCACACTAAACCACTTTGAATTTTACAACTTACTACACAGTCTACAATAACAATTCTACATTAAACACAGAAACTAGTCCAACATAGCTATATTTTATATTACTAAAATCCTCAGCTCCGAGAAAATTTTGTCAAGAAGCAAATTTGAGTGCTTCTTATTATGTACCAAGGCCCCAAGGAAAAGGAGCCAGGGTGACAGACAGATGTGACAAGTACTGTAACCATCTCAGGGGCTTATACTCAGACCAAAAAGAACTTATAGATATTAACAGTTCATTAATTTGGGAAGAATCTTAAATGGTGTCATTTTTAAAACATTCTTCACACACACATCCACTCGTATCTTCAGACACAAACCACCTCCCCAGACAGTTATTTATTTATATTAACCATTTCTTGACAGCTGTGAGTCTCAGCCCTACTGACATTCACCAAACTTCTGCTGGTCCCAAAGAGGGTCCTGTCACCTGTGAGCAGAGGACAGACACACAGCTAAACAATTCCTTAGTATGTGGCAGAGTCGCCACAACATGGAATTAGCTACCCACTCAACAGCAGTGAGGGAAGACGTTCTGGTCTTCTAATGGGCGTCGCAGAAACTGCATTATGGATTTTGCTTCCTAGTGATTAAAAAAAAAAAAAAAAAAAAAAAAGAGTATGTTTTGGATTAATAAATGTAGCAACAGACAAAGCTAGGGCATATTTTAGTTAGCAACTGCTCAAAATTACTTACAGTTTGAACTAGACTTCATGGTGACTCATAAAGACATTCACTGGTAAATAACTGTTGGTGACTGAACTGAATTCCAAGACCTCTGGATTGGATGGCACAGTGACAATCTGTTGTGAAGAACCTGTCTACCTAAGTAACCAGTCTGGGGGATGGGCTACACCGGAATGCCTGCCTAGCTTGCAGTTTGGAGTACAGCTCGGCTGCTACACTGCGTGCCTAGCATCCAGTAGGCACCGCTTGGATCCCCGGCATTACAGAAACCAGGCTTGAGGATGCATGCGTGCTGTAATCCCAGCTCTCAGGCAGCTACCTACCAAGCTGGAGCTACAGCCTGGGCTACAGAGCAAGGAGGACATGGGAGGGCTTGGAGGGAGGGGAAAATGTGTAATTATCTTACAATTCCAAAAAGTACCAGCTGAGAGACTACAGTGCCACAGAGAAGGACATTGGTTACCTAATGTGCTAAGTTACAGCAGAAAGACATACAACCAGCCAGTCAATCAACACACATGATACAGTATCACCGAAGCAAACAGAGCATCTGAGTGTCAGGAACAAAGACTATAGAGGAAAGAAAAATAAGCAATTATATAATGAAAATTACTGAGATTTCTATGAACAGCCTAAGTATGTGCCACTATACCTACAGACTGTGTGTATGGAATAATTTAAAACACGTATCAAGTCTGGCAGTGTTTCCTAGTTCATGTTCTAGGCTTCTTACATCTTCCAGAGTTTTCATATTAATCAGAGGTTAACTTTTCTAACTAGAAACTGGTG
The DNA here is from genome assembly GCA_028551405.1 of Uromys caudimaculatus. Taxonomy (NCBI): domain Eukaryota; kingdom Metazoa; phylum Chordata; class Mammalia; order Rodentia; family Muridae; genus Uromys; species Uromys caudimaculatus. The sequence continues at coordinate 4,617,081 of CM052715.1, forward strand.
TATTATAACACAATATCTGGTCTGAACTACAACAGAAAGGCTGCAATATACCTTAAATCCTTTACCACAGCAACCGTGGTATCAGCAACCTTCTTAAGACCTGCCAGTCTTGATGGTAAGGAAGAACAAAGAGAACATGATTCAGTCGCCCTGAACACCGGTTATCAAACAAGACATTCCCCTGGAGTACGTCAAGTACCTCTCTTGTTCTCTAACTTCCTAGTCTTGAAGTGCAGTGAATGAATCATGGTTTGCTGTCTGCTCCCTGAACTTCAGAGCGAGGCTAGTGCTGGAAGCAGCCCCTATAGTCCCATATACTACAGTGTTTTCATTTCTATATCGGAGGTCCTACGGTTCCTAACCTTAGGTCGAGTTTGGAGTAATAACTAGATGTAGATAAATCATGTAGATTAATCAAATCTACCTAACGGAGTCCGGGTACAGGTAAACTATGTGTGCATTTTCTCATAACCGTGCCAGGCGAGCAATGCCTCCTGGTGCTGAGGGAGAAGACAGGAGAAACATCATCCCGCTGCCCTTCTGGCTGCTGCCTCTGCACCTCTTCTACTTCCTGATGCGAATCTGTGTCCTTGGGACAATAATCTAACACATTACATGTAGACTGGCATTCAGCTGTGCTCCACGAGTTCTCCCAAAAAGTCACAAAACCTAACGGGAGTTGGAAACCACTCACACTTGCTCTCCACCCACAAGTGAGGCGAGTCTTCGCGAGCAGAAACAAGTTAAGACGCTATGGCTGCTATACAACAGTTGAAAAATCAATGTCAATTTTTATGTCTATCTAAAAAGAAAAAGCTTGAAAACTGGGACCAAGCGATTTGATATAAATTATGCACACGCTACTGAACCAGAACTTCTATAGAGTTCTTTACTTAACCTTTTAACACCGTCAACAGCAGTGGGGGTAACAGTGTGGGGTGGACAGGTCAGAAGACAACTTTTTAAACTTATTTTATTTGTGTTTTGCCTGCACATATGTATGAAGGCATCAGACTCCCTGGAAATGGAATTATGGATGGTTGTGAGCCAGCATGTGGGTGTTGGGAATTGAACCCAGGACCTCTGCAAGAGTAGCAAGTGCTCTTAACCACTGGGCCATCTCTCCAGCCTCCAAAGGACAATTTCCAGGAGTTGGTTCTCCCCTTCTACCACAAACACACTAGAGTCAAACTCAGGCTCTCAGGCATGTGTAGCCACCAAGCAACCACACTGGCCCACTTCACTTAATCTTTAAGAATCTTAATCAATTTATCTAAAAAGCCCCAGGCTCAAGGCTTGCATCTAAGTCCAAAGGCTTATGTCCACAGAGCTCTTGAAGCACATTCTTAATACAAAATAACAATTTGTGGAATGCCTTACACCTGACACTACATGACTAAAATTCTATTAAATAAGGAAAGCTATACCTAATGTTCGTGAAGGAATACACTGCTTCCAGCAAATAAAACTGTGGGCCACTTCCAGAGGCTTTTCTGTTCTCATGTGGCTGGTTTTTGCTCTATTAAACACCTTTCCAGATTTTGACCTGACACTTAGTTCTAATTCCTAGTCATCAAAGAAGCAGATGTGCATGACCCCAGGCACTCTTCTCTGCACCCTGCTGCCTGCCTCTTTGGCTTTCAGTTCTGCTCCACCTTGCCCCATGCAAGTCTGTATGTGTGCACACGGCTCTCCCAGTAAAGGCTCCAAGTGACGACTGAAGGACTTCACCTGGACAAGGGTGAATTAAGACGGGCAGGCAGATGCTGGGCTGTCTGTTATGGTGTGCCACAAGTTTAATTCTAAAACTTGCTCAAAAACATCACAGGAGATTATTTTGCTAAACTTATATTTCCATAACTGAGTTTTAAAAAACATTCTCCTTTTCTCAATTTCTAGATGTGTAAAACTCAACAAACAAACTGAGATTAGATACCAATCACAATGCTATCACGTATCCATGGGTACTATCAGATATCTACAGATACTATCATATATACTTGGATACTATCACATATACAGATACCATCACATATAACCTGTCTTAATATCTAAAGCCAACTGCTGCTAATATGCATTTCAATAACCACAAATATACAAACGTATAATTAGTAAATATAATGGGTCAAAAATGTTTTAACAGAGTCTTGTTGTTGCTCAGGCTGGTTCACTTCTGGGTTGTGGTGGGCCTGCTCAGTCTCTGCAGCTAACTTGGACTTGAGGAAGATGCTATGGCATGCAGCTTGTGCAGCTAGTTAAAATGACATATTTTAACAAGTATCAACGATTTTGTTACTAACTTTCATATCAATTTAAACTTTCTCACAAACGATACGAAGCTAAAAACAGATTTTACTCCTAAGGTCCAACTAGAAAGGGGACCATGAGAGGGAGCTGGAGATCCTACAGGCGAGAGGACTAGAGTCCATGTGAAGGCAAGAGCTAACGGGAGGGTCTGGGCACAGGGAGTGCAGACAGGCAGGTGGACAAGTCAGAACAGGTGGAATGAAACATAGACATGGAAATTTCCTAACGGAAGCCAACCTTCAAGTCCAAAGGACTCCACAGTCTACCGCTCTGCCTTACTACGTGGCCTGAGGACACAGGCACCAGCGGCATAAGCTAAAAGACTCACTCTTAAACAATCTTAAACTTAAAATCACCTCTCAAACAATCTAAAGGATAAAGATGAATAAAATATCTACACATTAGATTTATTTCATATGAGTAAGTACAACTACAATAAAAAAGACCTGGAGAGTATTTTTTTCCCCTTTGATTTCACATGCAGAGTAGAGAGAAAGATGGGAGAGGTGGCAGAATTCTTAGAGCAATTTACAAAGGGAGTGGGAAATGAGCTTAAAAGCCACTCAGGTGAATGCATTTAGACTCTGCCCTGCGGTGCTCTGGGGTTGGGGGGAGGCCGCGGGGTAGCTCAGAGTAACCCGGTAGTAGAATACTGTGCGGTAGGTAAGGACTTATGGGAATAGTCCCAGCAAGAAAAACTAAAGAGAAAACTATAACGTAATCAGTTAGTTTGTAAAAATATCATTATGCATTGATAACAAATATATCAGTAAATGATACAATGCACCAGTTAATTGCCACAGAGCTCTGAGTTGTTATTTTTTTCAATTGTGATGGGCCACTTGACAAAACCTTCCTTCTTTTCCTTTTCTCAAGCCCATGGTGTTGAATGTACAGAGAGCTCATCCTATCAGTGACCTCGGTTTCTGACCCCTAACCAGAAGCTTCACCTTAGAATCTCAGCAGGATTTAGTTTCCATGACTCAAAAGCCCCGTTAATACAAAATGAGCCCCGTTAATACAAAATGGTGGCACGTGACTGTAATTCCAGAATTTATCAGGCTGAGGAAGGCCAGCCTGGACTACACAACAAAACTGTATCTCAAAATGAACTACTACTAGGGTGCTGGAGAGGTGGCTCAGTGGTCAAGAGCACTTGTACTTACGGAGGAGCTGGGTTTGGCTCCCAGCATCACCATGGTGACCCACAACTGTTCATTAACTCCAGTTCCTGGGGATGCCATCTTCTGACCTCCAAAGGCAGCCAACACACACATGAGCACAGGCATCCATGCGGCAAACACTCACACACAAATCTTAACAAACAAAACAACAACCCCTAGTAGAAAGCAATACAAGAACTTTTAAGCATTTTTCTAGTGTTTCTTAATATGAACGTGAAAATATGAGGCTTGTCTAAGGATTTTTGCCATTTTTAATGCAAACAAAAACATTAAAGCAACCCTTATTAAATTTGAGACTTGGGGGCAGGGCAGTACCAGTGACTGAACTTATGGTCCTGAGAGAAATTTTTAAGAGATGAAAATGCAAAAAAAAGTTCCCTTTCATTTTTAGAATTTTTCAAGCTTCCTAAAAAAGGATTATTAACAATGTGGTATGCTCTAATCTCTGCCATGTTTTTAAGTCTCAAAAGGAAAAAGATGTAAATATAGCTTACTGTTATAAAAACTACCTAAAGAAAGGTTTTATGATGAAACAAACAACTTTTTAATGAAACTTTCCTTTGCCAAATCAGCATTTGATTCAATAGGTCCCAGGTAACTTGAGCGCCTCTAAGCAAAATATATAACTGCATTCATATTTTGAAATTATATTTCATCATAAATCATTTTAACACAAGCCCAACTTCCTTTATCTGAGCACCTCCGAGTGATCTGATTTTTTTGTATCAATCAAATTTGAGGCTCACTACATTTTATAGTGAAATAGCTTTACGGTGGCAATGTGCCAAATGCTTTAACATAGCAATTAGCAGAACAGAGCGCCACTTACTGGCTTTTAGTTATTATTTACAGGATACTTAAAAGAGAAACATGGTAACAACTTCACTAAGACTAGTAATAAACTGTAGTGCACTCCAGCATGCTAAGCAGCTAGCTAGGGGTGCAGAGGCACCCCCCCACTAAACACTGGAAGGCAAACCCTTCCCTGACTCAATCACCAGAAAAGCCATCTGGAGTTACCAGAAGTGCTCCAGCAAGTGAAAAGTGAACAAGGCTGTAGAGTTTGCTTGTGAGGGCAAACGGTGCACCTGTTTTCTTATGTGACTTACCCAGCGGCCAGCATTATGAAACAATCCCAACACAGAACCTCAAGTAAAAGGTGCAAAAGGCAAACAAAGTGCAATTTAATTTCTAACACAAAAAGACTCAAGGCAGCCTCAACTCCATATTGTTTCTCATGCACACAACTGTGACTCAGTTCACACTTAAGACAGAGGCCATCTCAACTGACTAAAACAAATACACATTCTACTCAAGAAAAACATTAATGTTCAGTACTGGGGCTTCTGTCTGCAATCCCAGCAATGAAGACCTGAGGCAGAACATCCACAAGTCTGGGCCAGCCTCAACTACATAGTAGAAGCCTGTCTTAAAAAGCATCCCCTTCTCACTAGATTGGCTGTAAGAGCCAGAGACTTAGGGCAGCTGGTGACAGACAGTGTCTACTAGACATAACAGGGAAAATGTACCTATGAAATCTCAATAACAGACGCCTAAACAGGACCAGCATGACAATGCAGAGAAGATTCCACAAGGAATCCCCACAACCAGATGAAGAGCTACAAGCGGTCAGCTGCTGAGGGATGCAGAATCAGGCTGCTCTAGGCACAGGCTCCCAAACAGGTTATCTGATCCCAAGTGGTCAGCCCTAAACACAAGCAATGCTAAATGGACTCCAATTGTGGATGCATGTAGGTATACACACGCGTGTACCCGCTCACAAACACACACACACACCCCAACAATAAGAAAGAGATGCTGAGTTGGGAGGAGGGTATGAATCAGCTGGAGCTGGGGAGGGGCACAGGAGTGCTGAGGGCAGTTACCTTGGTTTGGTTGCATATTCATGTTTGGTCTGGGACCATAGTTCCCCATTGGCTGCCCCTGACTCATTGTCATCTGGTTCTGCACGGGCATGCTCTGGGATGAGGGCACAGAATGGCTGTAACCTCCCATGGAGCCGTGGCTACTTGAAGGCATATTCATGGAGCTGTTTGTCATGCTGAGCTGATTGGGTCCAGGCCCCTGCATCGGCATATGGTTAGGCCCTTCAAAGAGAAATGGTCAGAATGGACAATCAGAGTTACGGGGGTGCATGGTACAAGTCTGTTTTTCATTACTGAACTAACAGCCTAAGTAACAAGCTGAATATTTAGCCAACAGAAAACAAGTAAACAGATTAAACAGTAACTCTGATCAGGTACATGTTGTTATTTTCCCAGTTTAGTGATGAGGAAACTGATCATAGTAAACCAGGAATTGTCTGGAGAGGAAGAGGAAGAAATCCTAGCTTGCTAGGACTGTGAGACAGTAGTACTACGCAGCAGTAGCAGACACAAGCAAACAGATGAACAGGTCAGTGAAGCACAGAGTGTAAAAATATGCCAAATACATAATAGATAGCAGTAAAGGACAACAGTAAAGTTTATATCCACGGGCGACAGACAGTAAGATAGAGTTCAGCAAGAGGGCGGGGCCAGCCGGACAGCAGTTGGAGAAGGCATGAGTAGGGTCCCCGCAGCGTTCCCTCCACTACAACTCATTTCATATATACAAAAATTTAAACTCCCCCTTCCCAGAGAAGGGGAGGATGGAGGGGGAGACTGAGAGGAGGAGGGGCCGGATACTGGGATGTAAAGTGAGTAAATAAATTAATTAGTGAAAAATTTAACCATTGAAAGAAAAACAAACCATAAAAGATAACCTCAAACACCGGAACTTTGGAAACCATCCTGTAAGGGAAGGCCTTAAGGATGCCGGGAAGCTCAGAGCCATAATAAATGGATACATTTAGCTACATAAAAATAAATGTAAACACAACAAAAAAATGAAAACAGAAGTTGAGGACCTGGCTCAGTCGGTAAACTGTTATCATGCAGGCATGAGGACCCAGGTTCAGATTCCCAGCATGTATGTAAAAATGCAGGGAGAGACAGCTCACGCCTGGAATTCCTGCGCTCGCTGGTCAGCTACTCTAGTCCAAGCTGTGAGGTCTAGGTTCAGGGGGAGCCTGCCTCAAACTCTGATCCAGCACATTATAAAGACACGCTTTCATACACTGCTCAAGCAACGCAGATCTAAGTTAGTACTGTTTTACACAGAGCAATCTGCAATGGCTAGCAAATATTAAAATGTCCTGGTTTTGGTTTGGTTTGATGACACAAATATTCTGTAGCACAGACTGGCCTCAAGTTGACTATGCAGCAAAGGATGACCATGGACCCCTGAACCTCCCACCTCTCAAATGTTGGGATTACAGGCATGCACCACTACACCTAGCTTAAAATGTAGCAGGGATTCAATAATTTAACTTCTAGGAACCTACAGGTAGAAAGTTTTGGGGTACACATATGTATGGGTGCAAGAGTATACACATGTGCTGAGACATACCTAAACACTGTAAGCTTCTTTTATGTCACCAGGAAATGGCACACAGACTAGACACATCCACAAAGAAGGACGTGAGACTGGAGGGATGGCTCGTGGCTAAATGCACTGACTCCTCTTCCAGAGTACCAGGGTTTGAGTCCCAGAACCCAGCACAACTCACAATTGTCCCAAGGGATGCTACGCCCTTTGCTGGCTTCCTCAGGCACCACACACACATATACCAGAAAATTACATCAGCCCTTTTCCTTTCTCCCCAGACCTAGAACCAAGCATTGGACAGGCAAGGGGAGCAGGAACTTCTGTGCCTTTTGATCTGGGTTCCACAGGCACTGGGATTTACTTTCTAGGCTTAACAAAAAGCAAAAACCAGCAATGACAAATTTCTTTTTGATAAATTTGATTCAAAGAAAAAAAGCTGTGATGATTTTTTTTAGCCAAGATCAAATGATGTGAGTAGCCCTAAAATTGAGATTATATAAATGAACTATTAAACTATGCTAGGAAATTAAAAACACATGGAAGAAAATATAAGCTATTATTGGCCTTCCAAATTCTCTTACACTCAACAGTAAACTTTATACTTTTAAGACAGTAATGGGCATTTTAGAAAATTGCTTTAGAAGCTCTGTAGTATTCTAGAAAATCTCTTCATTAGTTGATAATCTTTGCTCTTAAAAAGAAGTTACTTATGGGTGTAGGAGAGAGGGGTTAGCAGGTAAAGCAACCCCTCTGTGTAAGCCTGTGACCTAAGCTCTGTGCTTGGAATCTACATACAAAGCCCAACACAGTGGCACGCACCCAAACCCCAGCACTCCCAGCACATGAGGGAGACAGAAGAGAAGCCCACAGGCCAGCTGGCCTGGAGCACACAGCCGCAGCAGCAGAAACAAGACCCTGCCTCAGTGAGGCAGGCAGCTGACTCCTCCATCTTCCTGATTCCCATACACATCCACATACATAACAATACGCATTTAAAATTTTTAATAAAAAAGAACAATCTCTATTAATAAGACTTTATAGATAAACCAGTATGTCAAGCTAACAATAATTATTTATTTCTCAGCGGTTCCCTTGTAATTAGGCCTCACTGTAATCTGGAGAATTGGTTAAGAATTCTAATCAAAGTTTCTACCACACAAACTCACAGAGCTAGCAGCAACTGGCTAACCTGGACTAGCACGGTGTCCCAGTTCCAAAGCTGCTGCCCTAGAGCCAGACATGGACTCGGCAAGCAGCTTTCTCTCTACTACAGCCTACCTGGAAACTAAAAAGCAGTCTGCCTATGCTCCTCCTCCATGCCGTGGGGGCCATCAGCGTGTGAGCCTTGGCGGAAGCACCATTCGCCTCCTCCGTTATCAGCTACACGCCACGCTTCTACAGCAGGCTGCCCTGCTCAGTGCTCTCCCCTGGGATTCTTTTAGTGTGTCCGTCCTCTCTGGACACCAATGCAACCAAAGGCATAGCCAGCCGAGTAAGAGACTATGCTGGACATTTCAATTATCAGGTTTATAATAAAAATGGTTGTTATTTTCATTTACTCTATTGCTAATTGAACAGTGCTCTTTTCTTTCTGGCTAATTAAAATAATCTTTGTCTCCAGAAAGTAAAACTATTCTCATATTAAAGGGAGAGTACCCTTTATCAAAACCTATGCTATAGACTATCACTATAAAAACACAATAGTTTTAAAGAAACTTTCTTTAAAGGGAAACTAAATAAACACCCAAGTGGCCTAAGAAGGTCCCTGTTGTATTGATGTCACAGCTGGACAGGTAAAGGAAGGACTCAGTGTGTAAGGAAGCTTACAGTATTCTTCAGTTTTAACACTGCTTCTAAATCAACTTCCATATTAATCATAATCTATAAACATATATCCTAGTAAGACTCCAGATTTGGCTTTAGAAATATCTGCAGGGAAATACTAAATACCCTAGGCACTTCAGGGGCAGTTCTGTTAATACCCTAGGCACTTCAGGGACAGTTCTCTTCCTGCCCCCATGTGGTCTTCGCAGTGCTTCCTACTTCTGGGGTCAATGTGTTTTCAGGTAAATAAACATTATGGTACTTTTTCATGAACAGTTTTAATTCTTAAGCCATGGCACAATCCCTTTCGCCCCCAAAAGCTTCGAAAGCCAACTGTACTGCATAGTTTCAGACAGACTAAATTTAGCCAGTTCTGTTCATCAGAGGAATGCTGTGTGTCAGCTACATCAAAGCCCAAGGGCAGCCTGATAAACACTGAATACAGGTCACGTAGCTCTGTAGCTAACAAACTCGGAGAGAGCCTGGACTCGGGGGCATTCAAAGCAGTTTTGTCATCAACAATCTAGTATCCCCGGAGCCCCTATGTCGTTTCCGTTGCTAAGCAACTCTGGTGTTAATGTCTTAGAGGAGAACAACTTACCAGGCATCTGGCCGTTCATCTGGTTCTGCATGTGTGGTGCAGGAGGGCCCCCACCCACCATGCCATCTGAAGGCATGTTGTGAGAGCGGGGAGGGGGCGGAGGGCCGCTCGGACTCATCCCTCCAGGGCCCATAGACATACTCTGTGTGGGCGGCTGAAAGAAGACAGCTTAGTCAGACAAGAGAAACGGCAGAAGAATGTATGAAAGATTCATACGGAATCGCTGCTGTCTATATTACTAAACTAGATATAAACAAAACAATAAGCGCATTTCAGTGTCTTCCAATGCATTTTAATGATGCATTTATTAATATTATATTTAATATCCTTTATAACTTCAAGTGCCTTGGAAAGGAGACTACAGTTAAAGTGTGTTTCAACTTATAAAATCTCACAGGGAAAGGGATTTTCTAACAGGCTACACAGATTTTCCACTTATTTCTTTATGATCTCTAATGTGTCTATTGTTATCTAAATTACATTTAAAACACTAAGTGTCCTTTCCTTATGAAGATATCTGGATGTTTACTAATAGATTTTTACCTGCAAAGGAGGTAACAACAGCAAAATACGTAAAAGGAGCAAGAAGTCTGAGAGAACACCGTCTTTATACTTAGAGAGTGAGTACAGGCATTGGAAGGATGCTTCAAAATAGGAGCCGACAGCTTGGCCGACATTTCTGTGCCAGTCACTACTATAGGTTGGGAATGTTACGGATGGCCCCCAAGGGCACATAGACAGGGGCCTCTAAAGGACGCCTTTGACAATCCTAATGAAAACCACTCACTAAACCTGAGAGTTCACGAAAGAGTGAAAGGCCACGCACGCACGCACGCGAGCGCGCGCGCGCACACACACACACGCACGCGAGCGCGCGCGCGCGCACACACACACACACACACACACACACACACACACACACACACACACACACACACACACGGTTATAATCCATACATCTGTCCTGCCCTTTCCTTCCAGATCTTAGGGTAATGTCCAGTTCAGCAGTTCCTCACTTTTGCCACCTCTAGTTACTATGTAGCTTTCCAGATGTGAAGACAGCAGCACACAGCAGATAGACACACTGTTCTTCAGCCAACACCACTTAGAAAAAAATCACAATTTTAACTTCTTTATTCATAAATCCAGTAAATCACTAAACTTTAGAATTTTTAAATCTCATCTTTAGGTCTTTGTCTAACTTGTATCTTTATACATTTAACAATTTAGTTCTGATTTATTTAAAAAAAAAAATACCAAATAACACGGCTCACTTTTAATTACATAACTCACCTCCAAGTCTGCTTGTAATTCAATCTCTAACTCACTGTCATCATTACACGGTATAACAGGCAAACTCTCCTGCTAATCAAAGTCACAAAGCGCTGGGAAACACAAAACAGCAAACAACCTGAAGGCTCTGCAAAACAAGTCTGGATGGAGGAACTGAGGGCTACCGCTCCAGAAAGAGGGGTCACATGCAAGACCACAGGTTAGACCTTGGCCTTTTCCTTGACTGTGAGTACACAAGGTGAGCCCCAGTAGAAAGCTAGAGTTCTTTGGAATCTCTGACAACCAGAAAAAAGAAAATTTAAGTATAAAAGATCAGGAGAAGAACCATGTGAAGTGGGGAAACAGCAGCCAGGAGGTGACAGTGAAACATGGCTGGAAGGTGACTGACTGCTGGTGCAGGCCCACAGGTCAGGGGGGCTCTCAGGAAGAACCCAAGCTCGCTGGAGAGGACACAATCTCCTCTTAGACGAACTTAATAGACCGGTCTTAGCAAGTCTAACCTGAGCCTCACTAACCTTAAGGTAATTTCTGGGTATTTCAACACCAAAGGCAAATGGCTTTCTTTGGAAGAAGACAACCCAGATGTGTATGATGCTGCCCAGCCACAATGTCTGACACTCTGTTAAAATCACAGGGCGCTATGAGAAACAGGAAGTGCACGTCCAACAACAGCAGGAAAGCTGTAACAACATCAAAGTCAAAACCAGACCAAACAGCAAACCGTACAGGGACAGAAACCCACACATGGTGGGGATGCAGGCGCCATGGTCAACGTCTCCACTCAACAAGCTTAACACAGAGGCAGCACTGAATCTGGCAATTTCAACTCCTGTACATATCCCAGAGCTGAAAACACAGTCCTACACAACGTGGAGATAAAGCACTCACTCAGGGATCTCTCAGAAAACATGGACCATCAGACAGTGGGGTACTATTTGGCCACACAGAAACACAATCAGTCGTAGGGATTCCTGAAGGTCAGCAAAAGAGAAGCAGCCATCACATGACTCCAGCTTTACAACTTCGCAGGACAAGCAGAAGCAGAGACAGAGAGAAGGCTAGTTGTTGCCCAATGAGGAGGAGAAAGGAGAATCGCGATTTAGTGCTATCCGATATGAGGGGTTTTTGTTTATAAGATTTTTTTTTTTTTAATGTATGGGTATTTTACCTGCATGTATATATGCGCACCACATGCCTGCCTAGTACCCAAGGAGGCCAGTATGGAGCACTGGATCCTTCGGGATTGGAGTTACAGATGCTGTGGACAACCATTCGGGTGGGGAACTGAACCCAGGACTTTCACAAAAACAGCTCATGCTCTTAGCCAGCTATCCAGCCACAGTCACGAGGTTTCGGGTTTTGAAATGACACAGTGGTAAACGGCACACAACTGTGAGCGTGCTAAAGGGTCACTGAGCTGTGTGCCTCACAGTGGCTAACACAGTGACTGTTCTACGATTCTTATTTCAATCCAAAAGGATAGACAAATAAGACAGACAAGAGTAACATTAATGTTAAGAATATTTTATTATGTGTGTGTTAGGGATGGGGGCCATTGTGAGAAGGCAGTTTGAGGAGTTGGTTTTCTCTTTTCACTATGTGGGTCCTGGGGATCAAATTCACATTGTCAGCTTGGCAACAAGCCTCTCTACACCTGAACAACCTCCCCAATCCTATAAATAACAAAGACATGGAAAGCACTTAAAAATAACCATGCCCGGTACTATCAAGAATGGGGGGGGGGGGCACCAGGAGCATAGAAAATGTCTATAAAGTCCTAGAAGGCTTTTCAGGGAGCCAGAAAATAAAATCACTGAAATTAAGAGTTGCAACCAATAGAACAAACAAACAGGACTGGAGATAATTTATGGAAACAATACAGAGATGAAAGAGAAAAAAACCCGCAAAGGGAGAACACGGCTGGGACACAATGGTGAGAAGCTTCTGTAGCATGCACACAGCCCAGGTCTGAGCCCAGGTCTGAGCCGGTGAGAGGTGCTCTAGAATGCACACAGCCCAGGTCTGAGCCCAGGTCTGAGCCGGTGAGAGGTGCTCTAGAATGCACACAGCCCAGGTCTGAGCCCAGGTCTGAGCCAGTGAGAGGTGCTCTAGAATGCACACAGCCCAGGTCTGAGCCCAGGTCTGAGCAGGTGAGAGGTGCTCTAGAATGCACACAGCCCAAGGTCAGAGGCCCAGCCCTGAAAGAGAAATACAAAGCAAATACAAAATCTAATTGAAGTTAGAGAATACACACTAAAACACAGTAATGTATCCGGACAATACTAGCTGAGAGTTTTCCAAAGCTAATAAAAGGACTCCTATAAAGTGGTAAAACAATACACAGAAAGACAGCAAAGTAGCCCAGACTATACTAGGATAAAATACTCTCCGTCCAATTTGAGGATGAAATAAAAATTCTTTAAGGTGAGCGAAAGCTAGAATTTGTTAAAAGATGTTCACCAAAAAAACCAGGGTCTGGAGACATGGCCGAAGAGCGCGGAGCACTGCCGCTCTTCCAAAGAATTCAGCTCCCAGCACCTAAGGGGCAGCTCCCAACCTGAAATCCCAGCTCCAGGGGACCCAACAAGTAAGTTCTCACCTCTGCAGGAAAAAGGTACAGGCTGCACAGACATGCAGGCAAACTCTCAAACATGCAAAAGAAACTAAACACAAAAGAAATTAAATAAATCTTTTAAAAAGCAAGTAACGAGAGCATGTATTTGGGCGAATATAGAAGAAATGAATGAATAAACGAATACACCAATAAACAAACACTGCTATTAAATTCAAAATAACCATGACATACTGCGGGCCCAGGAACAGCTCAGAGGCACAGCGCTGGAAAGCACATGAGGAAGGAGAGCTGCTCTCCGAGATGAAAACATGCATTTAACAGCGCCGGCTGGCAAGCAAGAGTGTGCACACACTTCAGACCACAACTTCAAAGATCTGTGAGGCAAAAGCAGAGAGGATAAGACAGGAGAGGAAGCCAGAGAAAGAGACAGCACGAGGCCATTCAGAACAAGTTTAAACAAGGTATTTGATAATCAGATGAAGTAAGCAGTGCATTTAAAACATTTAGCTTAAATGAAGTGACACGAAAACAGCACGTCTGAGGGGTGGTGCAGCTCCTGAGGAGCGGGGTAGCTCCGTGGGGCAGAGCAGACCCTGAGGGACGGCATAGCTCCTGAGGGGTAGGGTACCTCAGCACGAAGGCAACTAGCACCCGGCAGGCCCTGGACCGTGCCAGCACCAAGAAAGGAAGAAGGGAGGCAAATGTGAAACTTTCTCCATTAAAAAAAAAAACCTGATCCAGGCACACTTGGGAGGCGGATCTCTGAGTTCAGCCAGCCTGGTCTACAGGGCTAGTTCCAGCAGAGCCACCGCTACACGGGGAAACTGTCTCGAAAAACCAAAACCAAAACCAAAACCAAACCAAACAACCAACCTAATCCATGATTTAAAATCTTTCCTGAAGAAATCTCCTCATGAGCTCTTGTTGTGGTCTCATGTCTAAATCACTTAGGAATAAAAGAAAAAAAAAAAAGAAAGAAATTCATATGTAACCTTTCAGAAATCAAAAATAAGGAGAGCAGGTTCCAATTCTTTACGAGCTCATTACTCCCTGACAAAGATATTTCAGGAAGAAAAATTACAGGACATATTTCCAGACACGAAAAACCACTGAACAAAAGCAGGGGCAAATCAAGTCTAGAGCACCATAAGCAATGGACACCCCTCCAGGGATGCGGGTTAGCACAACGACCTGTGGAAATGACACAGTGTGCCAAATCAAAGTGAAGTCTACAGGGTTCTCACCAAGAGAAAGTGTCTGCCCTCAGCAATTAAGGCCAGGTGGCTCGGCAGCTAAAAACCCCATAATGCAAGTCTGACAACCAGAGTGTGACCCCAAGAACCCATTTAAGATAGGAGAGAACCACCTCCAGTGTCCTCTGATCCCACAGCACACCATGGCCCCCACAACCCCCACTTACATATAAAATAATCGTTCTTTTTAAAAAGAACAAGAGAAGCATTCACAACCAAATAAAACTTACAAAACCTTTACAACCAACATCATCTTACTAGTGAAATAAAGCACTCTTGCCCCCGCAGTTAAGAAATAGACAAAAATATTTACTAACACTGATACTCAATAAAACAAACCAACAAGCAAATTAATGTCAGAACTAGAAAAAAAGCAACAACAAAAGACTGAGGAAGGAAAGCACATCACCATTTCCTCACAGATGCACGGCAGAGCACTCAGGTAGAGTATGTGCACCAACTAAACCGCCACCTGACAGCACTTAGCGTGAGAAGAGACGTGCAGAAGCCGAAGAGAACACTGTTGAGAGTGAAGACTGCAAAAGAAGGACGTGCCACCTCTGCCCAATGCTTAAGGATAAAGGGTTTCCTAATGTCAACCTACAGGTGACATGAAACGCTTGTCCCAGAAAGTCACAAAATCATTCTAATGTCTACATGGACACCTGAAGGATTTAGAATATCTAGGGCAATCTTAAGAACAATTACTAGCAAACATGAAGGCTAACTACAATGTACAATAGTAAAAACATGTGCTTGGTGCAAGGACAAACAAACCAAAACAAGAGCCTAGATGTTGGTTGTAATGGAGAACTCACACATACAGTTAGAAAACAAGTGACATTCAGTGGGCAATTAACACTTTCCAATAAATGGCACTGATGAATGTGATATGAGAATAAACTTTTCTTTTTGTCCCTACCAGAAACTCGACCTAGGACCTCACACATGCTGGTCAGCTGCCACTAAGCCACACCCCCAGCTGTTGGATAATCTTTTAAGGAGATGCAGGCATACTTTCATAACCTTGATAGAGGAAAAGGAACATTTACATCGGAGAGCTATTCATCCAATGACGTTTCAAGCAGACCAAGGCAAATTTCAAAGTAGAAAGCATGTGAGAGAAACACAGATAACAAAGACTTACAGGGCCCTGGGTTTGAAGCCCAGAATTGAGTTTGAGGTTCAGTTCTTATTTTAAAAACTCCTACAGTCAATTACAAAAAGGTCAAAGAATTAAAAACTAGCCAAGAAAGGGACCCTGGACACTCTGGGGATGAGAGCACCGTTCTGATGAGTAGTAAAGTCACCTCTACTCTTCAAAAGATGGCTTTACTGTGTATGAACGACACGTAAAAGGTTACTGTACTTGCACCCTTTCCTGGCATGAAAATAACTGGCCCCACTGTCTACTCCTAACGTCCCAGAAACCTCTGCTGCACTGTTTAGTTCACTTCCAATTCCCATGTGTGTCAGTGATCACTGTCTGTCAGTACTATGCAGCAGGTTAAATAAGGGTGAGGGCCACAATTCTATTATTTGCTAATTGTTAGGGCCTCCAGTATCAACTTAATAAATGTTTGAGAAATGATTATGAATTCTAGATTTGGGGCCTTTCACCGAGTGTCTGCTGTCCCCAGTGTTGGGAGCTGACTCTTCTGAGCCAGGGCCCTGAGCATGCTCACCGTTCCTTCACTCCTGGAAATCCCACAGGTGCAAAGGCTTGATCATCTCCCATGCTTAAATTAACTTACCCTGAATATGGAGGGGCCACCCCAACACCCCACTGGCATTACATTCTCTGCACATTCTCTGGCCTCTAGGCTAACCTGGGCTGTGCCCCACGTCTACCACCTCCTGGGCTTCCATCCTGGTGCAGTTGCTGCCACATCTCTGGTTTAGCAGCTGCCTCCTGATTCCCTCAGCCTGCCCTCTTCTGTACCAGAGTCTCCAGAGTGCACAGGGTCCTGTGAGAACAACTTCTCAACTTTCAGAGGAGAAACCCGGATCCTTAGAATAGTCTGAGAAGTAATCCTCTGTTGACGTGCCTCCTTACTCTGTCCCAAGGTCCCCTTCACAATGACATGCCCCTCTCCTGCCCTCTGCCTTCCCTTGCCACAGCCCACCATCTCTCAACACCTGACGAGATCTTTTATTGCGCCTGCCTTGCCTGATGGAAGACAGACACGAGAGAGCGGGGATTTCTGGCTGTTTTGTTCACAGACACTTCAAAAGCACTAATCACTACAGCCTGACATATTGCAAACAATATATTTTCAGTTAACTAATGAGCTCAAAAATTTCATAGTTTTCCATAAAACTATAAATCGTTATATCAGATTACCTGCAATATCTCTTAGAATGCAAACACACTATAAACAAATCCTTAGCTTCCTCATTTGTAGTATAACTGGCATTAATAAAGCTCCCACAAGGAGGCACTAAAATGACACAGAAACATAAGAATCAAATCCAACAAGAGGACACATGTACATCCAACCTGCCTAAAGCTGATAAAAGCTACACACATAAACAAGAGCCTTGGTTAGTCATGCAGTGAGACATGCAGCCTCACCAGTGGCACGCTTGCCTTACCTTCTGGGCCTAATGTAGTCTCTCAAAAGTAAATACACACACACACACACACACACACACACACATGATGAATATATACATGTGAGTACATGTATCATACATCCACACACATCCATCTTACACAGCTTAAGAAGGTCTCCTCTCATAGTCACTCATTCTCACAAGAAATCTTTGGATGTCATCATGACCAGTATTGCATTTCTGCAATAATTAATTCTCAAAATGGAATCATCTTAACCCCTTGACTAGAAAGCTAGTTTAAAAACCTCAGCGCTATCCACAAGACCTGACTGAGTAGCCTTCCACAGCTAATGCTCCCACTTCTATTTGCGAGGTGCCATTCTCCAGACTCCTTGGGCTGAAGCCTCAGCGTGGGGGTGCACCAAGCTTAGTCTACTACCTGGGCCCTCCGTAGATTTAGTACCAGGTTCCCCATCAACTCACTCTTTCTCATTCATGAGAGCAAGTATTTCCTACACGACAATCTGACAACCTGAGTTTATCCAACTCCAGCATACTAATTACTGAACAGCCATTCTCAGTCCATTAAACTGAAGTTGGGTCTATTATTGTAGCCCAGGTTGCCCTGGAACCTGTGACTGTCCTAAGTGAGCCTCCCAAGTGTTAGAGTAATACGCATCACCTTCACTAAATTGTAAATAAGAAAGCAAATGCATTACTCTACGGGGGAGAGAATTTTCTAGAATGTGCTTCAAAACAAACAAAGCAATGGCTGAGGACACCACTTATGAGAAACATTTTGTCACTACACCTGAGCTAAGCTGGCTGCCGCCAATCTTCGTCTCCCCTTCAGCAGTGGGTTACAACATGTGCACATGGTCACGCCCAGCTTTTTGTGTGGGTGCTGTGATCCAAAGGCAAGTCTTCACATGTGTTCGTTTGAATCAAAATGGCCCCCCAGAGGTCCATATATTTGAATGTTTGTTCCAGTTGGTGAGCAGTTTGGGAATAATTAGGTGTGACCCTCCTGGAGGAGATGTGTCACTGAGGTGAGCTTTAGGCCTCAAAGGTCCATGCCACCCCTATTAGTTTTCTGTGCTGTGAGTTCTCAGCTACAGTTCCAGGGCCTGCCTGCTTGCTACCGTGCTCCCAACCATGGACTCTACTCCTCTGTAGCTGTACGCCCCAATAAACTCTTTCACTAGTTGCCTTGGCCATGGTGCCATATCACAGCAATAGAAAGGTAACTAAGGGACCATGCTTACATAGCAAGCTCTCTCACCCACTGTGCCACCTCTCCAGGCCCAAGTACTTAAGGATGGATAAGACTCTATATGCAAATGCTGGAATCTAACTCATGGCCTTGTGAATATGAGGCCATTAAATGCTCAAACAGCAAGCTACAGGTATACCATACATTAAGGGAATAAAAGAAGAGTCTGTGTGTGGCAGTTAGTCCTGAAGGTCAACTTGACTGCCTAAGTGGAGCCCAGGAAAATGCAAAGCACACTTTTGGGTGTCTCTGGAATTCCTTCCTGAAACCATCACATCATGAAGTTTCCAACCAACTAACTTTAATCCACTGACAGATTTACATTTTGAGTGGACTGTTGGAAGCACTGAAGCAAGGGACTGTGGGAACTAGCTGGAAGAAGCTAGTCACCAGGGCCATGCCTGTGAAGGGTCTACCTTGACCCAGTGCCCTCCCTTTATTCTCTGGTTTCCTGGCTGCCAGGAGGTGAACGGCTTCCTTCCCTGGCCTTCCTCACCATGGCCTCTGTTGCTGGAAAAGCGAGGGAGCCAATTAACCATCAGACTCCCTTTTCTGAAAATTCCTTTTTCTGAAAAGTTGTTACCAAAGCAAATCTTTAATCTGTAAGGTGTTTGCTCAGGTATTCTGTCACAGCAACAAACAATAATAATTAGTACATTTATATTCATTCTTTAGATTATTTTTATATCTATATCAATTTGCATAAATTACAAAGTGATGCATTTATAAGCATGATCATAAATAAATACAATTAGGAAATCTAAAAGCTTAGTATATACATTTATTGAAACAAAATAAAACAGACTTAAATAAATATGTTGAATTTTTAAAACTAAAGCAGTACCATTCTGTAATTTTAAAAATTCTACTATACACATTATTCTTTATTATTGTACAAATTAACCTTATTTAAGTGCAAAACTCTACTAAACAGCTGTATCTGTTTAACTCATCCTCGATACTGACACTTACTTCTGTTTGTTGGTTTTATTAATATAAACAATGCTTCGGTAGACAGCTTTCTTTTTTTTTAACGTGGTGGTTTTTGGGTTTTTTTTGGGTTTTTGTTTTTTGTTTTTGTTTTTTTAAGAATTATTTATTTTATGTATGTGAGTACACCACTGCTCTCTTCACACACACCAGATGAGGGCATCAGATCCCATTACAGATGGTTGTGAGCCACCATGTGGTTGCTGGGAATTGAACTCAGGACCTCTGAAAGAGCAGTCGGTGCCCTTAACCGCTGAGCCATCTCTCCAGCCCCTGGTAGACAGCTTTCTACAAACACTTTTGTGTACTTATACAAATATTATGAGGTGATGGAGCCGAGGAGCTGACTCAGTTGGTAAAGTGTGTGTGAAACTAACTTGAAGACTTGACTCCAGATCCCCAGCCCCCATGTAAAATGTGGGAGTCGAAAGTGAGTGGTGGCAGACCCGCCCGATCCCTGGAGCTCGCTGGCCCATCAGCCTAACCACACCAGTGAGGACTAGGCTGTGCAAGACACCTGCCACAAAAACTCAGGCCTACAGCAACTGAGGAAAATGCTACAAGTCAACCTCTGGCCTCCACGTACTAGCCCACACATGTGAATACACGCGACACACAGGCATACAATTAAAAACCAGTAGGTTCTTCATTTCTTACTGTTGGAACACTGAGCAGTATTCCAATTTAAGTCAAAGGGACAATCTTTTTTACAACCAATTTCTTTACATATCTCCATTTAACTGCATAGGCTTCTGAACTTAATAGATAAAGTCCAGGAGACATCTTTTTTTTTTTTTTTTTTTTTTTTTTTTTTTTGGTTTTTCGAGACAGGGTTTCTCTGTGTAGCCCTGGCTGTCCTGGAACTCATATTTTTGTTTCCCTCAAGTAGATCTGAAAATATCAGCAGCATGTTGGTAAAATGCTGCCTGTGATATAAACATATAAAAACAAGTGTGCGCAAACACAACCCTCTTGCAGAGCAGCCTCCAATTAAGCAGAGCTAGTAATCTCATCTGCTCCTTGAAATGTACTTTTAACACACACAGTATGTCTAAAATAGTACATATTGTTCTATATAAAATACACGTCTAAGCCTAAACATTTAAGGCATGTACTTTGGTTTACATTTTTTGAAGGAATAAAATCAGTGTTTTCCAGTGTTTTCTTTCTTATGCTAACAACCAAAAAAAAAAAAAAAAAAAAAATCCTTCCCCAGAAGTTCAGATAAATATTGATGCTTTAATCTGTACTGAATCTAATGTACACTCCTCCCCAACAGTTTTTGAGCACTGAAGACTAGGAAGAGTCACTCTCAAAACAGCCAGGCTGTACAGAAGACTGAGATAACACTCAGAACCTGAAGGGTCAAGACTCAGCCTGAACATAGCAGAGACCAGCGAACTCCATTAAAACAACAACAAAACAGTTGAACTGTTTACAAGAGCAACCAAGCACCTGGAAAGGACACTCTCCAACCTGTTGAGCTGTCTGTGGGCTGTGCAGTGTGCTCCAGGTCCCCAGCTTGTGTGAGCTGTCACTCATGCTGGGGTGGGCTTTAGTGATGTCCATGTTCTGAGTCATTTCTGCTCCTGTAAGGAACCCCACCCACCCATATTCCCATAAGTAACCCCAAAAAACACACTGGTTCACCACACTGGACTTTGGTGGAATCCGTACTTTTGGTTTGTCATGGGCTCTCTTTCTGGGGTGAACGGATGTGTGCTGCGTCTCCCCAGGAAGTCTGTCACAAAACAGTCACAAACAAGGTTCTTGTTTGTTTCTGTCATACTGTTGAAAGCCCCGTAGAATATGCAAATGGTCGTGTCTAATGGAAGAGAGATTCCTGTCTCACGCTCATGCAAGAAACTCCTTATTTGGAAACCATCTATTTCTTGAGAGAAATTGAAGTCAAGAACACAGGAAAGTAGGAGCATAAATGAATCCTCACTGAAGAACTGTGTGCTCTGAGAAGAAGCACAAGAATGGATATACATTCATGTTGGGAGCTGAGCAGTCAAAGAAGGTACGATTAAAGACTAACAGGAGGAGGGCTGGAGAGATGGCTCAGAGGTTAAGAGCACTGACTGCTCTTCCAGAGGTCCTGAGTTCAATTCCCAGCAACCACATGGTGGCTCACAACCATCTGTAATGGGGATCTGATGCCCTCTTCTGGTGTGTCTCAGGACAGGGAGAGCATACCCACATACATGAAATAAATAAATCTTTAAAAAGAAACCTAACAGGAGTGAGTGGAAGACATGGCTCAGTGGCTAAGACTACTGCTCTGGCAGAGGGTCCAGTTCAGCTTCCACCCATGTTAGGAGTCATGTTAGACAACCCAAGCCCCCGTGGACCCCACGGGCACCTGTACTTACACATGCACGCACTGAGAACACACGTGACTTAAAAAGAAATCAGGAGGTCAAAGAACAAGTATGTCAGGAAAAAGACCGTTTTGTCGACAGACACCATGACTAAATGTTCATACTTAGGGCTCCGCTCCATAAGTTCAGACAAGAATGTAAGCCTTTCATTTAAATGCCAAATTAAACAGCAAGGTAGACATGGTGTAGAAAGGCAGGGCCAAGTAAAGAGCAAGCATAAAGTCCAGAACTCACATGAGAGCTGACTAGATAGATGGCGTGGGCATCTGTAATCCCAGTTGCCCCATAGGGGGCGGGGAGGCAGAGACGGGAATCCCCAGAAACTAACTCACAAGCCAGACAGCCTAGAGGACTTATACCCAAGGTCGTCCTGACCGCCACATACGAACAAATGCACACACAGACACAAAAGCAAGTACAGGTGCCATGTCATCAGAGAGTGCTGACCCTGGATTCACTACACAGTGGCAGAGGGAATGAACAGATCAACAGATGTAACATAGCAACACACACACACACACACACACACACACACACACACACACACACACACTGCAATCTTCATGTGACACACACACACACACACACACACACACACACACACTGCCATGTTCAAATGCTCTACAATACCGCATGTTCTTTTACCTTATAAAAGTAGCTATATTACATTTTAGTCATGAAGGGCCTTAAATGATGCTCTGTTAGAGCACTCACTGAACTTAAAAACTAAAACTCAATCTTGCTAAAGCTCTTAGAAAAAAGAAAAGCCATTAATTATCACCCAGGGGCTTTTCAGGATCTTAAATATAACATCACCTAAAATCAGAAGCCAGAAAAATGAAAGTTTTATCTAAAATACAGAACGATGTACTCTAAATCAATTTTTACTCAGAGACACCAGCCTTCCAGTTTTTGCATACAAGTCATTTACAACAATACCCTTAATAAAGTTAAAATTTAAGGATCCTAAGTAGCTAATGTTGTACTGTTTAAAACTTGAAAAAAGTGAAAAGACACGTAACTGCCAGCTGCCTTCTTTTAAGATCAAATGTGCTTTCATGTACTGAGCAAATGACTATCCACTGGGTTACAGATATCCATCCCCAGCCCTGTACTGAGTAACTGCACTCTGGCCATCCTGCTACAAATGCTTCCAAATCTGATGCCTTTTGTCCCACAAAGGCTCCCGTTGCACACTGCCTTCACCTTCAGCACACCATCCCATCGATATTTACCGATTACCTCTGAAATGCTAAACACCAGGGATTTGTGTAAGTGATTCATAACTTCATCATCGAGGGAAGTAGACACTGCAAGAGCAAGCATTACATTTTTCTGGCCCTCTTATATACCATAACATCACTGGAAACATGGAAACACAAGGTTCTCGCCCTTCCTGCCCTGAGAATCAAGCCAGGTCTTTAAAACCCAGTAACAGGACCTCATCTCCAGACAATCTAGTTACTGGTGGTAATTTTCTTTTCTGGATGATTCTGAGATGTGGCCAAGGCTGAAAATACTAAGACTATGTGATATCCAAGAGATTTTCCCAATACTGAAACTCTCGATATTATGGACTTTGGGTGATCTAGTGTGACGGAAAGACCATTTCCCCATGAAAAATTAATAAATAAAAACTTAAAACTTACATCAATTATGTTGGTCTCCCATAATTTTAAAAACCATTTAATTGTACACTATAAGTGTGAGAGAAGGATAGACAGACAGTCCGGGAGAGACAGACAGGCTAGCCTTGAACTCCAGCCTCTGTCTCCATCTCCCTGCTGGGGCACAGTGTATACAACCAAGCCCTGTCGCTAAGGTGCTACTGCTCTCTTAGCACGGCCGTCTCAGATCCATCCTCTCTCCTGAACCACTCCAAAACAACGCTTTATCTTCTGAATGGTTTCTCATTTGTTTGTTTTCTGAGGTCTCTCTCCAGAGTCCTGGCTGTCCTGGTAGACTAGGCTGCCCCTGAACTCCTGCCACACCACTGGATGGCTTTTAATTACTCAAACCTCCTGTTTTTTACGGGCTTAGCCCCCTGTTGTTCTATGAATGATATACTCATTTCCATTCTTCCTGACTCCTACCTCCTTTGTGAGCTCAGCTCCCTCACAACCATAAAAAAGGACAGACCACTCTATTTTCACCTTTGACAGATGTTAGGCAAAATTTTATTTTATAATAATTAAATATACCAAATAGCTATGGAGACATGTCAAACCAGTTATGAAATGGTGAGTCCAGGTAAATGAATCTGAAATGTCTTTTTCCTATTTTTAATCATGTAACAGCAAATTAATAATTAACTAATAATTAGATGTGATAATACATGGATAAATTTTTCTGTACTAATTAAGTAACTATAAAGGAAAATGCAAACTTTAAAAACAAATGCAAAGAAAAGCATTTAGAACTGAGCAACAGATGAGATTCTAGGTTAGAAATTTACAGCACCAAAATTAATTTCTGTGCTCAAATTTACCACATTCGCTTCTCATAAAGTATTAGATTTTTTTCTTATTCATTCATTTCATGTGTATGAACATTTTACTTGCATGCATATGTGTATGTTGTATATTATTCATTGATTGAAACAGGCCATCCTGCAGGGAAGGTCTTTAATAAGCAGGGAGAGGAACAACTGAAAACAACTTCAGGAAGCCCCTGAAACTGACCAGATTCACTAAGCCCCTCCCTGCCAATAAAAGCTTCAAGGAAGCTACAAAGACAAGTTGCAAAGAGGACTCAGACCAGACAGGTTGCCTGGGAGCAGCAGAAACCAGCCCAGCTGACGGGAATAGATTTAGGCCAATGGAGTCGCATGGAAACAACACTCTCCAGCCTATGTAAGTTGCCTACCAGCTGTGCAGCGGGCTCCAGGTCCCCAGCTCTGTGAGCTGTCACCCATGCTGGGATGGGCTTTGATGACACAGCTGTCTTCGAGTCAGTTCTGCTCCCGTGAGGAAGCCCAATGAAGCCCCCTGGTTTAGCAAGCCGGCCTTTGGGGGCATGCAGACTTTGCTGTCATAGGTTTCCTATCTGGATGAGTACCGTGTGTACTGTGCCTCCCCTAGAAAATGTTTGTCACACAACAGTGTACCGAATGCATGCTTGTACCCAAGTGCATGGTGAGGGTGAGGTCAGTCCAGACTTCATGAGAACCTATTTGTAATAATAACATCAGGATGATGGCGATGTGTGTGATGGGGTTCTGGGTCCAAAAAACTTTTAAAAATCCTTCAGAAAAGTCAAAGTCAAAAATTGATTATTTAAAAAAATTTTAAAAGTAGGTCATCTAAAGCCGGGCAGTGGTAGTGCACGCCTTTAATCCCAGCACTTGGGAGGCAGAGAGAGGTGGATTTCTGAGTTCAAGGCCAGCCTGGTCTACAGAGTGAGTTCCAGGACAGCCAGGGCTACACAGAGAAACCCAGTCTCGAAAAACCTTAAAAATAAATAAATAAATAAATAAATAAATAAATAAATAAATAAATAAATAAATAAATAATTAAAAAAAAAAAAAGTAGGTCACCTATGTCTGTCAAGACTGACAGAAAAGTCACAAGAGACTATACAAGTAAATTATGCTAACAAATCGAGACTCCAGCCGGACAGCAATGGTGCACGTCTGCAATCTCAGTACTCGGGAGGCAGAAGTAGGCAGAGCTGAGTTCAAGGCCAGCCTACTCTAAACAGCAAGTGCAGGACAACCAGGGAACCCGTCTCAAACAAACCAACAAATAATCTTACTGTTATTAAAAAGATTATTTCATCAACTTTATAGAAATAAATTTAGAATGCTAAGGAAACTAGATGTCGATACAATCCTACAGAAGCACGTCAATCATTTAAAGTCACACTCAGCACTCTTTCACATAGGAAAAAGCAAGAAAATTCCATTTCATTCTATGAAGCCTGCAACAATCAATAAAAAAAAACAGACAACTGCAGTATAAGAAAGAAAAATCAGAGATCAGTTACAAAGAGGCAGTGACCAAGCTGGCGTGCTCACACATACATCTGTAATCCCAGCGGCTCAGAAGCAAAAGCAGAATTCTAAGTGTCAGGGCCAGTCTAGGCTACACAGCAAGTTCCACACCAACCTCAGCTATAATGAGATGTCCCATCTCAAAAAACAAAAACAAAAAAAACAAAGGCCATGACCAAGTGAGTCAGACACAGGGAAGTTAGGTACTAAGTAGGAGCTACTGGTCAGTTTACCAGTGTAAAGTACCATACTGACAGACTGAAGAAGCAGAGCACAAGATCGCCTACTTAGCTGCAACTCATCTGAGATACACACTGTAATTAGCACACCAGAAACCAAAGCGACTTACTTTGACTTATCTCGATAAAAGTTTTCTACAGAATACTACAGCAAACATCACACTTATTGGTCAGTTACATCTCTCCCTCTGAGATCAGGAGCCAGACAGGGATGTCCTGTGGTATCACTTCTAAGAACGGAGGGGTCTGGACTGGCAGGGAACAGATGACATAACTGTGAATACGGAGAGCAAAATGCCAGCAGTTAAAAGACAATGCCCTGGAAGCCAAGACTCAAACCCCACTGCACGTCCATGCAGATGCTGGCACTGAAAAACAAAGTCGGGCCGGAGACTCGGTGCAGCTTAGGGGTGCTCGAGCACTCGGCGGCACAAGCCTGGAACTCACCGAAAGGTAGAAAGGACTGGGTTGTCTTCTGATCTCCACATGAGTGCTGTGGTGCACGTGCATGTACACACACACACACACACACACACACACACACACACACACACGTGAATGAAGTACCTAGCACTAAGTCCATGAAAGCAGAGCAATGCTTCAGGAAAGCAAGCCAGAAACATCACTCTTGAGGAGGGGAAGAAGGAAGAACTACATGACCAGGTGTGATGAGATCATGGAATTTACTTACAAAGACCAACAGAACAAAGATCAGATGCAGGTCCACGCATACACCAATACTTGATAAATCAGATGAAAAAAGGTAATTTCCAAGCGTACTTCGAGAGGAGCAGCCATACAGAAGTGAACGGAAGCAAGCCAATTCCTCCCACTGTCTGCAAAAATCAACTCAAGGGTAATAAAGTTTACAGCAATCCCAGCAGGCTGGAGCTTAAGGGCAAGGGTCCTGCTGGCAGGGCTCGCATGTACAGACATTACCAAGTGATTCACTGCAGGCTTGTGGATGAACACAGGAGACACTAACCACAAAATCAAAACTAGGTAAAACCGTTTCTGGGGTGAGCACTTTGGTGCATGCCTTTAGGAACCAGAGGCAGGTGTGAAGTAAACATAGCAAATGTTGGGCCAACCAGGGCTATATAGGGAGACCTCATCTCAGTAAAATAAAATAACTAAAACCATTTCTGGAAGTAGAAAGATCTCTGAGACCTCAATATTTAAAAAAAAAAAAAATTCTAGTTCTGTAAACTAAAAGCGCCCAGTAACCATGAAAATCTTGTAATAACAATGTTGACCGGAGTCCTAATCCCCAAATCAATGAAAAGGAAAGAAAACACCTGGAAAGCCACTGCTCTCATGTCCTGGGCGTAAAAGACGACTGGATCCTGAAAGAACATCTTCCTAACCTGATCCAACAGGGACCCTAGAACAACCTCAGACCCAACTGAGTCTCCACCTACCTACCAGTTTGTGCCACTGAGATGCAGGGACATGTTATAGCTATAGACTCTGTGAGACAGAATTCAGAGTGTGATAGAGGCTGCACACCAAGTGACTCAGTTTCCCCAACAAATAGATGGGAGACACAAAAGCATAGCCTGGCAGACACAGCAGCCAGTGCCACTCCAGGATCTTGTCTGGCCTTGAGGAGATCATACAAAAGTTGAGAGAAGTGACAAGAAGAGACAGTCTAAGACACTGGGAATCTGGTTTACTTTATTGTGAAGGCCAACATCCTGATAGCTACAGATGTGGGTAGAAGTGGTTAACACTGAAATGAAATACTCCAGACACGATAGCAATTTACTCAGTAATTAAAAATAAACCAAACACGGAGGGTTTTGGGAGAATCCATTCAAATCAGACAAGTAAAGCAACACAGCATTCAAGAAACAAAACCCCGTGACATCACACAACTGCAGAGATACCCACCCACATGCTTGCATAGGTACTTACTGCTGGTAAGAGAGACTGCATATTTTGATTAGAGTCTGCTATGGTAGCAAGGTATACCAGGTTTGTGTGCAATATCTGCTGATACCTATTAAAACAAAATAAATACCAATATTAAAAAGAAAATCTTCCAAGCAGCTTAAATACAAACAACAATAGAATTATTTTAGAGCTTAATGAAAGATGTGCTACTGTGTATCCACAGCTCTTCAACTTTTATTTCCTCTGCAAAATAACTGCAACTGACACATTTAGGGTAATGGGGAGCAGAGCAATCTCGAATGTTTCTATGTGCACTGGCTGGTTGTGTGTCACCATGACACAAGCTAGAGTCATCAGAGAGGAAGGAGCCTCAGCTGAGGAAATGCCTCATGAGATCCAGCTGTAAGGCATTTTCTCAATCAGTGATCACTTGTGGATGCTGCCAGCCATGGGCTGGTGGTCCTGGACTTTATAAGATCGCAGGCTGAGCAAGCCATGGGAAGCAAGCTAGTCAGCAGCTCCCCCCACACACACCCTCCCCACTCGTGGCCACTGCATCAGCTCCTGCCTCCAGGCTCCTGCCCACTTGAGTTCCTGTCCTGACGTCCTTTGGTGGTGAACAGCAATGTGGAAGTGTAAGCTGAATAAACCCTTTCCTCCCCAGCTTGCTGGGGTTATTTTGGTCATGATGTTTCATCACAGCAATGGAAATCCTGACTGAGACAATGATGCACCAGCTCGCTCTTCTCCACTCACCACTTAGGAACCATGGTTTACAGCTCTGAGTTACACAAGATTCAAGGGGAGACCGCACATCCAGAGTCAGACACACAGCACCGTGGGTTTTACAAGAGCCAGGATGCAGGAATTCAATGATATGCTCACACCCCCACACTTCCTTCTGTTCTCCTTGTGTTGCTAGGGTCTCATTACACAGCCCTTACCGGCCTAGAACTCACTCTGTAGACCTGGCAAGCCCCAAACTCAGAGATCCTCCTGCCTCTGCCTCCCAAGTGCTCTTGTGCCATTTGCATTTTACCAAAAACTTTAAACCAAGGTTCGATCCACACACTCCTCTTTCGGTTATCACGGCTGATTTTTACCAACGTTACACCCCTCTTCTATAAGGACATCTTTACCAACACAACACGCCAAGGTACTCATTCATCAACTTAAAAATGCCACAGCAGACATGAACAAAATGGCAGAAGATTAAAATCATTAACAAGTCACTTTAAAACTGTAACTCGAGTTCTTAAGACTTGGGCTGTATGGTAAAATATAGCTGGAACAATGGCTTTAGTAACATAATTAGTTAAAGTCACTTTGTCATTTTTTAAAGTTAACTCATATAAAACCAAAAATTGGTGGTGATCTAATTATTGTTTGGTTTCAGTACATGAATAGAGCACGCCTCATAAATACAAATTTAAAACCTACAGCAAAATGTTCCACGGTTTTAAGACTTCCTGTTCCCCAGGCCATGCATAGTGGCAAATGCCTGTGGCCCCAGCCCTTGAGAAGCTGGCGTGGAAACACAGGCTAGCCTGGGGCTACAGCAAGACCATGGCTCAAGGGCTGAAATTCATTTATAATAGATACTAGCTATAAATTTAAAATGAGTATGTCAAAAGAATTTTATTCAAATAAATGAAGCATTCTAATTCAGATCCAAACTGAAACAATTGTTATAACAACCTTGTTATAACAACCAAGCACAGTTTTCCTAACAGATGAAACTTGGTTCTTTACTGATAACAGGCCCTCATTATGAAACCCACACTTTTAGTCCAGCTCCTCACACACACAGAACCTGAAAGGAGACTTTTTTAAGACCCTTGGGTAAACAAGGACCTAGAGTAGCTCTTAGGATTATGTCTTGCAATTCTCCAGACAACACTGACAGCAAGCAGCAGTTGGGCCTGTCTCACTACTCTATACAAGTCTTACCTGGAACTTAACACTACCTTGCACTAAAAACAAAAATAACCTAACAGCTGCCCTCCAACTCACTTTTTTTGAGTCAGGGTTTCTCTGTGTAGCCCTGGCTCTCTTGAAACTCACTCTGTAGTCTGTAGATCAGGCTACCTAAGTCCTGGCCTCTGCCTCTAAGTGCTGGGATTCGACATGCGCCACCATGCCCAGCCCTCAAATGCCCATTCTTAAAACTTGGATCCATGGTGGCAGAAGCAGTATGAGGACCACAGCTTCTCTCCCCCCACCAAGTGGGTCCTGGGGATGAAGCCAGGCTTGGTGATGGCAAGCGCCGTCACCTGCTGAGCCAGTAGGCTGGCAGGACCAAGCAGCCACTTTTAATTAGGACACACACTGACTTCAAAGCCTACATGTTCAAGTCTCCTTTCTTCTCTGAGTTTTCTTATGTTGGTATGATCCTCAGGTGAGAGCCTGAGACTAACTAACCCACGGCAGATGAGCACGACTAACTACATGACTAACTATCCCATGGCAGATGAATATGACTAATTACACGACTAACTACATAACAAACTACCCCATGGCAGATAAACATAACTATATATGACTAACTACCCCACGGCAGGTGAACACAACTAACTACATAACTAACTACCCCACGGCAGATAAACATGACTAACTAGATAACTAACTGCCCCATGGCAGATAAACATGACTAACTAGATAACTAACTGCCCCATGGCAGATAAACATGACTAACTAGATAACTAACTGCCCCATGGCAGATAAACACGACTACATAACTAACTACCCCATGGCAGATAAACATGACTAACTACATAACTAACTACCCCACGGCAGATAAACATGACTAACTACATAACTAACTGCCCCATGGCAGGTGAACACAACTAACTACATAACTGACTACCCCAGGGCAGGTGAACTTGCCCAACCTGAAGACTTTGCCTATATGCAACATAACAAAACCTCTTACTTAGGCTGATCAGCGCATAGGAAGTTACTGCATATCCTATGCTAGCTGACTGTCTAACAGGAGTTAAAGCAGGCCTCAAAAGCCTCTCGCAGCTTTACGTGTCTATACTCATACCATAACTCAGTTAAATTTAAGATATTTCCCCAACTGTTCTCAAAATCAAATCTAACTTTTGAAATGATTTTAAATTTTCAGAAGCTTCAGGGATGGATAGGGAGAAAGAAACCTTTACTCCTTTCTCCAGATTTCTGAGCAGTATTTTATAGCATTTGTCCTTTCATTCTGCCCCATGGCTATGCACACATCTGGTTTGTCAAAACCATTTAACAGGTGCAAACATACTCCAATGCCAAGCCACATTAGACAAGGGCAGCCCACCCCTGAGTACCACCCATGAGAACATTAACACCCATCATTAACAGTACCCCATCCAACACAGAGACCCTATGCCAATGCACCCTACTGCCTGTAAGCTCATTCCTTACATAGAAGGTAGACAAATAGAAGTTTATTTGTGGTTTCTGGTTTTGTTGTTGTTGTTTTGTTTATTTATTGAGGTGGGGGTCTCAGTTTAGTTCAGGTTGGCCCCAGAACTAACTACATAGACCAGACCAGCCTTTAATTCAGCAATTTTATCTCACTTTATTTTGAGACAGATCTTTGTCTGGATTAGTAATCCTCTTGCCTCAAACTCCAGAGTGTTGAGACTATAGGCAGATACCAAAAATCCAGGTTAGCAAGTGCTCTTTGGAATAAGACTGTAGTAAGAAAAGTAATATTTATCAAAAAGCTACGACAAAACAAATCTCAAAAATTATTAACAAAAACCTTGTTACTTATTTTTTTTTTCATTCTCTTCTGAGTTTGCATGTAAGTCACCTAACGTAGAATTTAAAAATCAACAATAACAACAACAAAAACCCATAGAAGAATCTCAACTCAGACTAGGGACATGAAAATAAAAACATTTAAATAAAAACATTTTCCCGTGAAATTTCATGTTCTAGTCTATAAATACCATTATACTTGTTACTGCAGTCCTTCCTTATGGGTGTGCTCCTCTGCATTTCAGTCAAGGATGGAGTGGGTATCCCCAGCGTTCCCACAATGCCCCGCTGCCGTCTCAGCCTATGCAGTGTACTCTGTAATGTTCACACAAATCTGGCTGAAGGTGCCTTTTATGGTGTCTTATCTTTAAACATCACTGTACCTGTTCTCAGCACTACGTGAACAAGAAGAACTATGAAGATGTAACTAAAGAGAGATTACCAATCATGGTCACATCTTATATTTGATGATGAACTGCTGGAGTCAGCCGCATGCAGTTAAAGATCCATTAAAACCTTATGGCTGATGACTGTCTGGTCCTAACGAGTTCTAACAGATACTTCCAAATGTCCATGCTCACTACAAAAAGAGACATCAGCCCCTAAGACAAGATGTATTTAGCTACCATAAGGCAAAATAACCAGTACTAAACTTATTAACTAAAAGTTAATCTGAAAAGCTTAGATTTATTTTAAAAATAACTTAACAGCACATTTATTCGATGGTCAAACTATAGTTTATAGGATAAAAGTTAGTTTGGTGAGCAGTCATTTAAACTAAGATTCCATCAAATGATGACCAATACTAGCTTTTGCCATTAAAAGTTATAAATACTCTGAAATAGTTGTAGCTATCTTCAAATACCAAAAAGGGGAGGAGGGGCTTCTGATTAAAGCAAAAACTGGATTGACTTAGAAACCTTCCAAACCACAGAGAAGGAAGCAATAACAGTCTTAAATATGTGTTAGCAAACCTGGAAGAACATGGCCTACGCACACAATGCTTCCAACTACGGACTTACAGAATAGCACAGGTTAGCCTGTGTCTTCCAAAGACAACATGCACAGAAAGACTCACTCCTGGGAATCCGTGTGGTAGGAGTGTGCTCGTTGTCTTGTTTTAAATGTATTTGTTTTCTCATTGTTTTATAATGCAAATACTATCAACAGTTTTAAAATGGTAAGGACTTGTTTGGTTTGCTTTTCTTGAGACAGGCTCTCATAGGGTCTAGGCTCACCTGGAACTAATGGCAATCCTCCAGCCTTAGCCTTCTGTGTGAAAGGATTACAGATGTGAGCCATCTAGCTAATATCCTTCTTTTGTGTATGTGGGGGGGGGGGGGGGGGGATATTTATTTTTTTCAAGGTCATGTTTTCTTTCACAATGGGGTAGGGATCCACTGCATTAATTAGGGCTGATGCAAGAGCAAGTGGGGTTATTGACCCATGCAGGAAAAGGGACTCCCTTCTCCCAGCACCACTAGCTGTGGATAGCTCCTCGAGCAGGTGGGTCTCAAAGATCCTCTCACCCACGACAGAAGTTAGTTTCAATCCACAAAGCTGATTCAAGGGAAACATTTAATCAATGTCCAACTCTAATTCCCAGAGAGCTGTTGCTTACTAATGCTTCTGCACTTTCCTCTCACTTCAACACAAGCCACAGGGGCAGGGGGCATGGGCAGTGTTGAGAGCAGGGGGTTTCTCTTTATCCACAAGCTGCATCAGCAACTTGGAAAAGAACAGTCAAACAAAGGTAACCCATCAAAGCAGGAACTGCAGCTCAGACCTCTGAGCAGGCTTCTGTAAGGCTGTAACAAGAGGAACACACACGCAGAGAGGGAGGGGGAGGGGAGGGGGAGGGAGGGGGAGAGGGAGGGGGAGAGGGAGGGGGAGGGATGGAGAGAGAGGGAGGGATGGAGGGAGGAAAGCCACAGTAGGTCTTGGTAGAAGCAGGTAAGAGCATAACGGGAGAGAATCCCATCAGAGCACATTATAGGCAGGTGTGAAATTGTGAAAGAATACAGGAACTTGAAAAACATTAAATACAACTCCAACACCCAAGAATTAAGGGTGGTCCTAAGTGACAGCAAAACTCTCTTGATTAAATGTGGAATGGAGTCATAAAACTCAGGAAGAAAGCAAAATGTAAGCTTCAACCTTAGGTCAAGCGATGCCCCAGTGGCATCAAGCACAGGTGAGGAACGTCTGTGACGTCTATGCCATGTGTAGAGGCAGAGTGGACAGATGACACACGCAGATGACAAAGCTTCGAATCTAAACCAAACAGGATCGGCCACAGTGGGAGCACCTCCCTACCATGAACCCTGGTCATATACAGAAGTGAACCGGGTCCTACACCAGGTTCTACACCGGGTTCTCAAATGCCATAGTGAAAAGAGTTCCTGTGGCAGGGCCTGCATGTCTGGCTTCAGGGACTGACCTCGCCCCTGATGATCACCCATGACCAACCACAGATTAGATCACTACTTTTTAAAAATAAAATTTCAAATATATACTGACAAAATTTATTGAAGAAACAAAATATATAAATGGAAATGATCATACAAAAAAATGCCAAATGTGTGCTCAGAAAACAAGACAATCTGATGTCCATGTTCTGGTTTCTGTATTTCAACCACATATTTAGACAAACAAAACAACCACCAGTCTGATCTTAAGAGAAAGAGATGAATCCAGATTTGTACAAGAAAAAATACAAGGTAAAAACTAAAACATGTCATGGTACAGGAAAACAAAATCCTCGAAATTAAAGAGAGATGTCAAGAAGTCAGACAGAAAGGCTTCTAGTAGCCAGATCTAGAACAACCCAAGAAAGAAACCAAAGTATTACACAGAGGCACAGAAAGGTGAAGAGCACAGAAGGAATGTCCACCTCCATTCAAATGCAAAGGCGTGAAATGCTGAGAGGAAGGAGAGCAGGAGGGAGGACCACCTCACAGTAGAATTCCAAATGAGTTTAGGAGTGACGGACCTGGGCATCACTTGACAACCATAATGGCAATAACCATCGTGGGGGAAAAAAATCATTAGTGGCTACTAAAATTAATACGCAGAAGCATAACGAGGAAAGGCGCGAATGTTTCAAGGTGCCTGCCCAGTGATATGCATAGGAATTACAAATAAACCTTAACTCTTCGGTGAGGAAAACAGCAGGCACCAGTTTAGGCCATCAAAGCTACCACTGGTACTGGAACAAGCTGCAGCTGTTCAACTGGGGAGGGGACAGTCACACTCACACCACAGGGCACAGTGTGAACTTCATCATGCAGAAACATAAACTGGGACTTAACTGAGAAGCACGCCACAAAGTCACTGCATTCTGCGACAGTGTCAACACCATGAAACATTAAGTCTGAGGAGCAGCTATGGCTAAAGCAAACCACAAGACATACCTACCAAATGCAAAAGATGACCCACACCGGGGTCTGAAAAGGGCACACTAACTGGGCAAACCTGAAAGTTCTGCAGCGGACAGTCCTGTACTTGTCACTTCAATGATCTATGCTCGGGCAGTGTAAGAATGCATGCCAGACTTTAGGGAAAACTTGGGTTATTAAACATAACCCATATCTGCAATCATTCTCAAATGTCTATGAAATAAAGAGTGACTGGGCTACTCTGTTAACATCTAAAGAATTCCAATAAAGGATATTGTGTTGATTCGTATATGCTTGGCCCAGGGAGTGGCACTATTAGAAGGTGTGACCTAGTTGAAGTAGGCGTGTCACTGTGGGCGTGGGCTTAGGACCTTCACTCTAGCTGCCTGGAAGCCAGTCTTCTGTCTGCCTTCAGATGAAGCGGTAGCACTCTCTGTTCCTCCTGCACCATGCCTGCCTGGATGCTACCATGTTCCCGCCTTGATGATACTGGACTGAACCTCTGAACCTGTAAGCTTACCCCAATTAAATGTTGTCCTTTATAGGACTTGCCTTGGTCATGGTGTGTGTTCACTGCAGTAAAACCCTAAGACAGATAAGCAGTAATTTCTTTTATTATCATTGAACCTTTTTCATTAAGTAGGAAATGCTTTGAAAAGAATATTTGTTTAAAAAACTTTAGTTTTTAGCCAATCAGATATTCAGAATTTTGCAAAAAATGAACAATATCTAGGGCTGACAGTGGTGGATGGACACCAGGACAGAGATGAAGTAAAACAAGGAAATTTTTGGCAGGGTAGTTTGGCAATTTAAGAATTGCAGCCTAGGTCTGGCAACCACTCAGTGGGGACAGCACATGCCAAACAGAAACACGGTCCTAAACTTGATCCTTGCCCAACAAGAAAAAAGGAAAAAAAAAAATCACTTCTATAAACATTAGATCATCATAAACTATGTGTACTGACATAAATTCATAGAGAAGGAATAAGATAATGGGAAATAAGAGGTAGCCATAAAATTTTTATAATACTAAACATAGATTTTTATTTTAAAACTAACTTTGGACAGAGGCAAAAGAGAGACCTGAAATTCAGATGTAGAGGAAATCACCAGAGGGCAAGAGACCAACAAAGGTGGAAAAGCAATCACTTGGTTGCTGGGGCTATCTCCCAAGAGCGGCCAAGGAGACCTCTGGGAAAGGGTTAGCCGCTCGAACACCGTGGCTGAGTGAGATGTTCTGAAGCAGTGCTCTCCAGGGCAGCAGTCACTAACTCAGTAAAACGACACCCGTGGTTCTAACTCAAAACCCCACACACAGCTTAGGATGGAAAGGGGCACGAACTCTCTCAAAGCTGTGACGCTGGTTACACACTGAGGTGACAGTATTTTGTAAAAACATAGTGTCACTTCTTTCCTATGGCATCAACTAGAAACGTGTCTTGTCTTTACCTGTAACTGCCCGACCCTGCTGCCCTAGACGCATCACAAAGTCAGATTCTTCTGGTGATCTGTTTTTATGGGTTTTTGGGTTTTTTTTTTAAGACAGGGTCTTGAGGTGTGGCTCAGGCTAGTCTTGAATTTATAATTCTCCTGCCTTAAAGGTGCTGGGATTCCTGGCCATGCCCGGCTTCACATCTGATTCTATTAGGGTATACTTACTTCAGAGAGATTACTTCAAAAGTTTGGTCCTTATAAATGGTAACTGGTTCTCTAGAACATCAGTATTTTCAGAAGTAACTACATACATGAAAATTTCTTTTTCTTTCTTTTCCTTTTTTTTTCAAGACAGGGTTTCTCTGAGTAGTCCTAGACCAGGCTGGCCTCTGACTTAGAGATCTACCTGCCTGTACCTTCCAAGTGCTGGGATTAAAGGTGTGTGTGGCCACACCACCACTAGACTAAGATTAAATACTTTTCTATAAATAAGGCTCAGTACAAGTTTAAAGTCATTATTTGGGAGTGTGCACGTGGGGGGGGGAGATTATTTGGATGGATTTACACATATATATACATATATGTGTGTGTGTATATATATATATATTAGATAGGAAGGAAGGATAGCTCCCATCACGAAGGAATTTTCTTTTGTAAAAAAAAAAAAGTCAAGAACAGTCCCATGTTCAGAGCAGTCCCATGAATGACAAATGACAGGAGTTCATGGGAGAGCACTTGGCTTTCTAAGGAAGCAGAAGTGCACCCGTCAGCACCAGTCAGCTGTGTAAAAAAAGCCAACCAGCGCTGGGTGTCTGGCACACCTCTTTCATGTGCACTGGAGAGGCAGAGATAGGGACCACAAGTCTGACACAAGCCTGGGCTTCAGGAGACCCTATTTCAAAAAACCACAGGGGGAGGGGAGAGAAGTCAGTCAAAACAGTCCACACACTGCTGGACTCCATTTATCCAAAAGTCAATAGTCAGACCTACACTACTAGAAATTAGGTTACGGGGAGAAGAGGTTGGTGGGCAAGATTCCCAGGGATGGCCAATAAGCAGGCGTTTCTCTTTGGGGGGATTAAAATGTCCTCAAACCCCCTGAGGTGACAGGACCACAACTCTACAAGTAAATGTTCAAAGACTGAAATGTACATTTTGAAATACCGTCACTCAGTAAAGCTGTCCCTCAAAGGAAAAGTAACAAGTAACAACCACAAAACCCAAGACAAAGCTGGTCTGTCTTACTGAGAGCACTCCGAGGCCTTCCCTTTATTCTGATAGTCCATTATACACTGAATAAGATGGTTATTTTCATCCAGCATCTGAAATAAAAACCAGAGAGTTGATTATAAATCTAGTACAGCAAGTAAAATTAAAACCTAGGAAGCCCGA
Organism: Uromys caudimaculatus; assembly: GCA_028551405.1. Taxonomy (NCBI): domain Eukaryota; kingdom Metazoa; phylum Chordata; class Mammalia; order Rodentia; family Muridae; genus Uromys; species Uromys caudimaculatus. Next base: position 4,654,859 of record CM052715.1, read on the forward strand.
AGAGAGATATTTATGAACACTACAAAGGTGCTTCAAAGAAACAAAATACTGTTTCCTTAAAGCCAGCATTACAGATTACAGAACCATCCAGGTGAACATCAGAAACACCACCCTCTTAGAATTAGTTTGTGATAGAATTTCTATTTGCTCTGACAAAATATTTTAAAATACATTTTAAGAAACATGAGGTTGAATTAAGTTAAATTTTCCATTGCTGTTAAAATGTATAATCACTTATGAAATATGCTAAACATGACTCCCATGGATAATTCTGCAACAAATGATTTTTCATAATTTGAATCTTTCTAGAAATGTCTTGTCTACATACAAAGTAAACTTACTGGGGTCTTCTGTTAATATACTGCTCATAACTTGCCACACACACACACACACACACACACACACAAAATCCTACGAGCTGGGTGAAAGGTAGAGCTGGGTGAAAAGTAGCACACACCTTTTGTTTTGGTTTTTGGTTTTTGGTTTTTGGAGACAGGGTTTCTCTGTGTAGGCCTGGCTGTCCTGGAACTCACTCTGTAGATCAGGCTGGCCTCGAACTCAGAAATTTGCCTGCCTCAGCCTCCCGAGTGCTGGGATTAAAGGCGTGCCCACCACTGCCCAGCAGCACACACCTTTAATCCCAGCACTCCAAAGGCAGAATCAGGCAAATCTCTGTGAGTTCAAGGCCAGCCTGATCTACATGAGTTAGTTAAAGGACAGCCAGGTCTTCACAGAGAAACCCTATCTTGAAAAAGAAAATCTTACTTTGTATATGTGGAATGATATCACATTTAATCAATTGTTTAATACCAATTTCAATTACTTTCTTTGAAAATCAGAAGGGAAAGTGAGTGTTTCTTTTGACTTATTTATCATTAGTGTGTGTGTTCGTGTGCGCTCTCTCTCTCTCTCTCTCTCTCTCTCTCTCTCACACACACACACACACACACACACACACACACACACACACACACACACGAGTGCCATGGTGTAAAGCCAGAAGACAACTCTATGGCATTGGTTCTCTTCTTGAACCCAGCTAAGCCTCTAGGCCACTGCTTTTGGGTAGGCCACTGCTTTTGGGTAGGCCACTGCTTTTGGGTGTTGTGTATTGTTTTAAATACAGATACATTTAATTACCTCTACTACCTCTAACAGTAGTTTCAACTAGTTGAAAGCTGACTCCTAGTTGTTTTTGGAGCATCCTCAAGCTCTGTAGTGTGAAGGAGAAAATCTGTTCTTCTCCAGAAGGAAATAAGCACATGAGCACTGCTGCCCGAGGAACCTGAGGTAAGTGGTTAGCTTCTTTTCTAACTGTATAGATTCATGATTCTCCAAAACAACACACAGCAATGATCTCTGTGTATGCATAATATTTACTAGATTAAGTGTAATATAAAATGAGGTATCTCAGAAAGTTTAAAAACCATAAGATACATCAATTATCATTTTATCGTCTTATAACAATATAACCAGCCTTGGTTTTGAGGGTTATGTGGTTCATCTATGCCAATGGCACTAAACAAGAAAACCTACATGGAGTCCCTAGCATACCACCAAAGGCTGTAGGAGCTTAAGATTTAGGGGGGCATCCTGAGCATGCCTCACCTTTCATAATTTAATGAATAACCAGGAGACAACACCAAAAATCATTTAATGTGATTTTCAATTAAAACCAAGATCCAGTTACCATTAACTGGTATTTCCTGCACATTTATCATAATCTTCTATTGCTAAGAGCAAACACTTTTCTAAAGAACACTTTTCTAAAGTACGCTTCTTAAATATAATCACTAAATACAAAAATACTCTTTTGTTTTTTATTCTTGTTTTTACTGTTTTTGCTATTGTTTTTCAAGGTAGGGTGTAGCCTTGGCTGCCCTGGAACTAACTCTGTAGACCAGGCTGGCCTAGATCTCAGAGAGATCTGCCTGCCCCTGCCTTCCAATGCCAGCAATTCAATACTGAACCAAGGAATTCACGCCACATTAAACAACCCCAACCATCTGTCTCATGTCTAATAGCAACATCTGATACTGCAAACGAAACTTGAATTGGAATACTTTTAGGGGCTGGAGAGATGGTTCAGAGAACAAGAGCACTTAATGCTCTGGCTAAGGACCTGGGCTTGGTTTCCAGCACCCACAAGGAGGCTGTTAACTCCGGTTTCAGGGAACCTGATGTTTCTTCTGACCTCCCCAAGGACTATATGCACATGATGTACACATACACATAAAATAACAAGAGAATTTTAATTCATTTTTTCACTGAGAATTAAATTTAATGAATGAAAATTAAGTCATTTTCATCTGAGAATGAAAAACCAGTTAGCACCTAGATCAGTTACTCATGATAAGCAACTAATAGACTTGTAATAGATATAAAAAAAAAAAAAACTCTATGAGAAAAAGAAAAGCGCCAGTCTTTTCCTTGAGTTCAAAAAGACTCCCTTCTGAAACATGCTTTCTGCACGTGTGTGCTTAAAGAAAGCTTTTCACCAGACTACAGACTCAACCTGGCACACTAGAGAAACCAACTGCGCTTCCAGGCACTGCCAGACGAGTTTCTTCAAAGAAAATAAAGCAACAGTTGGGCAAATGTCAAATGCCTCACTACAAAGACCCTGACAGTAAACAGAAACCGATGGCGTAACCTATAGGTCTGCAAGGATGCCCCGATTGGTACTACAGGTTGACTTGCTCTCCTTAACCTTATTCCACAGCAGGGAACAAGATGGAAATACTCAGGGCAAACTGCTAAACTTAAGGCGACCTTTTAAGTCTACTACGCTGAGATCTAGAATAGTGCCTTGTTTTTAGACACAGGCTCGGAGGATAATAAAGAACCTTTGTGTCCCCAGTTGGCAGCCCCGGAGCGGCGACTGGGCGGCACTCTGAGGACGCAGCTCCCAGCACTTCTATCGTGACTTCATGCAAACTGCCCGCCCGTCGGTGTAGACGGCCAACAGCGCCCGACCGGCGAGAGCAGGCTCGCCCTCCGGAACCCCAGCGGCCGCCCTGCGCGTTCAGGCGCATCTATCTGCTGCAGACCGGAACGGATCCCCGGGTGCGCCCCCGAGCCCCCCGCTCCTTCCTCGCCTGCCCCGAGCCATTGCGGAAGGTTCCCAAGTTCTCCGGAGAGGGCCTCAACTCCGAGGAGTTTGCGGCGCAGCACTCTGGGTTCGGGCTTCCGAGAGTGGGGTCCCGGCGGAGCGGGGCGACTCCAATCTCGGGGGTCGCTCCCCACTTGGCCCTGCGGCGCGAGGCCACCCGGCCCGCGGGGAAATCGGGCGGCGGTTGCCGGCGCTTTTGTGCGGGCAGAGCAGGCGCCAAAGGGCTCCGTCGGGAAGCCGGCGTCAGCCCGCCCCCACGCCACCCCGCCTCGGCCCGCGTCCCGGAGCCTCTCCCAGCTCACCTTCTGGATGGCGGCGGGCGTTATCTCGCCCTTGCCCCGCTGCCTCGGGGCTGCGAACGCCACAGACATGTTGCCGCCGAGCCCGCGATCAGCGAGTCCGGAGCGCTCCGGGGGCCGCGGAGCTGGGGGCCCGACGCCCGCCTCCGGGCAGTCCCACCTTAGCGCGCGCGGTAGGGGAGGATGCTCCGGGGCCGCGCGCCTCGCAGGCCGGCTCGGCCTTAACGCGGAGCTGCGGCTTCCAGCATGGAGTCTACGAAGCTTACTATCGCCAGTGCGGCTCGAGCCCCGGGTCCCGCCGCGGTCCGCCCCGCTGCCCTCGCGTGCTCTCCGGCCGCACCCCCGCGCCCCTGCGCTGATGGTAGCGCCGCAGCCGGCCGCCTCCGCCCGGACGCTCAGGAAATGGTCCCGCCACGGCGGGAGGGAGCGGCCGGGCCGCGCTGTCACAGGAAACGCGGGGCCGGCCCGCCTCGCTGCCCCTAACTGCGCCCTCGACCCTCTGGGGAAGAGGCTCATCCGGGCGGCCGCCCCGAGAGAAAGGGGACAGTCGGGACTCGGGAGCGTCTCCCGGGTCAGCAGAGAGAACGCGGAATCGCTAGTTTAAATGGCTCCCTGTGCTCCACGTGCGCACCTCAGAGTGCACGCTCGCCAAGTCTAGCCTAACAGTAGAAAGGAACCCGGGACTCAAGAGTTTGCCTTGAGATAGACCCTCCCCACGTTTGTGGATCTACTTGCTCTGACTTGGGCCTTTGGAATGAAGCTGTGAACGAAGCCCTTCTCCAGCTAAATACTTAGTGCTTAATTAGGCCCAGGTTTCGAGTCAGTATGAGGGGAATAAAGCCAACAGCGGCAAATTAAAAAGGAACACGTTGTTGTGGATTAATTCTGCCACCTTAGACTTCCCAATCGCACAAAAAGGAACTTTATGTGAATTGTTACTCAACATCACTGATGCTCAAAAAATTAGTGCCTAGCCTGGTGTTCTGGTGCTCGCACTTAATCTCAGCACACAGGAGGCAGAGGCAAGCAGATCTCTGAGTTCAAGGCCAGCCTGGTCTACAGAGTGAGTTCCGGGGCAGTTAGAGCTACACTGAGGGACACTGTCTCACAAAACCAAAAAGTTAGTGTTCAAATTATTAATAAAGTAAAAAATAAACTTATTTTTTAAATGTTATTTCAAATAAATTTCATGGGTCAGTTTAATGTATTCAGCGGTTCTGGGTGTCTGTGCCCCATACGAATGGTAGAACTGACCAGCTGCAAAGGAAACTCAAAGATATGCTGTTTTATAGAAAAAATATACAAGAAGTAAACAAAACCAAATATGCATAAAAGTAAAGTTTAACAATTAGCAAACAAGGACAGAACTACAGGCTACTCAAGTAACTTAAGTTGGGAACTCTCCATTACATTTAAAGAAATCTAAAGGGGGAAGACAAGACTTTCAAGATGGCTCATCTTGTAAAGATGCTTATGGCCAAGCCTGACGTCCTGAGTTCAATCCGTGGGACCAACGTGATGGAAGGAGAGAACCAACTCAGTCAAGTTTTATTCTGACTTCCACATGTGGTTCCCCTACTCCGTGCATGTGAAATATTGCATGCACGCGCGTGCACGCACACACACACACGATAGAGGATGAAGACTCAGGCCATTCTAAGAACAAAGGACAGAACCTTCTCTCTCTCTTCCAATGGTAACTGTTCTTGGGATATACTTTGTTGCCTTTCACTATCCTAAGCCTAAGGAACCCACTGCGATCCAAATGGATTCGTGTAAGCACACCTGGAAATTCTATGGAAGGCTGAACAATAACCAGTTACTGTTAACACTGTGTGTCTAATGGTTGGCAAGGATGATCACATTTGATTTTCCAGCAATATCATCGTGATTAGGAACTACTGTTCCTAACTAGGAACAGTAAAAAGGAACTATTTCAGTGGGAAAGCTGAATCTGAAACAGTCCTATGGTTCCACTTTGTCCACTTGGCAGATAGTGTGGAAATCCTACAAGCAAACCAAATCAGCACTTGTCTGAATTTCTACATTCCAGTTTTTTAAAAGAAAAACAAATACATGTGAAAAGTTCTCACATTCCAGGCAGAACTCAGATTTTAAATGAGAGCTTACTAAGAGTAGAAAAGAGGACTCTACAGACCATCGGTTATCAGCCTTCAAATGTTCGAAGTAGTGGGATGGGGCCTAGGACCATAAGGCCCCACATAGGAAACAGCCACAGCCTTGTCTATAGTTATCAGGTTGACATCAAAGTATTCATTTTCTGTGTGATCTTTGTATTACATCTGTTGAAAAGCATTGATCAAAACAGCCATCCAAAATTGCAAATAATCTCTAGAAAAGAAGACAACTATAAAGGACCCTAGTTGTGGTGGTCTGAATATGCTTGGCCCAGGGGTGGCACTATTTGGAGGTGTGGCCTTGTTGGAGGAAGAGTGTCACTGTGGGAGTGGGCTTTAAGGCCCTACTCCTGACCACATGGAAGTCAATCATCTCCTGCTGGCCTGTCGATAAAGATGTAGACCTCTCAGCATCTCCTGCTCCATGCCTGCCTGGATGCTGCCATGTTCCTGCCTTGATGATATTGGACTGAACCTCTGAACCTGTAAGCAAGCCCCAGTTAAATGTTGTCCTTATAAGACTTGCCTTGGTCATGGTGTCTGTTCACAGCAGCAAAACCCTAACTAAGACACTACTTTTATCCTCTAAGTAATTTGGTAAAGAGCCAATCAGTTAGCATTCCCTGGAAAAGTAGAGAATTTGGAGAGAAGAACGATTGAAGCCCAGAGAAGGACTGAGCTACGGGAGACTAGCATTGCAAACACTGTTTTCATTACCATCAGTTCTGCAAGAAATCCTGGGCACATTAGTAGTTTGAATAGGAATGGCTTCCATAGACTCATGTGTTTGAATGTTTGGCACGTACAGGACTATTAGGAAGTATGGCCTTGTTGGAGTAGGTGTGACCTTTTTGGGGTAAGTGTGTCATTGTCCGGGGCAGGCTTTGAGATCTCCTATGCTCAAGCTATGCCCAAAGTGGCACAGTCTCCTTTGGATCAAGATGTAGCACTCTCAGTTCCTTCTCCAGCATACTGCCATGCTTCCCACCATGATAATAATGGACCAGGCCTCTGAAACTGTAAGCCAGCCCCAATTAAATGTTTTCCTTTGTAAGTGTTGCTGTGGTCATGGTGTCTCCTCACAGCAATAAAACCTAACTAAGACAGGCAGTGAATTGGCAGAGGAGTGAGCAGTAAGAGACTCTAGTGTTTAGCTAAGAAAGAAACCAATAATGAAAATGGAAATCTTCCTAAACAAGAAAAATGGCTTTGGGGACTTAAAAAAAAAAAAATTGCTTGTGGGAGCCATCTTCCCAAACACAGACATCAGTCCCCTTATTTTATCTGCTCATGGACTAAATAATCCAAGCCAGTGACTGAGAATAGGTTTGCAGTCTAGTTCAAGCAGACATCAAAAGTAGATCAGAATGAGTAAAACATGAGGAATGAATTCCTGATTACACATATTAACAAATGCAGAAAGAAATGGAAATCAGAAGTCAAAGCTCATACTGACAGTGTGGTGATAGAAAACTTCAGGTTTGACTTTCACGTGTTTCACTTTTTAAAGCTTCATGTGCATTTGCTTGTATCCCTTAAATATATTTCAGTGAGCTGACTAATGAAGTATTCCTGGAATTTGCTCAATATTTAGGGACATGAAAATCATGACGTTAAAAATTGTTTTAATCTCCCTAAAAATAAATCCTGCACACACAGATGTCAGAGATAACTGTGTTTGCATAGGAGAATTTGTTTAATACTTAATGTTTTGTAACTAAAGGAACATCTGTGCTACAAAATTTACTGATCTTTTAAGCCTCTGTCTCCCATATGTTTTTTAAATATATTGAAAAGGTAGGGCTCATAATTGGGCTCGGAGCAAACCCCTCAGGGTGATATTTGTCAAAATATTTCCACCCACAGTCTTGTTGCATTTGAGGAGCCAATGTGAGTGGCGGCTTCCACAGACTTCAAGACTGTAAAATGAACAGCATGCATCTTTATGCATCGTCATTATCCTAGTCAGAACAAACTACCTTTCCCAATTCTCTGTAAAAGATTTTATTCTTAATAATCTAGAAATTTTTATTCAAAATAGATTCTTGCAAAAGCCGATCTTGGGCATTTTCACCTTTTCTTCTGTAATCAAACATTAAATTGAGATTGAACTGAATCAGTTATATGTTAAGATTTAGTGATTCAGAAAAATATTTCTTAAGCCAGGAATGGAGGCTTGAGCTTACAATACAAGCACTCAGGAGACAGAAGCAGGAGGATTACCAGGAGTTTAAGGCCACCCTCAACCACCTAAGTTCCCAACAAGCCTGGGCTGCAATGTGAAACTTTATTACAAAAAAAAAAAAAAAAAAATCAAAAACAAGTATTTTTTTCTAAGAATATGTGTGTGATTGAGTGGCTCTGACCTTAGTACAGTTGCTGTTCTCTTTATAGAGAAGGTGAAATGTGCCTGCGAGCTGACCTTCATGTGAGAGAGGACGACAGGCAGAATCCTGTGCCCTAAAGATGACTGCTTCCTACATGCTGTGATGATACGAGCATATACAGCCAACTGGAGTTAAGGTTCCATGTGGAATGAATGTGATAAACCAGCTGAGTTTGAGACCTAGCGATCAGCCTGAGTGCCCAGCTAGGTCCTCATGTAGGGAATAGAATTACAAAGGCTGGGCTGGAGAGATGGCTCAGCGGTTAAGAGCACTGACTGCTCTTCCAGAGGTCCTGAGTTCAATTCCCAGCAACCACATGGTGGCTCACAACCATCTGTAATGGGATCTGATGCCCTCTTCTGGTGTCTGAAGATAGCTACAGTGTATTCACATAAATAAACCTTTAAAAAAGAAAAAAAAAAAGAATTACAAAGGCTGATGAGCAGGAAGTCAGAAAGAAGCCATCTTGACAAAGACTCCAGTGTCCATTGCTAAAAGTTACTGGTATCTTTACCTCAGCCTACTTCAGATATTTACCCTCCAATACTCTAAAGCGATGTATCAATGTGTGTTGTTTAGTCCAGAAGCTTTATGATAATTTGTTAGTATAGCACTAGAAAGCCAGACATGGTGGCACATTCTGTCAGCCTAGCAATTAGGATCCTGGGGCAGTAAGATTGAGCTCAAGAACAACCTGGGTTACATACTAGGACTATATCTCAAGAAAATTAGCAAAACAGCCGGGCGTGGTGGTGCACGCCTTTAATCCCAGCACTTGGGAGGCAGAGGCAGGCGGATTTCTGAGTTCGAGGCCAGCCTGGTCTACAGAGTGAGTTCCAGGACAGCCAGGGCTACACAGAGAAACCCTGTCTCAAAAAACAAAAGAAAAAAGAAAAGAAAAGAAAATTAGCAAAAAAGAAGCAATTGGAAACTAATTCATTGTTATTTGCTAATATAACATTGTGCATAAATTTGAGAATAGTAAAATATTTATAAGTTGTTCATATCCTACCCTGATACATCTTAAAGCTACCAATTATGTTGATTTTTTCTTTAAGTAGTATAAATCAGTTGTAGACTGTTTGCATAGCATAGATGAGACTCTAAGTTCAATTCCTAGTCTGAGCAATAGAGACAGAAAATGAATACTAAAGAGATTATAATCCGTGAAAGGAAAGTGCAAAGGTTCAGACTCCAGCACCAATGCGTTGCAGCAGACACACACCTGTGTGCTACTTAGCTTAAAGGATCCAGTGCCTTCCTCTGGCCTCCGCAGACATCAATGTATGCATTACATAATTAAACAAAATAAACAAATCTTAAAAAAAATAAAATCCGTATAAACTCCACCTGAGATGGTGCACTAACATAGGCCTGCAACTTACACCTGGCAAACTACTACCTAGAGAGGTCATGTCTTAAAAGCAAAAAATCAGGGGCTGCAGAGATGAATTGGTGCTTAATACCACAGCTTAAGCTGCTCTTGCAGAAGACCTGGAATCAAATCCCAACACACACATAGTGGTTCAAAACTGCCTGTAACTTCAGCCCCAGGAGGTCTGATACTCTCTTCTAGCTTCTGTTGGTACCAGACATATAAATGATGGTGACACATGGAAATACAAAAATGTACATAAATAAAACTAAAATAAAAAAATAAAAGTTACAGCTGTGAGATTGCTCAGTGCCAGGGAAGCACTTGCCACCTAAGTGTGATGACCTGAGTCTGAATCCCAGAACCTACATAAAGGCTTAGTAGCCTGCATCTGTAACACCTGAACTTTCAGAGGCAGATGGGGGGAGAACGGGGAGTTTCTGGAATCTCCTGGGCCAGCCAGCCTGATATGCAAAGCAGCAGACAATGAAGAAGAACCTGATAAAAGCCAGGTAGAAGGCAAGGACCTTTGCCCACTTGTGGTGATTAGAATAAGAATGTGCCCATAGGCGGGGCGGGCGGTGGTAGCACAGGCCTTTAATCCCAGCACTCGGGAGGCAGAGGCAGGCGGATTTCTGAGTTCAAGACCAGCCTGGTCTACAGAGTAAGTTCCAAGACAGCCAGGGCTACACAGAGAAACCAAAAAAAAAAAAAAGCACCCATAGGCTCATATATTTGAATGCTTGGTCATCAGGGAGTGGCACTACTTGAGGAGGACTAGCAGGCAGTCCTTATTGAAGGAAGTGTGTGTCACTGGAGCATCAAGGTTTCAAAAGCCCATCCCAAGCCCAGAGTCTTTCTTCCTGCTGCCTGTGGATTTGGATGTAGAACTCTCAGATACCTCTCCCCCACCATGTCTGCCTGTGTATTGCTATACTTCTCACCATGATGACAATAGACTAAACCTGTGGAACTGTAAGCAAGACCCAATTAAATGTTTTCCTTTTTAAGAGTTACAATGGTCATGCTGTCTCTTCATAGCCATAGAATGCTAACAGAGAAGTTGATACCAGGGAGCAGGGCATTGCTGTAACAGCCCTGACCATGCTTCTGGTTGGAAGAATGTGGGCTTTGGGTCTTTGGATTAGAAAGCAGTTGAATGCCTTAAGCAGGCTTCATGGGCCAGCCTATTAGTAGAAACATGGAAGACAGTAGTGCTAAGAATAATGTTGATGACACCCTGGCTAAAGAAGTTTCAGAGGAGAAAAAAAATTATAAACCTTTCTTGTCATATTTTGGTGACAAATGTGGTTGCTTTCTGCCCTTGTCCAAAAACAAAACAAAAGAAAACAAAACAAAACAAAAAAAAACCCAAAACCCAAACAACCAAATAAACCTCTGCCTGAGACTAGATAAAGAACTTGGGATTAACGGCATTGGCTGAGGAGATTTCAAGACAGCCTATTATTGCCTCTGTTATTAGTGGTTACTAGATTATATAGGTTACAGTGTTACTAGGTTATGAGTCGTCACTCTTATGCAGATCTTAGTGGAAAGAAGCATGCTAAACAAGGAAAACTACAAAATGTACAGTGTGAGAAGAAAGGGGACACTGGGAAGTGTAATGAAGCTAAGTCCTGTGCTCAAGAAGATAAACTAGCCAGATGCTAAATGGATTAAAGGGAGCGATGACCTCAGGGCAAGACCACACCCAGCTAAGCTTTCGATCTGTGAAAAGGAATTAAAGGAAAAAAAGCTTAAGCAGTTAAAGAGACCATCTAAAGCAGAAAGCTGATGAAAATGTATTTGAATGAAGGGGCCATGATCCAGACCCAGCAAGCAGAACTTGGTAGCTATGTGGTTTCTAGTATTAGAGTCAAGAATATAAGAAAGGGTTATATAATCTCCCTCTGTAGCTAAGAAAACTGCTAAGGACAAGTATGTGTCAGGGGGTCCCTTCACAGAGACCCAGAGAGGCTAATGTTTGAAGCTTTAAAGACAAAGCCTGGGTTGAGATGAACCCCAAGATGTTGAAGATGCCATCATTGTGAAATGCCTGCCAGGGAGAGCTGCTAACAGGGAGAGGAATCAGCTCCTGAGAAGGAAGTGTGTTGCAGTCAACAAAGTTGAAAGGAATTGGAGATCTGAAGAATGCGTTGACATCAGATGAATATGCAGAGCTTGGAGTTTGCCCTGCTGGATCTTGCTTTGGCCCAGTATGTCCTCACTTTGTTCCTTCTCCTTTCTTTTGGAATAGTAGTAATGAAAGACCTGACCCCCTTATGAGGAAAGTTAGACCCCTAGCACACTTGGAGTCACAAACAGAAATAGGCCTGAAATTGCCTGCTTGATCAAACCCCACCCAGCTGCATTCTTTCCCCTAAGAAACCAGTGACCTTGGCCTGGCCCCAGGGTCAGAGGCACAATGTTTCAGGAACTAGCTAACCATAAAAATGTTTGACTTCCCCATAACGCAAATTCTTTCCGCTCCCCACCCCTTGCTTTGTGTTTTTTCCCTTGCTTTGTGGTTTTTCCTTTAAATACCCCTGACTTCAGCTGCTCGGGGTCAGGCTCCTCTGCCCCTGCATGGGTTATGAGCTCCACCCCAGTGCACTGGTCCCCGATTAAACCTCATGTGATTGCAGCAAGGATGGTCTTTCGTGAGTTCTTGGGGGGGTCACGCCATCCTGAGACTTGAGCGAGGGTCTCCCCAGCTCGGAGGTCTTTCATTTGGGGGCTCGTCCTGGGATTTGCGACCACCTTCGTCTCTGAAAACCTACTTGGAGGTGAGATTCTGTTTGTGTTCTTGTTCGTCTGTGCCAGCTGAAGTATGAATCTGTATTTTTGGTTTGCGCGAAGTCTGGTTTGCAGTTGCTCACGGCCCCGTGAGGGGCCGATGATCTCCCAGTCTCAGGTAGAGGCTGGGGGCGTGATCGGCCGACGGACTAGGGGGATCACCGACTGTTGCCCTGGGAGACGTCCTAGGAGGTCTAGAGGGACCCCAGGGACACCTTGTGGATTCCCGTCTGGGTGCCGGAGAGGACACAGTCCTCCCTGCTGTCTGGTTTTCTGTATTGCTTTTGTTTGTCTCAGTGGAAACGGGCCCTTGTCAGTCTTTGTCTGTGTATTTTCAGTATCTGTTTTGTCTTGTTTGCGACTTTGACGATGAGATAGACGATATCTACTCCCCTAAGTTTGACTTTACGCTCGAGCAGGTATTGTTTGTCTCCCTCTTTGTCTGTTTTCTGTCCTCCTCTTTTGTGGCGCACGGTTTTGCTTGCAGGCCTCTGGGCACTTCGATGCCACCTGTAGGCCTCTGGGCCACCTGTCTGGGCACTTCGGTGCCATCTGTCTGGGCACTTTTTGTGCCGCCTGTCTAGTGGTGTTCACGGTGGGTAGACATACCTGAACTCTGTGGCCACAGAGGGACCGAGGGACACCTTGGACCCTCAGTTTGCCTGAGTATCTGGCTTCTGCCAATGCGGCAGGGCCACCTGGTTTCTGAGTCTGTGGAAGGGACAAACTCTTTGGTTACACCTGCCACCTGTGGTAGAGGTGGCAGGATCTGAGTTGTCTGTAACCCAGCGCAGCTGCAGCTGGCTGGGAAAGTGTTATACATCCATAGAAGGGACAAATCTGTTCTGCGTCCATGGCAGGGACGAGCTGTGTATTAGTTGTTGGTTGTATGTGCTGGCCGCCCGTGGCAGGGGTGAGCTGGGGTGAACTGTTGTCTTCTGTTCTGTTTTGTGTTCTGTGCTCTAAAGACTAAAACTGACTGACGACAGACGGGTTTTTTGTTTGTTTGGTTGTTTGTTTGTTTGTTTGTTTGTTTTGGACATCGGACAGATTCATCCAGTTAAACATGGAAAAAGTTAGAAAAAAAAAAAAAAAGGTGGGGATGGGTTGTTCAGCAGAAGGAGGAGTCATGGGGGCTCAAGCATGACTCTGGTCCCCTGCTGTGAACAAAGACAAGATGATTGCCTAGAGGCAAAATGCCTAGAAATTAGAAAAAGCCTAGAAATAGGTCCATATAGTATATGTGTAGTTTACTTCATTTGTTTTAAATTGTTTTAATTACCAAAATGGGTATGATTCTAAGTTTTGTGATTCTTTTATTATTCTTCTGGGGGAGAGGTCAAGCTAAAAGTTTTCCGAGTTAATGGTTAAAGGACATGCTGATTTGAGAGAAAAGCTTTGTCTTTGTGGTTTTTTTAATAAAAAAAAAAAAAAAAAAAAGGTGATTAGATTCTACA
>CM052715.1:4668922-4689912 GCA_028551405.1 Uromys caudimaculatus
CGATTTTACAGAAGTTAAGCCAGGAAAATGTGGTTACAAATACCTTCAGGTGTTCATAGCTACTTTCTCTAGATGGGCTGAAACATTCCCCACCAAGCAGGAAGCAGCTGCCATGGTTTCCAAGAAGAAATTTCCCTGAGGTTTAGAGTGCCCAAGGCAAATAGATAAGATAATGGTTCTGCTTTTGTCAGGTAAGCCAGGGGGTGGCAAAAGTATTGGAAACCGTCCCCAAAGCTCAGGGCAGGTAGAGAGACCTTAACTAAATTGACCTTGGAGGCTGGCTCGGACTGAGTGGTGCCCCTCCCCTTGGCCCTGTTCCGAGTTCGGAACACCCCCTACCATTTTAACCTGACCCCTTTTGAGATCCTGTGTGGTACCCCAACTCCCTTGGTGTACACTGAGCTCTCCCAAGAGGTTTCTCACAGCATGAGATTTGACCCAAACTGTCTGCCTTAAGTGCTCCAGGGGTGCCAGAGATTCCTCACCGCTTCCAGACTGGTGACAGGATCTATGTAAAGAGACATCGAACACAGTCTCTGGAACCCAGATACAAGAGACCCTTCCTGGCCTGTTAGTTACTCCCACAGTCCTCAAGGTAGACAGTATTGAGGCCTGGGTATACACTCCTCGTGTGAAACCTGCAGATGTCCTGCTCTCCAGAGACACCCCCCCCCCCCGCTAGATGGTGCAGAAGATGGACAATCTGCTCATGCTCAGGATCTCATGACTGTAGTACCTTTAGACAGCACTCACTGTCTCCCTTCTGTTGTGATTGGGGTGGCTGGGGCAGTCACCAAGATCTCAGCGTTGGTCTTACAAAGAAAACAACATCAGTCATCTTAAGGAATCACTGACTTCGTTATCGGAAGTAATACTATAGAATTGGAGGAGATTAGACTTAACTTTTCCCCCAGCAAGGAGGGCTATGTGCTGCCTTAGCTGAAGAGTGTTGCTTTTGTATATTCTGGGGTTGTTAAAGATTCAATTGCCAAGGTGAGAGTAAGTAGGGTTAGCCACGTGGAAGAGAGAGAGAGGAAACAGAGTCAGGGCTGGTTCAAGTCTTGGTTTAACATCTTAGTTAACAGCTCTCATATTTACATTGTTAAGACCTTAATTGTTCTCCTATTGTTGACTTTCGGCCCCTATATTTTAAACCGCTTGCCAGGATATAACAAATGGTGGATATGCAGTACTAGATTAACCCCTTGTGTCTCTACTTCTGTTTTCAACCAGTCTACTGATTTTTGTATTATGGTCCAGCTTGTTCCTTGAGTCTATTATCATCCTGAAGACGTGGTTGTTGATGAATATGATTTCCGACCCACCTGATTTAAAAGAGAACCTATATCTTTGACCCTAGCAGTAATGCTTGGGCTAGGGGTAGCGGCTGGTGTAGGAACAGAGACCGCAGCCCTGGTCAATGGACCATTGCAGTTAGAGAGAGGATTGAGTGAGCTTCACTGAGGCCATGAATGAGGGCCTTCAAGCTTCAAGTCTGTCAGTAGCCTGGAAGAATCCTTAACCTCCCTATCAGAAGTAGCTCTACAAAACAGGGGAGGGTTAGATTTGCTATTCCTAAAAGAAGGAGGATTATGTGCAGCCTTAAAAGAAGAATGTTGCTTTTATGTTGATCACACAGGGGCCAATAGGGACTCCATGAGCAACCTTAGAGAAAGGCTAGAAAGACACAAGAGAGAATGGGAGGCTGGACAGGGGTGGTTCGAAGAATGGTTCAGCAAGTCGCCTTGGATGACGACTCCGTTTTCTGCCTTAGCAGGACCCCTGCTGATTTTATTCCTTTTGCTCACTATTGGACCCTGTTTAGTTAATAGATTAATAGCTTTTGTCAGGGAACGAGTAAGTGCTGTACAGATTCTAATGTTAAGACAGCAATACCAGGCTCTGTCTACAACGATACAGAAATATACTTCTAAGATTAGAACTAGGTACTAGAAGAAGTGGGGAATGAAAGACCTGACCCCCTTATGAGGAAAGTTAGACCCCTAGCACACTTGGAGCCAGAAACAGAAATAGGCCTGAAATTGCCTGCTTGATCAAACCCCACCCAGCTGCATTCTTTCCCCTAAGAAACCAGTGACCTTGGCCTGGCCCCAGGGTCAGAGGCACAATGTTTCAGGAACTAGCTAACCATAAAAATGTTTGACTTCCCCATAACGCAAATTCTTTCCGCTCCCCACCCCTTGCTTTGTGTTTTTTCCCTTGCTTTGTGGTTTTTCCTTTAAATACCCGACTTCAGCTGCTCGGGGTCAGACTCCTCTGCCCCTGCGTGGGTTATGAGCTCCACCCCAGTGCACTGGTCCCCGATTAAACCTCATGTGATTGCAGCAAGGACAGTCTTTCGTGAGTTCTTGGGGGGTCACGCCATCCTGAGACTTGAGCGAGGGTCTCCCCAGCTTGGAGGTCTTTCAGTATATATTCTGTACTATTGTTTGTTGGAAGTATATGATCTGATTTTTTTATTTTGATTTTACAGGGGGTTACAGTTAGGAGACTGTAATGAGTCTCAGAAGAGACTTTCAATTTTGGACTTTAAAAAAGTGTTGAGGCTGTGGTATATTACGAGAAAAGAACTTTTGAAGTTGGACTGAATGCATTTTGCATTATGACATGGCTACAAGCCTATGGGGCCAGGGAGTGGAATGTAGTGGTTTGAATACAAAGGAACTCCATAGGCTTATTTATTTGAATGCTTGGTCATCAGGGACTGGTGCTACTTGAGAATTAGGAGTTGTGTCTTCATGATGTCTCTTCACAGCAATACAACACCAACTGTGGTGATTTGAATACTTATGGCTGCTAAAGATTAATGTGTTTGAATGCTTGGCCATAGGGAGTTGCACTATTGTGGAGGTGGGGTATTAGAGTCTTAAATGTTCAAGCTATGCCCAGTGTGACTCTCACACAGTTCCCTTCTGCTGCCTGACAATCAAGATGTAGAATTCTAAGTTCCTTCTCTAGCACCATGTCTGCCAGGACATGGCCATGCTTCCCACCACGAAGATAATGGACTAAACTTTGAAACTGTAAGCCAGCCCCAATTAAATGTTTTCCTTTATGAGGGTTGCCTTGGTCATGGTGTCTCTTCACAGCAATAAAACCCAAAGTAATACATTGACTAAGACATTAAGGTTTTCCTCTAATCTCCAAATGCACATTATGGCATGAAAATACATCACCCCCTCTCCCATACACACACATCTGCACATGCACACACACACACACACACACACACACACACACATGCACTAATAAAAATAAAAAGTCCATGATAAAACCATGCAAGAGTTAGAAAACAATTACTGTAAAAGTTTCTAATGTTTTAAATAAAGTAGATTATTATTTGTAAATTTACATACTGTAAACAGCAATTCTTAAACTTTTTGGTCTCTTTAGAGTTTCTGTGCTTTCCACTCTTGATTTTTTTTTTGTTTTGCTTTGTGTTTTAAAAGTTATTTATATTTTTTGATTACAGATATTTTGCCTGTTTGTATGTCTGTGCATTACATGAATGCCCGGTGCTCTCAGAGATTAGAAGACAGCATTGGGTCCTCCGGACTTGGAGTAACAGACAGTAGGTAGCCACCACCTGGATGCTGGGAATCAAACCTAGGTCCTCTTGAAGAGCAGTGTGTACTCTTAACAGTTAAGCCATCTCTCCAGCCCATTTTTGTCAAATTAAATGGAAAGAAACTTAAAGCAATTCCTCAAAAATCAGGGCTGTCCACTTTCTTTGTATATCTTCAATATAGTAATTGAACCCTCAGCTAGAGCAATAAGACAAGAGATCAAGGGAATACAAATTGGAAAGGAAGAAGTCAAAGTATCGCTATTCTTAGATAATATTATAGTACACATAAGTGACTCCAAAATTTTACCAGAAAGTTCCTACAGCTGATAAATACCTTGAGCAAAGTGGATGAATACAAAATTAACTCAAAGAATTCAGTAGCCCTCTTTTATACAAATGATAAACTCACTGGGAAAGAAATCAGGAAAACAACACCTTTTACAAATAAAATGTCTTGGTGTAACTCTAACCAAAAAGGTGAAAGACGTGTATGACAAGAACTTCAAGTTTTTGAAGAATGAAATTGAAGAAAATATCAGAATTTGGAAAGATCTCCCATGCTCAAGGATAGGTACGATTAATATAGTGAAAATGACCATCTTGCTGAAGGCAATCTACAGATTCAATGCAATTCCTGTCAAAACTGCAACACAATCCTTTTCAGACCTTGAAAGAACAATTCTCAACTTCTAATGGGGAAAAAAAACACCACTGGATAGCTAAACAAAAGAACTTCTGGGCTATCACCAAACCTGACTTCAAGCTGTACAACAGAGAAACAGTGATAAAAACTGAATGGTATTGATACAAAAACAGACAGGTTGATCAATGGAATGGAATCAAATCAAAGAACCAGAAATAAACCCACCCACCTATAGACACTTGGTTTTTGGCAAAGAAATTGCCAAAAATGAACACTTGACTTTTTTGACAATGGCAAAATCATACAATGGTACAGGGAAAGCATCTTCAACAAATGGTGCTAGTCTAACTGGATGTCTGCATATACAACAATGCAATTCATCTATATTTATCACTCTGCACAAACTCAAATCCAAGTGGATGAAAGACCTCAATGTAAAACCACATACACTAAAACTAATAGAACAGAAAGTGCAAATAGTCTTGAACTCATTGGTACAGGAGACAAGTTCCTGAACAAAACACAAATGGCTCAGGCACTGTGATTAACAATTAATAAATGGGACCTCACGAAATTGAAAAGCTTCCCTTAGTCAAAGGACACTGTCAATAGGACAAAACACAGACTACCGACTGGGAAAAGATCTTCACCAACCCTACATCTGATTGAGGGCTAATATCTAAAATATATAAAGAACTTAAGAAGTTAGATAGCAACCCAAATAGCCCAATTGAAAAATGAGGTGCAGAGCTAAACAGAATCCTCAACAGAGGAATCTTGGCAAAGAAACACTTAAAAGAAATGTTCAGCTTCCTTAGTTATCAGGGAAATGCAAATCAAAACAACTCAGAGATTCCACCTCACACCCATTAGAATGGCTAAGATTAAAACTCAATGGATGGGGCTGGAGAGATGACCAGCTGCTCGGAGTACTAAAAGTTCTTCCAGAGGGCCTGAGTTCAATTCCCAGCAACCACATGATGGCGCACAACCGTCTATGATGACATCCAATGACCTCTTCTGGCATGCAGGTGAACATGCAGATAGGGCAATCATAAAAAATACTTAAACAAATAAACTTTTTAAAAACCCTCAAGGGATAGCACATGCTGGAAAGGATACAGAGCAAGGAGAACACTTGTTCATTTCTGGCAAAAGTGCAAACTTGTACAACCGTTCTGCTCCACCATCCCACAAGTACACTTGCTCAACTATGTTCATAGAAGCTTTATTCATAATACCCCCAAACTGGAGACAATCTAGATGTTCATCAACTAAAGAATGGATTTTTTTAAAATGCAGTTCATTTACGCAATGGAATACTGCTCACCCATTAAAAACAAGGGCAGCGTGAATTTTGCAGGCAAATGACTGGAACTAGAAAATATCATCCTAAGTGAGGTAACCCAGACCCAAAAGAACATGCATAGTATGTACTCACTTATAAGTGGATTTTAGCCATACAAGATAACCGAATAACAGAGGGCCTCCCCCACCCCCACCCCCGAACATAATGCAGCAGATATATGCAGCTTGGTCTTTACAAGGATTCCGCAACAACTGAAGCAGGAGGCTGTCCCTAAATCTGTTGCCTGTCTGTGGATCCCATTCTCCTAACTGGGTTTCCTTGTCCAGGCTCAGTGGGAGAGGATGCTTGTAATCCTGCAGTGACTGATATGTCCAGAGGGGAGGGGATTCCAAGAGGGCTCACCTTTGTCAGAGGAGAATGAGAGGGGAGAATAGGGAGAGGAGCTGCCATGGGGGGACCGGGAGGGGAAGAGGGGTTGATATTGGGATATAACATCAATAAATAAATTAATTAAACAAAGAAGAGTCAGAGGGAAAAATTGGTACTGGAGAGATGTCTCAATGGCATTCACATGTAGGTCCAGATGTACACATAGAGTGTTAAATAAAAAATAACATTAAAAAAACTTTAGGCAGGCTTGAGAGATGGCTCAGTGGTTAAGAGCACTGACTGCTCTTCCAGAAGTCCTGAGTTCAATTCCCAGCACCCACATGGTAGCTCACAACCATCTGTAACAGGATCCGATGCCCTCTTCTGGTGTGTCTGAAGACAGCTACAGTGTATTCATAGACATCAAATAAATAAATAATTCTTTAAAAAAGAAACTCTCAGGCATCACTTTTAAACTTTTTATTGTTTTTTTTTTTAAAAAAAAAACCTCTCTCTCTCTCTCTCTCTCTCTCTCTCTCTCTCTCTCTCTCTGTGTGTGTGTGTGTGTGTGTGTGTGTGTGTGTGTGTGTGTGTACACATGAGTTTTGGGTATCCCTGGAGGCTGAAAAAGGGAATTGGGTCCCCTCGGTGGAGTTACAAGCAGTTGTGATCTGCCTGAAGTGGGCAATAGGCACCTCATCCAGGTCCTTTGCAAGAACGGCAAGCACTTTTAACACGAGCCACCTCTCCAGCTCTCTACTACTTTTTATTAACAGCTTTGCCTACTTTAAAATTTTATTGCATTTCATACATTATATATCAGAATTCCTCGAGCTGGAGTTATAGGTGTTTCGTTGAAAAACATCAGAATTAGGTTCTGGGAACCAAAATTGAGTCTTCTACAGAAGCAGTATATGCCCTTAACTACTGAACCATCTTTTTAGACCCCTAATTTTGCTAACCTTAGATTGAAAAATAATGAAGTTGGCTGGAGAGATGTCTCAGAGGAAAAGAGCACTGGATGCTCTTCCAGAGGATGTAAGTTTGATTCTCTGAACCACATGATAGCTCACACTTGTCTGTAATTCCAATTCCAGAGGATCTGATATCCTTTCCTGAATGCTACAGGCACCAGGCACACACATAGTAAACGTATGTGTAGGGAAAACACCCATAAACAAACTAAAAATAGTAAATACTTTAAGAAAGGTGTCATATATACATAGTCTATTTTAATTTGAAAGAATTTCCATGGAGGGGGGAAGAGATAGGGTACATGTGTGCATGTGCATGTATGTGCACATGTATGTATACTGTGGTTCATATGTATGGGCTAGAAGACAGTTCAGTTCACAGGAGTTGTTTCTTCTTTCACCATATATATCCAGTGAATCAAACTCAGTTTTGTCAGGCTTGGCAGCAAGCTCTTTTGCCCAATAAGCCACTTGGCTGTCTGAGGCTACAGCATTATAGTTAATTAAAATCTGTATTTCTCAAAATAAGAAATTAAAGCAGGACAAGTAAGAATTCTACACCTAGCAAAACTATCCTTCACAAATGAAGGAGAAATTTAAAGCTGGGATCTGGTTCAGTTGCTAAAGTGCTTATTACTCAAGACCTGAGTCTGGATACTTAATACCCAAATAAAAAACAGGGGTATGGCAGTGTACTTCTTTAATTTCAAGACTAAAGAGGCAGGAACAGGCAGATCCCTGGAGTTCACTGGCCAGCCAACCTGGCCAAATTTGTGCACTGTATGTTCAGTCAAACATCCTATCTCAAAAAATAAGTTGGAGAGTGATTGAGAAAAACGCAACCAATGTGAACCTTTGCCCCTCCCCATCTGCAAATACACCTGCACACACACTCACATGCAGAGAGAGAGAGAGAGAGAGAGAGAGAGAGAGAGAGAGAGAGAGAGAGAGAGAGAGAGAGAGAAAGGAGGAAGAGGGAGAATGAAGGAGAAAATAAGATACTCCCTACAAACAACACGTGAAAAATTGTCACTAGAATACATGACTTACAAGAAATACCAAAGACAACCCTTTTTCAGACAAGGTTTCACGTACCCCAGTCTGCTCTGGAACTCACAAGGTTGACCTTAATCCTCCTGGCTCATCCTCCAAATACCTGCACTACAGGTATGTATGTACCAGCACACAGTGCTCTGAAGGGAAGCCTTGATGTTAAGGTGATACTGTGCTAGAAAGTGAGTGTCTTAGTCAGGGTTTCTATTTCTGCACAAACATCATGATCAAGATGCAAGTTGGGGAGGAAAGGGTTTATTGTTTGTTTGGTTGGGTTTTTTTGTTTTGTTTTGAGACAGGGTTTCTCTGTATAGCCCTGGCTGTCCTGGAACAGGTCTATAGACCAGGCTGGCCTCGAACTCAGAAATCTGCCCGCCTCTGCCTCCCGAGTGCTGGGATTAAAGGCCTGTGCCACCACTGCCCGGAAAGGGTTTATTGAGCTTACACTTCCATGCTGCTGTTCATCACAAAAGGAAGTCAGGACTGGGACTCAAGCAGGTCAGGAAGCAGGAGTTGATGCAGAGGCCATGGAGGGATGTTCCTTATTGGCTTGCTTCTCCTGGCTTGCTCAGCCTGCTTTCTTATAGAACCCAAGACTACCAGCCCACAGATGGTACCACCTACAAGGGGCCCTCCACCCTTGATCACTAATTGAGAAAATGCCTTACTGCTGGATCTCATGGAGGCATTTTCTCAACTGAAACTCTTTTCTCTGTGATAACTCCAGCCTGTGTCAAGTTGACACAAAACCAGCCAGTACAATTGACCCCTTGTCAACTTGACACACAAACACATCACCATTAAGCCTAGACCCTTACTTTCTTATTCATCTCCAAGATCTAAATAACTTTAAAAGTCCCACGGTCTTTGCAAATTCTTACATATTAACATTTCAGTCCCTTTTAAACATCCAATCTCTTAAAATTCAAAGTCTTTTAAAAATTCAGAGTCTCCTAACTGTGGGCTACACTAAAATACTTTCTTTCTTCAAGAGGGAAAATATATCAGGGCACAGTCACAATCAAAAGCAAAAACAAACTCCAACCGTCCAATGTCTGGGAGCCACTCACGATCTTCTGGATTCCTCCAAGGGCTTGAGTCACTTCTCCAGCTCTGCCCTTTGTAGCACACACCTTGTCTCTAGACTCCAGATGCCTGTACTCCACTGCTGCTGCTGTTCTTGGTAGTCATCTCATGGTACTGGCATCTCCAAAACACTGTTGTCTTCTGCTGCAAATAGGTTTACCAACAGCCTCTCATAGGTTTTCTTCATGGTGCCAAGCCTTACCTTCTTTCCATAACTCCTTCACTCCTGGACTGTCAATGCAACTGAGGCTGCAACTTCACCAATGGCCTTCCACGGGCTCTCACAGTGCCCAGGCTTCAGCTGCTCTTCATGACTCCTTCATGCCTTCAAAACTAGTACCACCTGGGTGACTCTTACACATTACCAAGTCCAGCCACAGCACAAAAAACATCCCTGGCTATCTCTGGAATGCAGCCTATGTGCTCTCAGAAAATACTTCTCAGAAGATTTCACCCCAATGATGCTGGTCTCTTCTTAATCACCGTTAATATCTTAGCTCCAGCTAATCAGCATCAATAGTCCCAGTAATGCAAAGGTTTTGCTTTAGTAGTTCTGGTATCTTGCAATCACAGCTGATTTCTTCAGTCCTAGCTAACCAAAACCACAGAATCTTAAATCAAACTAGCAATGGCCCTGATAAGAGTCTTTAATCTTCCCTCTGAAATTTCACAAGCCAGGTCTCCATCTTCCACACTGTTCTCAACATTATCTTCCAAGCTCCTACACAACATTCCACAAAGCTTTTAACACTGAATGTTTCTTCTACCCAAAGTTCCAAAGTCCTTCCATAGTCCTCCCCAAAACATGGTCAGATTGTCACAGGAATACCCCACTACGCTGGTACCAATTTGTCTTAGTCAGGGTTTCTATTCCTGCACAAACATCATGACCAAGATGCAAGTTGGGGAGGAAAGGGTTTATTGAGCTTACACTTCCATGCTGCTGTTCATCACAAAAGGAAGTCAGGACTGAGACTCAAGCAGGTCAGGAAGCAGGAGCTGACACAGAGGCCATGGAGGGATGTAACTTACTGGCTTGCTTCTCCTAGCTTGCTCAGTTGGCTTTCTTATAGAGCTCAAGACTACCAGCCCAGGGATGGTACCACCCACAAGGGGCCCCCCACCCTTGATCACTAATTGAGAAAGTGCCTTACGGCTGGATCTCATGGAGGCATTTTCTCAACTGAAACTCCTTTCTCTGTGATAACTCCAGCTTGTGTCAAGTTGACACAAAACCAGCCAGTACAGTGAGATAAATCCATAAAAAGAATTTTTTTTTTAAAGCAATAAAGTTAGCCTCATAGTAAACATGACAGAAGAGGCACATATACACTTTTGTTATAAATCTATCATGTTAAAAGACAGCTACTAAAGTCAAGTTATGGTTTTGGAGCTAATAACACAAAATTACAGAATTTGAGTGTCAAAGTACTATCAGGAAATAGAAGGGCTGAATATGGTGTGAGGTGG
This sequence comes from Uromys caudimaculatus, assembly GCA_028551405.1. NCBI lineage: Eukaryota > Metazoa > Chordata > Mammalia > Rodentia > Muridae > Uromys > Uromys caudimaculatus. Next base: position 4,679,416 of record CM052715.1, read on the forward strand.
ATCTCTGTGAGTTCCAAGACAGCCAGAGTTACATAGAGAGACCCTGGGCATGGGGAAGGGAGAAAGAGAGGGAGGAAAGAAGAAAGAAGCTATAAAAATGTCAAGAATTGAATGTTTTAAATTAAGGTATTAAACCAAAACAGATTGCTTCAAGTTATTAATTATAATTCCCATAAACAAAATGATAAAGTTTTTGAGACATGATGTCAGTGTAGCCTGCCTGATCTGGACCTTGCTATGTAGACCAGGCTGTGTTTGAATTTGCAGAGATCCACCTGCCTCTGCCTCTTGAGTTCTGAGATTGAAGATGCACATTACCAAACCTGGCTAAGAAAATGAAATTTTAGTGTATTAAAGAAGTAAAAATTTGCCGGGCAGTGGTGGCGCACGCCTTTAATCCCAGCACTTGGGAGGGAGGGGCAGGTGGATTTCTGAGTTCGAGGCCAGCCTGGTCTACAGAGTGAGTTCAGGACAGCCAGGGCTACACAGAGAAACCCTGTCTCGAAAAACAAAACAAAACAAAACAAGACAAAACAAAAAAAGAAGTAAAAATTTCTCTGTCAGCTTAGCCTATTGTAACACAATACCAGAGATTACATTCCTTTAAAAATATAAATTTTAAAATATTTTTATTTAAATTAATATTTTAAAATATAAATTTATATGGAGGTTGAGAGGTTAGAATACTTATCCTTTACTCCAGATTTACTGCCTACAGCAAGAGTTTAATACAATAATACAAAGCTGGAAATAATACAAATACTCAGTGCAGGTTAGCGGGCAGATGAGGTTCACACCTATAACTGAATGCTTGCCAGCAGTTAAGAGGGAGCGGCACATTACTAGCAGCAATGAAATGCATGAATCTCATGAAGAGTGCAGAATAGAAAAGAGTATGCCCTGTCGATTCCCTCTGTGTAAAAACTGGCACAAGGCAAACGTGAGGAAAGCCAGAGACATGATAGATCACTGACTGGAAATGAGGACGAGGAGGAACTACAGAGAAGCACAAGGGTCTTCCGGGGATGACGGACATCCCCTATACATTTTACTACTGTCATGGCCCCATGGGGAGATGTATATAAAAATATTGGAATTTTTGTTGGTATTGCATCGAGTGTCTAGAGGTCAGTGTGGGTCATTCACCCAGGAATCTGGTTTCCCCTCACTTGGGTCTTCTTTAGGTTTTCTCGGTAATACTTTATGGTGTTTGAAGTGGGAATTTCTGGTTTTCTTGGCGACTCAGTTGTGTCATGTGATCTTTTTCTGGAAGCTGCCTGGTGAAAGGGCATGTGCTGTTTTGCTGGAGCAGATAGTTGAGAGGACACTTGGTGTGTGGAATGAATATAAGCAGAACCCAACAGACAGTGGATGGCACTCTGGCATTGGCTCACCTTGGGGTCTTCGCTGATGATGTGCTTGCATTGGCTTGCCTTGCTTTCTTCGCTGATCTTCGCTTGTTGTGACCTCATAGACAGAAGAGTACCAAAGAACTTCTGGTGGTGTTCGAACTGCTTCTTGCTGCTTTAGTGGACTTGTGCCTATGGGCAGAGCCTTGCAGTTTCTTCTGGACTGAGCTGCTGCTGCTGCTTCACATTTGGTGTTTTGCTAGTGAACTGGACTGCAGACAACAAAGCTTGGAATCACTCCAAGGAGCTCCTTCTGAACCAGTCCAAGTCCCCCTTGTCCTATTAGTCATTCCCCTACCTTTGGTGGATGTGCTGTAAGGGAGGTTGAAGCATTTAAGAAGCCTTATTAAAGTAGATGTTTGGAAAAATATAAGCCTACAGGTGTTCTCTTGTGCCAGCTGGTTTTGATCAGGAAGACAAACTACGAGATAATCAGATTGTAAAGAGGAAAGATTCATGGCCACAGACTGCAGAGGTTCTATTCCAGTCATTGGCCCCGTTGCTTTTGAGCTTATGAAATATAACATCCTAGAGATGGACTATATCTAAGTGGTTTAGCATTTGGCTGGCATGTATAAGTGTTGGAGATTGGATCTAAAGCTTTGATTCAGTCAGGAATCTGCAGTCCAGATACTGAAGGTCCTTGTCCCCAATTGGTTTTTGATGTATCAATAAAGATCCCAGTGGCCAATAGCTGGGTACAGGGCTGGACACTGAGAGTTGCACAGGTGGGACTCAGAGAAGAACAAGAGAATTACCATGACTCGGGGAAGAAGGATGGAATGCAGGAGCGACAGGAAATAAAGCCAACCAGCCATGTGAGACTTGAGATAAGTGGCCACTGGCTACTTCTCCAATTGGGCCTGGGGCAGCAGGGGAAGGTTTAGGGGTGCCAAGACTTTGAGGTAGCCAAGGCATTTTAAAAATAAGGTAATGTGTGTGTGTGTATGTGTGTGTTTTCATCCAAGGATCCAAAGGTAGCTCCTGTGTGGGTGTGTGTCTGCGACCCACTGGGAGCCAAATTGTGTAGCAAAAACTCACCTCAATGGTGCTCAATGTGATAGGCCATGCACTATTAAAATAACTTAGAGATTTCTGAATGAAAGAGAATACACACACACCATGAGATAAGTTTAGGAGGAGGGGAGATTTGGTTTCTCAGGTTCCTGCACAAGCCTCAAAACTGGAACAAAGGAACTTGGAACAAAGGAACATGGCTGGCAGGAATTTACCGCAGGCCACCTGCTAGGAGGAGACAGTAAGAAGAAGACAATAAAGCTGGCTGCCTCCAGCCACCAGATAAATACAGGATAGAGATTTATAAATCTTATTTAATTGTATTAAAGGATAGAAGGGAATATACAGATTTTGCCGGAGCCACATGGAGATTTCTTCCTATGGTTCAAAACTGATACAAGATGAGAAGCAGAGAACCAGAAGGGAGAAGGTAGGGAAAACGAATGAACAATGCCTTAAAGGTATTTAAAAGTCTCGCCAGGACAGATTCTCTGGATTCTTGAATGTGGTCTACACGGGATTTCTGGGATAGTCAGCAGCCTGGAATAACAAAAATTAGGGCCTATAAATAAATACAGTAAGTAGAAGGGAATTTAATTAAAGTTAAATGCAGAGATGTATAAAGATTGAGGAATTCAATCTTAAAAAAAAAAAAATTAGATGGAAAGCAAGAGATAGGCAGCCTAACCTATCCCAGACAGTAGAAGCTTAGGCCTTGAGAATTAAATAAAGAGAACAGGGCAACTATCATTTGTACCCAGGGAGATACATTTCTGTCAGAGAATGTATTCTGTCTCCTTATAATGTTTGAAATTTTCCTCAAGTTGTACCATACAATCAGTTCTTGTCAATTTTCACATTTGCTTAAGTCATACAGGCAATACGTAGCTATGTGCCACAGTGAGAGCGTGAGGGAAGAAGAGAGCATGTCATATATATTACACATGCTGCTGAATATTACATATCGTTTTAATTTGGGGAGTGCTCGTTTCATTAATCACCAAGAAGTCTATTGGGATCTACACATAAAATTTAAAGTTGGTAGGTCATTTTGGCAAATAAGGCTATTACTTGCTCTTCATCTTAACCTAAGATCTCCCCTTTTTAAAAATTTCAGATTATGGGGATAGGGGTTTTCAAAGAGGAGACCTAGAAAAGGGGAAGCATTGGGACTGTAAATAAAGTGTCAAAAAAAATTCAGATTATTTTTCAGTGTGTGTGTGTGTGTGTGTGTGTGTGTGTGTGTGTGTGTGTGTGTGAGAGAGAGAGAGAGAGAGAGAGATCACGCGCAGGTGCCCTCCAGGCCAGAACTTAGGTCCTTTGGAAGATCAAGAAGTGTTCTTCACTGCAGAACAATCTCTCCAATCCTCCTAAAATCAACTTTCAATGACAAAACTTTGTGGCAAGGCACAGTAGCACACATCTGTTTTCTCAGAACTTGGGAAGCAGAGACAGGAGAATGAAAGGGTTCAGAACTAATCCCAGCTATGTAACAAGTTTGAGGACAGCCTGGATTACCTGAGGCCCTGTCTAAAAACTGTTGTGAAGATCTAAGTCCTCCAATTAAAACATTTAAGTTATTATAGACAATATAAATGTTAATATAATTATCTTTAAATCAACTAAATATCATTTGATTTTTATTTTTCATCCTGCATCGTTTATTTTCTTCTCTTTTTTTCTTTCCCTGTCCTCTCTAGGGATTGAACTCAAGGCTTTGTATGCCCTATGCTTGTACTCTAGGACTGAGCTTCATTCCCGGGTCCTGCTGATTCTTGGCCCTTTTTTCTTGTTTGGTTTGAGACAGAGTTCTTACTCTGTGGTTCAGGCAGACTGGCTCACTATGTTACGTAGACCAAGCTGGCTTCAAATTTTTGACAGTCCTTCCGGCTTTTGTTCTTGAGTGCTAGGATCATAAGCATGTCCCACCATGTCTACCTCTTTTCTTGTCTTTGATTAATTTTTATTATTTTTAGACATTCTTATTGAATTTCTTGGTAGTTTCTCCAAAGAACACAGCATGCCTTTTAGACCAAGCAAGCATTAGCATGAATGCAAAGATTTAGTATTTCACACAACAATAAGAGTTTGGGCACTTTAGCTCCATTGGCTCCTTTACACGTTATATATTAAATTTGATGCCAAGTTTAATGCTCTATGTAAGCCTATAAGAGACTGTCATCCTTTCAAACAATTGGTGTTTATTTGATTTTATGTGTGTGTATTTGTTAAATTAATATTTTTATTTCTTATTTGATCATTTCTTTCTGCTTGAAAAAACATCTGTTAGTGTTTCCTTCAGTGAGTGTCTGCTGGTGACTAACATGGCCTGCTTGTATTAAAAATGCCTTCACTTACCTTCCAGTTTAATGGCTGTGCTTTACATTAAAATGTCATGTTTATGGTTGTTTGCTTTGGCCATGTTGAAAACTGAATTCCTGCCGTTATAGAAATCAGCTAGTAGCCTCTTACATTTTTATATTCAGATGGTTTTAAAGAGTTTCTCATTGCATTTCATACAAGTGTACAGTTGTTTAAGTGTAAATTTTATTATATGTGGTATTAATGGTTTTTTCCTAAATATTAAGTTTGATTCTTTTTTAAGTTTGAAATATTACAGATGAAGCACCTTTATTTTTTATTTGTTTATTTATTTTTTTGAGACAGGGTTTCTCTATGTAGCCCTGGCTGTCCTGGAACTCACTCTGTAGACCAGGCTGGCCTCAAACTCAGAAATCCACCTGCCTCTGCCTCCCAAGTGCTGGGATTAAAGGCGTGCGACACCACTGCCCGGTGAGGCACCTTTATGTATCATTCTTAATCAATTTTATGTTTTAACACATCTAGTCTTATCTTTCAGTGTCTCTATACTTTATGTGTCTGTACTTTTATGAAGGTTTTTTATGTTTACTATCATCTACCCACACCTGCCTTCAGCTCAGTGTTGACCATGTTTGTATTATTTTCTTTGTCTCTGTGAGCTGCTTTAAACTCTATTCATGGAGCACTTACACCAGCTAATGTACTTTGTGTTCCTATACCTTTAGTCATCTGAACATTGTAATCTTTAAGCCTGTGACTATGATTACCTTACATTTTAAAGACATGTATCTGATAGTTCCGTAACTCAGATCTAGGAACTGAATGTGTCCCGAGTTTCATTGTCTGTTTCCATGCCAGCTGTCCTTGCTGTTGGGAGCACCATTTCTTTGGCTACTTTTTGCATGGTTATTTTGGTCAAGCACAAGACATAGCATATGAAAAGCTCACACATATCCAAGCTGCTCTTTGCTTCTGGCAAGCAGTTAGTCACTAAGAGCTCTTTCCTCCAGGCTTTCAAAGCTGCAGTCCTTACTGTTCCATCTTAAAATGTTTTGAATATCTTAAGAGACAATATTAAAATGTGCCATATCTATTAATATTTAATGATTAGAAAGTTAAAGATGCTTTAGTTACTAACTCATGAAAAATGCTTCCTACATATTTACATACTTAACATATTTCTATAAAGAATTATTTCATTTGCAAAAACAATTTTATCATTTTAACTGTGATTGTGTCTCTGTGTATGTACATACATGCATGTGAATGTGGGTGCCTGTGGAGGCCAGAGGTATTGGATCTCTTGGGTCTGGAGTTACAGGCAGTTGTAAGTAGCGTGATGTGGGTGCTGGGTCTTTTTCCTAGAGCAGTAGTGTCTTAACCACTGAGCCACCTCTCCAGTCTCAACACCAATATTTTAGTGAGATGAGAGGCACTGCCTCCTCTTCCTTCTCTACCCTCTCTATCCCAGCCCTTTGATTGAACTCAAGACTTCACACATGCTAGGAAATACTTTGCCACTGAGTCCTTTTAATGCCTGGCTTAATTACAGATAGAGTCTTATATCTGCTTCTATATTTAAACTATTACAATACAGTATTCTGGTTGGATATATAGCTAAAATATTCTTACCACAATATTAGCCAACAAAGGAGTACTTGAAGCCTTTCTTGGGCACTTTGTATCAATAATTCAGTGATTTCATATTAGTAGGTGTTCTTTGGCAGGAAACTAAAACTCGGGAAATTGTTTCCTACAGATTAGTTGACATCCATAATCAAAAATAATATCAATAAACTTTTAGTTTTTCATTATATTAAAGTCCATTGATCTATCTGTTTGAATTTTCTTTTACTTATATGAACTTTCATATCAAGCTTTGATAACTAGAACATACTAGCACATATACAAAAACTATGCATATCTTGAAAATATACTACATCAAAAATTATAGTTATATCAGGGTATGATAGTGTATACTTGAGATTTCAGCACTTGAGAGGCAGAGGTATGGGGATTATCACAAATCTGAGGCCAGCCTGGTCTATATATCATGTTCTAGAGCAGCCAGAGCTACATAACAAGACCTTGTCTCAACAGTCAATCAAACAAACGGAAATGCTGGCTAAATTATCATTCTATCCTCAGAGTTCTTGGCTATTGAGAACTGGCAAGTTCATAATGATGAAAAAAGGTCTTCAAAATCTTAATGTTTGCCTGAAAGACTGAAGTTTTGTCTTCAGAATAAATCCTGTTAGTTATATTTTTTGTGAAACAACAGGCTCATTTTGTTCATGTTCAAATGTCTGCCTGCCTAGGTGGATAACCACAGCCTGTCAGACATTCTTTCAAGTACAAAGTGAGCGTTCCAGGAGAAAAGAAATTTGTTCATTCAACTGAGAGGTCTCATTTCAAACCAATAGGATTTATTTCACGGCAGCAAGGTTGCCTTCTATGTGTTTCCCACTTTGCCATTTTGAATAGTAAGATAGTTATTCAATAATCAAAAATACAATAAATAACCTACCGATTATTGAGTGACATTATAAATTCAAGCTGGCCATTTTTTCTCACGAATGATAGATTGTAAAGAGTGACGTATGTTTTAGTTTAAGTTTGTTGCTACTGTCTTGTCTTCCACCAATATATATATTCACGCAACAAAAAGATAAATATTGAGTTAGTAGGGCTGGAGAATGACTCAATAGCTAAGAGTACTTGAGCTCCAATGGAGGATGGTTGGATCTTTCTCAGAAGGGAAAACAAAATAGGTTTTGGAGGTCGATGGAAGGAGGGAATTGGGTGGGAGAGGAGATGGAGAGGGGAGCGGGGCAGGGAGGGGAGATCAGATGTAGGGAGAGCAGGGGAGAGAGAAGGGGAATCAGTGGGGAGGGGCAATCTCTAGGACAGGCCAGAGACCTGGGACTGGAGGAGTCTCCAGGGGATCCATGGCAGAGACTCCAGCTGAGACTCCTAGCAGTGGGGGATATGGATCCAGAAGTGGCCACCTCCTGTAGCCAGGGACTCCCAGTGGAGGGATAAGGACAGCAACCCACCCACAAAGCCTTCAACTTAAAATGTGTCCTGCCTACAAGATGTGCAGGGACATAGATGGAGCAGAGCCTGAGGGGATGGCCAACCAGTGACTGGCAAGAACCAATCCATGGCACTATTAACAATACTCTGTTATGTTTTCAGACAGAAACCTAGTATAACTATCTTCTGAGAGGCTCCACCCAGCAGCCAATGGAGAGAGATACAGAGACCTACAGCCAAACATTAGATGAAGCTCCGAGAGTTTATGGAAGAGTTGGGGGAAGGACTGAGGAACCTGAGGAAGAGGACAGGGACTCCACAGGAAGACTAACAGAATCAACTAACTGGACCTTGGGAGCTTCCAGAAACTGAATCACCAACCAAAGAGCATGCACAGACTGGACCTAGATCCCCTGCATATGTGTAGCAGATGGACGGCTTGGTCCCCAACAATTGGAGCAGGTGCTGTCCCTGAATCTGTTGCCCACCTGCCTATGGATCCTGTTCCCATAAATAGTCTGGCCACAGTGGGAGAGGATGTGCCTACAGCAATCTGATGTGCTCAGGAGGTGGGGGTAGTGTGTGTAGGGTGATAGCTAGAGAGGCACCCCCTTCTCAAAGGAGGAGGGGAGGGAGGAAGGGGGAGAGGTTCTGCATGAGGGGGTACTAGAAGGAAAGGAGGGGCTGATATTGGGATGTAAAGCAAAAAAAGAACAAATGCTTAAAAAAGTATTTGGGCTCTTCCCACATAGGACCCAGGTTTGGTTTCTCACACATACATGGTACTTACAACAAACCATAACTTCAGTTTCAGGGAATCTAATGTCCTCTGTTGACCTCTGCAAGTACCAAACATGTTTGTGGTACACAGACATATACACAGGCAAAACACTCATATATATATACACACACACACACACATATACACGTATACACACACACACACACACACACACATATACACGTATACACACACACACACACTATATATACACACATATATATATACATACACACATATATATGTATATATATATTAGTCTACTCTTATTTTTGACAATGTAAAACCCTTAGAAGTTCTCTAGGTACCTCCAAAGATCAAGAAGTTTCAGTTTGATAACTGATTTTCTTCCAGTTATAGATTGAAATTATTTAAATCTTCATGTTCTATCTCTCTCTAGGTCTGAAAAGTTTTATTTGGATATTTGAAAACCTATTAATTTCAATTAAGTTCTCTGAAAAAAAGAACCAGGAATTCCAAAGACAGTGCATTTTATGACTATGGGACTTCTTGGAGGATTTTGAGTTTTATTCTAAAATATTTTAAAGATTTATTTCTTATGTATCAGCATGTGCGTGTGTGCGTGCGTGTGCGTGTGCGTGCGTGCGTGTGCGTGCGTGCATGCGTGTGTGTACGTATGTGTCTACAGGGGCAGAAGAGAACACTGGCTCCCCAGGAAATGGGGCTACAGGGAATTGTGAGATGCTTGGTTATGTGGGAAGTGCCCTTAACTGCAGTGACAACTCCCTCCTTCCCATACCACGTGTTTCTTCCCTGCCAGCGAGTCACACAGATGCAAGAGGCGAGCCAGTCTTTCAGTTGAGTCTGATTTAAGGGGCAGCAGAGCTGCCTAGACCTGACCCAATCTCCGTGCATCTTTCAAAGTTAAACAGTTAAAATAAGCAAAACAGGTTAATAATGCCTGTTGATTGTACAGTGAATATCAGCAACATGGGCTTCATTACAATTTACCTGCTTGTTGCTTCTGTTCAGTTTATTTGGGGGCCAGGATGTGGCTTGGGGATAAAGTCTAAGGACCTCAGTTTGGATCCCCAATGCCCATGGAAAGTTAGATGTGGTGGCCAAATCTGTAATCCCAGAACTTCTATACTGAGATGGGTGACAAAGGCAGGAGAATCCCCAAAATCTTGTGTGCCAGCTCCCCTGGTGAGTGCAGCAGTAGTCAAGACCTTATCTCAAACAAGGCAGAAAGTTTAGGGACTGCCACCCTAGATGTCCTTTGTCCTCCACATGCATGTATGCCACAGCACATACATACACACACACACACACACACACACACACACACACACACACACACACACACACACGTATGGTCATGCATGCACACATGCATCAACTTAAGTTGTTGTCTTTTGTTTGTTTGTTTTTTGGTTTTTTTAGGCAATGTGTCATTGTGTTTTGGCGATCTTCACATTGGACCAGTCAGACATGTTTGTGGGGGACATGTGAGGACGTGTGGCACACGGTCCCTGTGCCACAGATGGACACACAACAGAGGCATGTTTGTTGTGCTCGTATTCTAGGCCATAGCCTTTGGGACTCTACAAAAGCCTAAATATGTGCCCTACCTTCTATTTTGTCTATCGAGGTCCACTTTGGTTTCGTCCAGGGTTTCTCTGTGTAGCCCCAGCTGTCCTGGAACTCACTCTGTAGACCAGGCTGGCCTCGAACTCAGAAATCCACCTGCCTCTGCCTCCTCCCAAGTGCTGGGATTAAAGGTGTGCACCACCACTGCCCGGCCCACTTTGGTTTCATAACTATGCTATGAGAGTAGGCAAATACCTCAAGGGTGAAAACCAAACCTCCGTTTTCTGTGTTTATCAGAAGCACAGCACCACAGATCTCCATTCTTTGTTAGCTCTTTAGAGAGAACACAGCCCTTCTTCAAAGATTTATTTTATTTTAAAT
>CM052715.1:4690012-4703052 GCA_028551405.1 Uromys caudimaculatus
AATGTGTGTAAAGGGGCCTGTGGAGGCTGGAGGCATCGGGTGTGTAAAGGGGCCTGTGGAGGCTGGAGGCATCGGGTGTGTAAAGGGGCCTGTGGAGGCTGGAGGCATCGGGTGTGTAAAGGGGCCTGTGGAGGCTGGAGGCATCGGGTGTGTAAAGGGGCCTGTGGAGGCTGGAGGCAGGGGCCCTGGAACCGCAGCTACATGAGTCTACTTGGGTTTTATGCAGGCACTCTTAACCACTGAGCCATTTTGCCAGCCAACGTATAGGTTTTAAAAGTATTTTGTTCAGTCTTCTAAATGGTGTTGATAATGTACTTCCTGTAGGTAAGAAAGCATTGCCATCAGACTGAACTAGGCAAGAGGCCCCCTCTCCCTCTAATTTTGAGACTTCCTGTGAATCTATGAGTATAACAAGATTGTTTAAAAAAAGAAAAGTGAATATTTAACAAAAGTAATCAAAGACTTCTCAAAAACATCTCCTGGCAAATGGTGGTTTGTCTTGAAACTTTAAAATGACTGCATAGAGAAAATAATTTTCGTCAAGAATGCTCTTCCAATAGATGAAACTTTTCATGAAGAGTGGCTAAAATGGCAGAAAAGGATTGAAGGGGTCAGGGAGGGATGAATGCAACTAATTTTCAGAAGTCAACTAAAATCTGGGATTTTGAATGGAGAGAAATAAGTTTCTTTGTTCTCTCCTCTCTCTCTCTCTCTCTCTCTCTCTCTCTCTCTCTCTCTCTCTCTCAGTAGTTAAGGTTGATTTCACCAACTTTAAGATCCTTCCCAATGGAAAATGGTATCTAATAAAAAATACATGGCAAGTAATAATAGCTAAATGTACCTGCCTGTTAGTACCCATCTGGAACCATTTTAAGTTATGACACCTATAAACACATTTTAACCTCAGAACACATTGCTGCAGATTTTTAAATATTCCCATCTTACTGATGAGGACAAAGGCTTGTTTCATAGGCAGTGATGTTGCACCTGGTTATATGTAACTCTTGCTACAGCTCGACTTCAGACATATTTAAATCATATCTTTGTACTCTTCTTTCTTTAATTAAAACAGTATTATATTAATTCTTGCCATTCGTATTAATTTGATGCAATATGTTCTTGAGTCAATGTCTTATTTGCCCATAAGCTCTATTTTGTTTACAAAGCTGGGGGAAAAGTAGAAAAAACTGTAACACTGGTAAAAATTGTAATTTCTTTGCAAACCTGAGCAACTTAGTAAGACTGTTTCAAATTTTAAAGACAGAGCTAGGGATGGATGTGTCTCAGGGGTGTAGTGTGCAAGATGGTAGATTCAAAGTCTACTATCAAAAAAGCAATTCCCTCTGTGTAGCCGTAGCTGTCTTGAAATTCACTCTGTAGACCAGTCTAGCCTCAACTCAGAGATCCATTGAAGAGCGTGTGTGTGTGTGTGTGTGTGTGTGTGTGTGTGTGTGTGTGTGTGTGTGTGTGTGATCTTTCCTATCTTTCAGGCCTTTCTGGAGACAGCCAAAGATGCTCAGACCTGGGGGTGGGGGAGGGGAGGGGTGGGACCAAAGTCTCCGGAGGCAGTTGGGAGCACATGGGAGTTCAGGAGTAACCACTTCCGGGCGTTAGCACGTGGAGGACCCGTGGACTCCTGTTCTTGGCATTTTCTGAGGCCTGGTAGAATCCTCGAAGGCCTGCGTGATGGCTTCTCGGTATGACAGGGCAATCACTGTCTTCTCCCCGGATGGACACCTTTTTCAAGTGGAGTATGCCCAGGAAGCAGTGAAGAAAGGCTCCACCGCGGTAAGCTGCTCCCCAGGCCCCTGCTGCTCTCCAGGCAGCCGCTGTTCCAGCCCTGGCTCCGAGAGCAAGGGCCCTGGAGTGAGAACTATTTCCTTTACTAGGGACGCAGCCTCAGGTTGGCAGTGGAGGTTCCATAGTTCAGCCTTTTTTCTTCTACAACTGCCTTTGTCTAATGCCAGCTACAGACGCTGTAAAAGTGTGATGTATGTTTGTAGTAACTGATAAAACCCCTAGAACATTCTCCTTCAGTGCTCATGGCCACTTCCTTGGGAATCCACTGACCCAAGGTAAAGCTAATAGTTCTTTCATATTCAAAACCATTGTTTAATAATGATAAAAATTAAAACATTCCAGCCCCTCCCCCCCATGCCCAGAACAAATCCAATACTAACTTCTTGTTAGTGAGAGAAAGGCTAATCCAAATGGCTTCGTTAACAATAATTGTCTCAAATTTCAACCTCAGTATTTGGCAGTGTTTCAAAGATGCCCCCCTCACTTTTGTACTGCTCTGTGTGTGCCCGCCTGTGTGGGTGTTCAAGTCATACTGGAATTTTCATGAGATTCTACCCTGTTTTAGACTTATGAATACACATTACCTAAAAAGTCTAAATACTCAGGACAGCTGTAATACTGCTGCCAAATTGTAACTGCATTCAATAATTATCACAATTTATGAAAAATTTAAAGGATAAAAGTGTCTCAGTGAAAGACCTAGCACCCCCAGGTTTCTGAGCCCTAGTCTATCAATATAGGATATGTTTTTTAAAAAAAACTCTCACATTTCATGAGTATGTTTGTGTGTGCTTTGGAAATTGAGACAGTAGCTATGAGAATCCACAGAACATCTCTCAGTCTACAAGTCTCTACTTCCACTTCTATAGCAACTTGATAATGGAAAGATGTTAGTTCACTTTTATTATAAATCTAATAAATCTATCAAATGGAAAATGGAAAAAATAATTACAAAAAAAGATCATTTTAAAAGTATTTTTCTGTTTTATTAGGCCCACTAGTTAGACTTTGTTAGAATTGGAAGTTTAAGGAAAGCCTGGTGTTGTTGAAACCAAAAGGGCACCATTTCGATAAAAACAAAAAGTTATATAGTCCCCAGCATGGTGTGTAGCATATGGTTAGGAAATAATGCCCAAGTTTTAGAGCCTGAAATAAAGGGAGTAATGGGAGAAGATGGGGTGTAATAAGAAACCACACCGGCTCATTTACAGTGTTTTAAGAATGTTATAGAGCTGACTGATGGTTCCTTTGTAATGAGCTGTAAAAGGGTGAGGATATAAAAAGACCTATAGTGGGCATTTTTAAGGATACACTGGAAGGATGAGACTCTTGCCTCAGGATTCTGAAATTATAATTTGCATCTTTTTATGGAGTTATTCATTGTGTTTCCTTGAGGGTGCTATGACCTTTTACATAGAATAAAGTTATGCTGTTAAATATTGTGTCTATAAACAGTAGATATGATGAATTACAAGTAAGCCTGCCTGATCAGTTTTGACCACTATGTAGACATGACATTACTTAGTAATATAATCTAAAAATTATATAGGCCATAATTTGAGAGCACAGGTTCCGCTTCCTGCTTGATAATTAGCTAACAGCTCAAACTGGAGCCGGAAGGCTCCTTTCATTTTGGTTCAGTTTCTTTTTCTATAAAGACGAAATATGTTTGAATGACATTTTGGAAAAGTACCGCAGTCTTAGGAGAGCATGTGAATCACAGCATTATCATAAAAAAGTTAAAATTCTCATTCCTCGACTTATCCTTTCCCTGACCCCAGATTTTTACGGGGGCTATACTTTAATTTGTTGAATCTCAGCTCTGCAGTCTAGCTTTCAGTGTGTTCCTTAGTCACCATCCACATCTTTAATTAAAAGGTGGATTCTTGATTTCACTAATAATTGTTTCTGTCATTGTATAGGGAAAACGTCTGCTTTTCTCTTTTCCCTTTTTCAAGACAAGGTTTCCCTGTGTACCCGTGGCTGTCCTAGAAGTTGATCTGTAGACCAGGCTGGCCTCAAACTCAGAGATCCACCTCTGCCTTTTGAGTGCTGGGGACTAAAAGCATACGCCACCACCCATATTTTATTTTTCTTCAATGTTGATTTGCACCTTTTGTTTCTTGGTGCTGGATATCAAACCCAGGGCCATGTGCATGCCATGGATGTGCTCTACTGTTGAGTTATGCTCCAGCCCTTACCTATCCCTTAAGAATTTCCATTCTTAGGCTGAGAAATAGCTCAGTGAGCAAAATGTTTGCTTTGCAAGCATGAGATCTAGAGTTCAGTCTCCAGAACTATGTTTAGATAATATACAGAATGGCGGTGCATGTTTGTAATCAAAGGGAAACAGAAGGGTTTCTGAGGCTCACTGACTAGCCAGCCTAGTCTAATTGAACAGAAGTTATGGATATTTGTAAACTACCCTGTGAGTGCTGGGAACCAAAACAGGTCCCCTGCAAGAGCAACAATAAGTGTTTTTAACTAATAGAGCCACCTCTTCATCCTATAGTTCCTTTCTTTTTTGTTCCTTTTATTTATTTGAAAGATCTGTTTGTTTTATTTCTGTGTATGACTGTGTGAACCTTCATAAGTTTATATGCACTGTGTGTGTTGATACCCTCAGAGGCCAGAAGAGGGCGTAAGATCCTCTGGAGCTGGAACTGCAGCAGTTGTGAGCTACCAGATATGGGTGCTGGGAAGCAAACCTGAGTCCTCTATGAGAACAATAAAGGCTCTTGACTGCTTAGCCATAGTGGTAGTATTCCTTTTAGCAGTAAAATAAACATCAAAATAGCTCCTGATTCATAAGATCCATGTGTGTTTAAAGAAGTAATATAAGTTAAGATGTAATTCACATAAACTAATTATTAATTGTAACTGTAATTATTTATGATTCTTCTCTTTTTTGATTCAGTTTGTCTCTGGTCCTTCCAACATGTCAATTTTTAAGTCCTTTCAGAAAGACTTACATATGCTTACCTGGACTATAGGGTTTCACTGTGAAAGTAGTAGATACTATCCTAGTTTTTAAAGAACTTACTGTCTAGAAGGAAATTTAGAGGAATAAGAGAAAAGTCCTAGATGGGAATGGTGATATGTGACTGTAAACCCAACACTCAAGAAAACTGTGAATTCAGGCCTGCATGGGCTATGTATGGATTCCCTTTATTACAAAATGAATAGTCCATAGAAGGCTTAAATGAGTATAATACTGGAGATGGCATGGGATGCTACAGAAATTGCAGTTATGAGAGAAAACATCCTTAGAAAGTGTATTTAAGGAACCATTGGACAGATGGAAGTAGCCAGGTGAGGGGGTGGAAAGCAGAGGAAGGAAGAGTAATCTTATGGGAAGACAAGAAAGCTACATTACAGAGTGGAAGGGCATTCAGAATGGTGAAGAAAACCAGAGGAAGGGTTGAGGCTAGAAATGTAAAAGATCCTGAAAGGATTGTGGTACGACTATTGTCCCTTCTTAGGTTCTCGATGTTTTCTTCTCAAAACAGACTACATGTGTCCACTCCACTCTTGGTCATGGGACTCAGTCCCATGCAAGTCCATCACTAGAGATACTGGTAACTTTTCTTCTCTGGGAGGAGCTGATGGGATATGAGTCCAGAGATGGTGGTGAGGGTTTGTGTCTATCAATATGATGCCTGTCTGCTTCAGAACAAAGGACAGATGTTATGCACAGGGCACATGTTCTCGTATCCTTTTGTCCTGGGTCTCTCTGCTGTCTTCGTTTGCTTAGTGAGAAACTGCTCTATGTATACAAAGTAGGAAGCAAAGAGTGGTGACTGAGACATACCCCTCCTTCATTTCTTCCTTTCTTTCTCCCTCTCTTCTTTCTCTTCTTCCCTTTCCCTCTCTTTCCTGCATCCTTTTCAAAGATTTCTCCAGGTATACTGTGAGCATTGGATTGGATGGGATTGTAACTAGAATTGGAGAGACCAGTTACCCCTTCCCCCTTCCCATGGTAATAGTATAGATAAAAGCTGTTGCTAAGGTTAGAACAAAAATGGTAATAAAGCAGATTCCAGAGAAACATTGTCCTGATTATCTCTTTGGTGTTAGCCAGAGAGGAGTAAGAATCTAAGATGGTGCCTCCATCTCTGAATTCAGCTGCAGTTTTAGTTATGAATATGAAACATGAATTTTGAGTGGGACTATAGCCGACTTGATGAGATTGAGGTGTTCCTGAAGTTACCTCTACTCTTCGCCTTGAATGTTCATGCTGTGTCATGGCCCTCGGATGGGTGCGGCTGATGGTTTACATCTAATGAATGAAATAGAAGTGATGGAATGCCACTCCGGAGATTGAGTAGCAACAAGATGGCTCCTCTTTCTCATCTTTGCTTGCCCTCTCTTGCTTTCTGTTGCTCACTCTCGTGGAACCCATTTGTCATGTTGTGAGTGGCCTTGCACCCAGGTCTGTGTTGCAAGAGAGTTCAGAAGAGCAGCTGTTCAAAATACAATACTGAGTATGGTGGCACTTGAGCAGGAGGATTGTGAGTTCAAGGCCAGCCTAGACTACATAGCAAGGCCTTGCGACAAATCAAGAAACAAGGGAAATCTAGTAAACAACCAATATACATGTTTAAAGCTCACAAGATTGATCTTGGCTGGAGAGTATATTAATTTAATTTAATCCATTAATTAAATTAATTAATAATATTAATTGCTAAAATAATAAAATAATTAATTAAATTGTTTATATATTAATTTGTATGTCTATGTGTGTGTGCACATGTGAGTGCGGCGCCTGTGAAGGCCAGCAGAGGGTTTTGGGTCCCCTGGAGTTATATGTGGTTGTAAGCCACTCTATGTGGGTTCTAGTAAAGAACCTCCAGTCTCCTGCAGAAGCAGTAGGCTCTTTAAACTTCTAAACTAACTTACTAGCCTCTTTTTAAATTTTTTAAAGAATTATTTATTTTATATATGTGAGTACACTGTCATCTTCAGACACACCAGAAGAGGGCATCGGATCCTATTACAGAGGGTTGTGAGCCAACATGTGGTTGCTGGGGATTGAATTCAGGATCTCTGGAAGAGCAGTCAGTGCTCTTAATACTGAGCCATCTCTCCAGCCCCCACTAGCCTCTTTTTAAAATTGTAAAATTACATGTATTTATTTGTTTAATTTACTTTGTGTGTGTGTGTGTGTGTGTGTGTGTGTGTGTGCATATACTCACTTGCATGTCAGCACCCACCATATTTTTAAAATAATTTCTTTATTTTTAAGTGTTTGGGTTCTTGCTTGCATATGTCTGTTTACCACACGTGTTCAGAAGCCAAAATATGGTATCGGAACACCCAGGACTGGGGTTGCAGGCAGTCATGAGTGTTGGTAACTGAAGCACACATACCACTACCATCCCAGCCTCTACAAGAGCAGCAGGTACTCTTAACCATAGTGCTGAGCCATCGAACCAGCCTCACCCACTGTATTTTAAAGCATGAAACAGAGGCAGACTCAAAAAGTTGCAAGCAGCAGCAGACTGAGAGATCTAGGGTATTCACTTAGCACATGACCTGAGCAGCAGTACAATACCATCTTAAAAAGACTCAGTACAAGATTACAGAAGTGGCATTAACAGTTAAACAGCACTTGAACACTTACTGTCAGATCCTTCCAGAGGATCCGAGTTCAGTTCCCATCACTTACACCTGACAGCTCACAACCATCTTGTAACTCCAGGTGATGGGAAAGCTTTGAGAACTACACAGGATTTAGCAAGATGTAAAACAAACCAATGACAGTGTCTGTAGGAATCACAGACTCCAAGCAGCACACAGACATCAGGAAGAACTGCCCAGACCCAGGGACCAACATATGCATCCTGACCCATGAAGAGTGGATCAGTATTATAGTGACCCAGCCTCACAAAGTTCTCCTTAGGAGAAACAATACCATTAGAAACCAGCCTCCGGAAGGAATGCCAAAAGATTTAACCAGCATCCGCCACGAGACCTAACACTGACAACGGACTACTAGAGGCAAGAACAGCCTTTACTACTTGTCCCTAAAGGACCACCAGATGTATGACTAGCACATATGACTCCCACTGTGGGACAAGCATCTGTGACTAGACCACCCAGGAATGTGATCAGTATCTGTGATCCTAGGAATTAATGCTGAAAGAGTTGAGGTTTCAACTACCAACTAAGCAGTATTTATTTGTTTATTTTATATGTCTAGGTATTTTTTCTGCATGTGTGTCCATGGAGGCCAGAATAAGGCAACACCAGTAGTCTTTTTTTTTTTTTTTTTAAAGGAGAGTACCAGAGACTCAGCCTGGTATTTGGAACAGAAGCCTGGTAGGGAAAAATGGCACCTCAAATGTACTACAATCTAGTCCCTCTTCAACATTACAGACATTTCCACTAAAAGAAGAGCAGCGATTAATAAAAATATTCTGGGCATGAGAGATGGCTCAGTGGCTAAGAGTACTGACTCTTCTTCCAGAGGACCCTGGTTTGAATCCCAGTACTCATATATTGGATCACAACCATGGATAACTCCAGGTCCTGAGAATTTGATACCTTTTCGGGCCTCCATGGGTACCAGAGATGCTTGTGGTACATAGACACACATGCTGGCAAAACCCAGACACATAAAACAAAAATACCTTGAAAATTCCAAACAACAGTTTACCATCTAACTAAAAAAAAAAAAAAAAAAAAAAGAGAAACATGAAATACCAAAGCATTATGTCTCTTTCAGAAATTATTAATCTCAGTAATGTACTCAAATGAGAGTAAACAAGATGAAATCCTTGACAAAAAAAATTTGAAAGAATGATTATAAGTATATTTGAAGAAATCAGAGTACAAACTCCTGAATGAATTTTAAACACACACACACACACACACACACACACACACACACACACACACACACACGTGCGTGCGCGCACGCGCGACTGGAGAGAATAAGGAAGTAAAAATAGGATATGAAAGTAAAATTCAATAAAGAGAAATAGTGAAAAGAAATGCAAATTAAAGTACTGCAAGTAAAATAGTCAAAAAGTCTATTAAGATCCATAGAACCCTCATCACTAGGACAGATCAAGGTAGGACAAAGCATCTGGACATAAAGGTAGTATAGAACAATTTGAGCACTCAGACAATAACGAAGATAAAAAGAAGGTATGTATAAAACATTGTAGGTCCATGTGTCCTAATCAGGGTTTCGTTTTTTTTTTTTTTTTTTTTTTTTTTAGTTTTTCGAGACAGGGTTTCTCTGTGTATCCCCCACTGTCCTGGAACTCACTCTGTAGACCAGGCTGGCCTCGAACTCAGAAATCCACCTGTCTCTGCCTCTCAAGTGCTGGGATTAAAGGCGTGAGCTACCACCAGGGTTTCTATTGCTGTGAACAGACACCATGACTATGGCAGATCTTACGAAGAACAACATTTAATTGGGGTTGGGTTATGGTTCAGAGGTTTATAGTCCATTATTGTCATAGTTGGACACATGGCGATTCATAGGCAGACCTGGTGCTAGAGAAGGAGCTGAGAATTCTATATCTGTATCAGCAAACAGTAGGAAGAGAGAGAGAGCCAGTGGTGTTGGTTTGAGCTCCTGAAACCTCAAAGTCCACCACCAGTGGACACACTTCTCCAAGGCTACACCAATCCAACAAGGTCACATATCCTAAGCCTTTCAAACAATTCCACTATCTATGAGCCTATGGGAGCCATTTTCATTCAAACTACCACATTCCATTCTCTGGCCCCATTTGCTTGTAGCCATATCAATACAAAATGCACTCAGTCCAACTTCATAAGTCCCCATAGTCACAGTCTCAACAATGTTTAAAAGTCTGAAGTTCAAAGTCTCTGATACTCATAGCAATCTGTAAAATCAAAATGAAAAGGCATATCACATACTTGCAACAAGCAAATGGCACAAGTTATACATTACCATTCCAAAGAAGAGGAAAAGGAGCCATAGTGGGAAATGCTGGACCAAAGCAAAACTGAAAGCCAACTGGACAAACTCTAAACTCTGCATCTCCATGCCTGATATCAAAGTGTTCTTCAGATCTCCAACTCCTGTCAGCTTTGTTTCCTGCAACACACTTCTTTCCCTTGGGCTGGTTCCACACACAATTACCAGCTTTTCCTAGCAGTAATCCCATAGCTCTGGCATTTCCAGCATCTTGGGGCCTCCAAGGCAATCTAGGGTTTACCTTTCAGCTTCGTACAAAGGCCTTTTACAGCCTCATACAGTGGCCTCTGGGTCTCCATGCAGAGACACCCCTGCCACATGCTTGGCCTCAGCAGCTTTCCTTAGTCACAGAAAAAGACTCCATAGTCCCTTTCCTCTATCCTTGGCACTAAAGTCAAAACCAGTAAGTAGCCAAAGCTGCCAGGTTCTGGTGCTGGTTGGGGCTGAAACATGGCCCCATCCATTCAGTTACATATAAAACATCAGCTTTCTGCTTTCGATTGTTTCCTTCACTGCCTAAGCTTGGCTGGCCTAGAATTTGTTCTGTAAATCAGGCTGGCCTTGAAGTCTGAAATCCACCTGCCTCTGCTACCCAAGTGCTGGGATTGAAAGTGTGCTTTTCTTTAGTTCTTTTTCACAAGTTAGAAGTTATTCCGGGTGTGCTGTAGTCACCCCTCCCTTTATTCTTGGTGCTCCCTTTCTCTTCAAACTGTACATTCCTTGCTCAGCTTGCTCCTTTTCATTATAGAGCTGCAAAACTGTAGCCATTAATAACCAAGCCCCACACTCGATACTAGAGTGGAAATTTCCTCTACCAATGCTGTTAGTTCAAAATTCTCCAATTGAGCCTCAGGAATATTTGTTTGGACAAGGGGAGAAAGCAACCACATTCTTTGCCAGAATACCACAGGAATGCTCTCTAGGTCACATACCAATATTCTTCTCTTCTGAAACCTTGTGAGCTGGGACCCACAGTTCAAATCACCCTCAGCACCACTGCCCTTCCAAGCTCACACTAGTGGAGCACATTAAGCTCCATTTAAAATGTTCAGTCTAGTCCAAAGTCCCACAATGTTCCATAGTTCTCCAGGCAAAAACATAAGCAGTCCTATCATAGCAATACCCCAGTTGCTGGTAGCAACTTCTGTCTTAGCGTTTCTGTTGCTGCAAAGGGACACCATGATCATGGCAACTCTTATAGAGGAAAATATTTAATTGTGGCTGGCTTACAGTTCAGAGGTTAGTCCATCCTCATCACAGCAGGCAGCCTGGGGGCATGCAGGCAGACATGGTGCTGGAGAAGGAGCTGAGAGCTCTCCATCCAGACTCGCAGACAGCAAGAAGGGACAGAGAGCCACTGGACCTGGATTGAGCTTCTGAAACCTCAAAACCCAACCCCAGTGGCACACTTCCTGCAACAAAGCCACACCAGTTCAACAAGGCCAAATGTCCCAATCCTTTTGCCACTCCCTATGAGCCTATGAGGGCCATTTTCATTCAAAACCACACTAGGGTACACTAAATAGGCCAGACCATCTCCTCTCATCATATTATAGTCAAACCATTAAATAAACAAACAAACAAAAAGGATATTTGGCAACTATAAGGGTGAAACACTAAGTCATACACAAAAGCAAGCTATCATAATAACATTAGATTTAAACAGAAACTTTAAAAGCTGTGCATTCTTAGAATTATATATTTCAAGTTCTGAAAGAAAACAGTTACCAACCCAGACTACAATACACAGTAAAGCTGTTGGTCATAAATGAAGGAGAAAGAAACAATAATAAAAAATGGCTAAAGGAACTTATGATCACTACATTAGCTCTAAAGGGATTCTTGAAGGAATCCTTCCAACTTAAAACAGAAATACATCTATGAGACCAAAGGGAAGGCTAAACCACATGTGAATACAACATAAGCAAATGAGGAATAAGAAAACAAACAAAACTTTGAAAAGTATGACTCTGGAATTAGTAGCAGATTTCAATAAGTCAATATTAGTGGTCTAAATTTCTCAGCCCAAACACACAAACTAGAAGATTGAATTAAAACAAGATCTAGCCAAATGTAATGGTAAACACTTAACTCCCAGCACTCAGAAAACAAAGGCAGGAGGATCTCTATGAGTTCTGGAGTTTTGGCATACAGCAAAAAGTTAAAATCACAAGTTCTGTTTGATGCACCTCATCATCAAAAATGTATACAACCTCTGACTGAAAAAAAAAAAGTGGAAAAAGGTATTCCAAAGAAATGAAAATAGAAAACTTATGATTAATATCTGGCAAAATAGATTTAAAACAACTTTGAAAAGTGGTTAGAGAAACGATCACCCAGAGAACATTACAATTATAAACATATATGAACAAAACATAAGTGCCCTTGGTTTTGTAAAACAAATGCCACCAATATAAAGACACATGTCAACCCCAACAAAAGAATAGTGCTTTATTTTAGCTACCCAGCTTCACCAATGTCATCCTGATGAAAACTGAACAGAAGCATCAGTTAAGTGACACCATAGATTACTGAGACTTCACAGACATCCATTGACTGTTCCATCTGAGCACTGTAGACTCCATACTCTTCTCATTAGTCCATGGAAATAGATTTAAAATAGATCATATAATAGGAGGCAAAGTAAGTCTTAAAATACTGGGAGATTGTCAATTTTGAATGTTATTTGACCATAATGACCAAAGCATAAATAATGGTAGAAGCTTGAGTATATAAGACTTATGAAGGGACGGCCGGAAACCTCAGCTTGGGCCACAGGGCCCCACAGCTAATCAGCGCCGGGACAAAGATCCTTCTCAGGACATCGCAAGACCCAGCAGAGGGCCAAAGACATGCCCCACAGCTCACCAGGTACTGCCTCGAACCCGCGAGACACAGGGACCGAGGTAGGCGGGCCTAGAAACCCCCCTGGATCCCAAAAGTGGGCGGCTGTGGCAGGAAACTTCTGCCTGGGACACTAGGATTCCATAGACGAGCAGCTCCGGGAGGAACGCAGAAAAGCCCATAGCAGGGGCAAAGCGTCCCCAGAGCTCACTGACTCTGCCCGCTTTCTGCGGGCCACAGAGACTGACGGCCAGCAGCTTCCGGTTACGGCTGGAAACCTCAGCTTGGGCCACAGGACCCCACAGCTAATCAGCGCCGGGACAAAGATCCCTCTCAGGACATCGCAAGACCCAGCAGAGGGCCAAAGACACGCCCCACAGCTCACCAGGTACTGCCCCGAACCCGCGAGACACAGGGACCGAGGTAGGCGGGCCTAGAA
>CM052715.1:4703552-4727269 GCA_028551405.1 Uromys caudimaculatus
CACTAACCAAAGAATACACATCTATTGACCCATGGTTTGGACTACATATGAGGCAGAAGAATCACCTCGATGGCCATCAGGGAGAAAGGAGAGGACTTTGGGCCTGAGGGCGCTAGAGGCCCCAGTAAAGGGGAATGTCAAGGTGGGAATATGGGAATGGGTGGGCGGGTAGGTGGGAGGAGGAATTCCCTCACAGAGGTGGGGAGGGGGAGGGGATACGGGGTTTCCAAAGAGGAGACCCAGAAAAGGGGAAACATTGGAAATGTAAATAAAGTATCAAAAATAAAAATTAAAAAAAAAATACTTGCAAACTCAATTCAAGAACACATCAGAAAGTTTATTCATCATGGTCATATTGACTTAGATTCTGGAATGGTTCACATGAACAAAGCAATCAATGTAATACAGAAAATAAGTGGACTCTCATCCAAGTACTAACCAGGAGTGACTTTGTTTAGCTTCTGAGATAGATGATTTCAAGACAATTCATTGTGAACCATGTAAGCTACAGTAATGACCAGCCTGTTAAGACATTTTCATTGATGCCTTAGTGGCACAAACTTCATGGGAGTAACCAGCCTTATTCTGACTGTATTTACTGCCTGCTCCAAAAGGTGAAGCTTATATTTGGCCCTGTTATCTGGGCCAAGAACCTGTAGCTAGTTAGGTCTTGGGTCCTAAGGGAGAACGTATTGTTATTATTTTGTTAAATGGACATATTAGAAAAACAACTTATAATGACTTTTTGTTGTACCCATAGATTAATGCATCTCTCAACCCCAAAATGAGAAGCTTCATTTATTAGGACAGGTGCTTAATACAGATACTCACAACTGACTAAGCATCTATACTGTGAAATGCTCAGCCCTAAGTGGGTCTTCTGTAGCACACACCCTCTTTCCAAGGCACAAAAATAGTTGGGGAAGAGGTGGAGAAAAGCTTGTAAAAGCCAGAGGTGGTTGATGACTTCAAGCAAATAGTGTTTTATGGAACTAACAAGGCACTTACACATATTAACTCAACAGTGGTTAAGACAGCAGACACAAAACCTGTGCACACTCAAGCCAGACAAAATCCCAGCACGGCGCCCGACCGTAGCACAAAGTCGCATCCCAGCCAAGGGGTGATTGGAATTGATGACTTCTGGGAAAGAGAACGGCAGTTTTCTTTGAGAATGTGGCCCCTGATAGGTCAGCCGTGCTCTGGGGGTGGAGGTGACTAGACATGAGCAGATTGGACTCAGATGGATTGAGAAAAGAAGATGCAAAGTTGGGTGAGTATGCAAGTGACCTGGGAGGAGCTGGGGGAGAGGTGATGGTCAAAATGCATTATTTGAAGTTCTCAAAGAACAAATACTAAGAAAAACAGAAAAAAAATATTCAAGGACAAAAATTGCATGATTATTTTATCAGTAAATACAGAAAAGACTTTTTGACAAAAATCCAGTATCTCTTGGTGATAAAAGCCCAGAAGAGAGTAGGAATAGAAAGAATATATCTGAACATAAAGACTATATATGGCAAACCTGGAGCCAGAATCATATTAAATGGGGACAATTTGAATCAGGAACAATACAAATGTATTTGCTTTATCTACTGTTATTCACTACATAGTGCTTCAGGTAAGATAGAAGAATGAAATAAAAGTGAGACAAACAGGAAAAGAAGCCAAATATTCCTAATGGCTTACAGTTCAAAGATACAGTCTATGGGGTGGAGATGTCACAGTGAGGATCTTGGGGCAGCTGAGCACGTTGCATCCATGTTCAAGAAGCAGAGAACAGGTCTGTAGGACAACTCTGTAGGTAAAGGTGCTTGCTGCCAAGCCCGCTACCCCGAGTTCAGCCTCCAGGAGCCGAGTGGTTGTAGGAGAGAATTGAGCCCCCAAAGTTGCTCTCTGGCTGAACCAAACAGCCGCCATTTCACCTAGGTCAGCTGGCAAGGCAGCTTGCTGTTGGGATGCCCAGGGGCTATAGATGATCACAGACATGCCTGGCATGATATGTGGGTGCTGTCTTCATGGTCATCCAGCAAGGTTCTTACCTCGAGAGGCATGCCCAATCCCAGCTTACTACCCCACCGTGTCAGGATTGGTTCTGCCACTCAGAGGAATCTGCTTGGATCACCAGCATCTTCCTTCACTCGCCCTAAACTTGTTGCATATTTAGCAATTGTTTTCATGCACCACTGATTGCATTGTCTTTTAAGTTCTACCTCTTCATCTTACTTGTCTTGAGGCTGGGGACTAGGCATCCCGTCAGCCAGCACCTGTGCATCTTATTTCCTAGATGGCTCCTTTTCCATTTTATTAGTTGTTTACGAGAAACCCTTTAACTGTTTGACACATATTAGAATAATTAGCCAATTTTGACTTTAAATTTACTTTTAAAAAAAATGTCTTTATAGGTTGGAATCCGAGGAACTAATATAGTTGTGCTTGGGGTAGAAAAAAAGTCAGTGGCCAAGCTTCAAGATGAAAGGACTGTGAGGAAAATCTGCGCCCTCGATGACCATGTCTGCATGGCTTTTGCAGGTGTGTGCAGACTCTCAGTGGTATGTATGATACGTAACCGTAGGAGAGTGGGCTAACACAGTTACCCTGCTGCTATAGTTCTGCTTCATTTACTTCTTAAGTACAGTGTCACCTATATTTAAAGGGCCATGGCTCTATAAACTGGGAATTTTAAAATAATGAACTTTGATAGTAAAGCAAAAATGTTAAAGATGGATTTCTCCTTACATTTAATTTATAGAACTTATTATTTACAGAAGTTTAGAAGACTTTATTTACTTTTATTTGTATTGTATGTATATGTGTGTGGGTTTCTGCATGTAAGTGCAGATGCCTGCAGAGGCCAGAACTGGGTGTCAGGTACCCTTCAGTTGAAGCTGTGAGCTGCGTGGTGTGGATGCCGGTAACTAGACATGGTTATGCGAGAGGAGTCTAGCTTCTTAATTGGTGAGCCAGCTCTCCAACCCAGTTTGAGAGGGGTGAGAGGAGGTAGGGAGGGAGGGAGGGGGGGGAGGGAGGGAGGGATAGATCTGTGTCATGTGCTACAGACATACTAAGTCTCAACTTCCTAAACTGCAGGCTGTGACCAAACTAAATGTGAGATTGAGAAAAAAAAAATAACAGTAGTAAAAGGTTTCAGCCAGGCAGTGGTGGCGCACACCTTTAATCCCAGCACTTGGGAGGCAGAGGCAGAGGCAGGTGGATTTCTGAGTTCGAGGCCAGCCTGGTCTGCAGAGTGAGTTCCACAGCCAGGGCTACACAGAGAAACCCTGTCTCGAAAAAAACAAAAAAACAAAAAACAAAAACAAAAACAAAAAACAAAAAAACCAATCTAAACAAAACAAAAAAAAGGTTTCAGAGACCATGACAACCAAAACCTAATTGACAAACAGATGAATCAAGAGCTGCCTTTGGACGTGCTCACCTGGGCTGCATGGAACAACTCCAGACTTGGCTGAGAACACGTGGTCGCACGGTGCAGGCCACCAACCACCCCCGCCAGTTATGCCAAAGCAACTGAGCAGACATATCCATGTAAGACTTGCAGTGGCTTTGCCTGTATTCAAAGCGTTTAACTTTTGTGGTGGCATAATGGCTCCACTGTGGGAGACAAAGACAATAGTTTCTACTACCATTCCTCAAAATATACTAAATTAGTGTACCATTGAATTATATGTGTTAGAATGTTTGATTTTAAAAGTTCTCTGAAATGTTGACTCAAGGTTTATAAAAAAAATTCAATGAATTTGATTTAGTATATGTGTTGGTTAGATAAGAATGGCTCCCATTGGCTCATATATTTGAATGCTTGGTCATCAGGGAGTGGCTCTACTTGAGGACTGGGGGTGTGGCCTTGTTGGGGGAAGTGTGTCACTGGGGATGACCTTTAGGGTCTCAGATGCTCAAGCCAGGCCCAGCGTCCCACTCTTCCTGCTGCCTGTGGGTCTGGGTGCAGAACTCTCAGCCAGGCTACTTGTCTGCACTGTGTGTGCCTGCACACTGCTATCCCATTCATAATGATAATTAACTAAGCCTCTGAAGCTGTAAGCAAGCCCCCAATGGAAATACTTTCTTTTATAAGAATTTCTGTGGTCATGGTGTCTCTTCACAGCAATAGAATACTGACTAAGACAGTACAGAATTTCCAGTTATTTCTGAAATTACTTTAAATATATGTCTGTCATTTTGTTCTATGTATTTATATGAAGTTGCATTCTCAGCATTGATGGTTATAATATCAAAGTATTGATCAACTCTGAAAAAGGCTGAAGCTGCTCAATGGCCAACTGTATCAATTATTCAGTCAAGATTTAATTGTTTGTGTGAAAATAAACAAAACAACTATCTCAGTTATATGCAAATTTACTTTCTTTTAATGATAAAATTACATATATACCAAACAATTATTGGCAAAAAATACTTGGTTTGTGTATGTGTTTTATATACCTATACATCTAGATCATGTAAATTTTTCTCTGGTCAAAAGGAGTCATGAGTGTACAAAGTTTTAAGAAGCCCTATGCCTGGCAAACACTCAGCCATTGAACTACCCTCAGCCCCAAAATTGTGCTGGGGAGTGGCGGTGTCTACAGGTGCATGTGAGCATGTCTATGGTAGTTAATGCACATGGAAGCCAGAGGCTGTTGTTGGATAGCTTCCTTAGTTGCTTTCCTACTGGATCTTTTATGAAAGCCTTTGACATCAGCGCTCAGGAAGCAGAGGCATCTCTGTGGGCTAGAGACTAGCCTGGTCTAGTGAATTCCAGGGCAGCCAGGGACTCTGGGGATCAGCCTATCTTTGCTTCCTCCGGCATTATGGTTACAGAGATGGCTGCTTATGCTGGCTTTTATGTGGGTGTAAGGGCAGCTAACCTTATGCCACAGGTACATTGCAGCTGAATCATTTCCAGGCCTGTAGTATGTTGTAAATTTTATAGATAAAAAGTCATGTATGAAGTTTCTAAGAAATACAGAGGAGTCTTTTACATTTGCCCTCAGTGATAACATCTTTAAAACCATTTGCGTAAGCCAATATAAACTTGCTGAGATTTCAGCAACTTTCTATGTATCCGTTTACATGTAATGTAATGTGTGTTATGAGTCGTGGTGTGGTGTGTGAATGTACAACTTTGTTAACAGCTCGGCCGCTAAAGGATATTTGGGCCATTTCCAGTTTTCACCCATTACAAATGAAGTACAAGTGTCCGTGGGAACAGAGGCCTCTTTTCTCCTCAGGAGATCTGTTGAGTGGTTTGGATGCACTTAGCCCACGTGTAGATTCATGCGGTTCCCACTGTAGTCACGGTACCACTGCTCTGTCACCTCAGTGTAACTCATGCTGTTCTTTCCCCTTCTCTAACCAGCTGGCCACTAGTCAAGTCTGTTTTTATAATTTTGTTATTTCTGAATCTTCTGTGATTCACATGTGGCCCCTTTGCTGAGGACCCTTGTTCAGTCAGTGTAATTCCTCTGCAGCCCCCCTGGCTGCCGGATGTGTTAGCAGCTGCTTTCCCTTTCGTTGCTGGGTCCTGCTGCATGTGCCCCCGCTGCTAACAGATTGCCTGCTAATCTTTGGGCCCTTCTAGTTTTCCTTTTCAAAGTAAGGTGACTATCTTGGGGTGGTGTTTTTAGGAATATGCGGCTTTATTTCTGTGGAATAGATACCGTGCAATCGCTGGCTTGTGTGGTAATACGTCGTTAGTGTTACATCACTGCTGGATTGTAAAAGTGGCTGTGTTGTTTTACGTCCCTACTGTCACAGTAGCATTTGGCTTTGAAGTGATTGTTTTTTTATCATTCTTTAAATATGTGCAATTTCTGATTGTGGATTAAACTTCTATTTCCTCAAGGCTGATAGTATTGAGAATATTTTCTTGTGCATATTTGCCTTTTTACATTGATTAAGGCATGTTGCTGCATCCTGCATGGCTTGGCACCTTGACCTGTTCAAAGGTAGCAAGGGTATGAAGAAAGGACAGACTTACAGACATATGTACAGACTAGCTGGGGTCAGATGGGTTGTGTGATGGAGACACACTGACTGCTTCACCATCCTGGAAGCTCAGCACGTGGGTCATGTACAGCACCCGGGGAGGAGCTAGCTGGTCTTGGCAGGGGGTGTCTATAGGGGAATAGTCTCAAGCTGTGAATATCTGGAGAAAGTGCAGTCGTTAGTCCTGCACACACTGGCCAATTGTTCCTAAACTCTGCCACTTGAGTACATGGTCAACAACATTTGTACTTGGACCAGAGGAAGGCTTTGCCATCACTCTGAGCCTGACCCTGGAGGAAGGTTTTGCCCGGTTTCCATGGGTCTAGGGCATTGATCCTTGACATGGCCATGTAGTCAATGCACTCCCACTCAGCACTTCTGTCTTCTCTCCACACACTCACCCAAGGCGTCCTCAGCTCCCATAACATGTCGCATTCTTTTTCTTAGTTTCTAGTTGTTTTTTAAACAGGGATTTTATATTGACCCTTAAAATGCTCATTCAGCAAAAGAAAGCCCTTTATCATTCTATGCCTTGTAACTGTCTCAAAACAATTCTTGACAAATCTAAACAGTGAAATCATATTTAGTATCTTTCTGCTTGAAAAGGAATGAAATCAGAAATCAATAGCGGAAGGCAAACTTAAAATGCACAAATGTATTTCAGTTACACAGTGTAATTCCAAACTGCCATGAATAAAAGAAAATCAGTGGCCACCATTAGTGAAATTAGTAAGTATTTTGAGAGAAATAAAAAATGAGTATCAATGGCATCAAAACTTATGGATGTAGGTAAGCCGGTGCTCAGAGGAAAGGGATGTAAACATGTGAGGAGTCTCTGCCAGCTGTGACTCAGCACTGAAAACACAGAATAGACTGACTCCAAAGGCACCATCACACTGACATAAACACAACAGAAAGATAATAGAAAATTATTTTTGTAAAGGTGAGCAAAATTAAGAAACTAGGTGTATTGAGTAAGTAAAACCATTTCTTGAGTAAAATGAGAAATGAAAACCAGGGTCATTGCTTCCACTTGCACAGAAATACAAAGGATTTAGGAGAATATGTGTACCAGTGCATGCTGACAACATTCATGAAGTGCACAGACTACCAGGTCATTCAGTCAGTCAAGTGAGTAGATGTCTGAGGCGAGGGCTCCATTTCCGCACTAACAGGACATGAACACCGAAGGGAGAGCTAGATATTACATCAACTGAATCAGAAAAGTGCGTCAGTCAGTACTCTTCCTTGGTTAAAAAGAAACACAACAAATTAGAAGTTTACCTCAGCCCAATTAAAGCGCATGTGAATAACTCACAGCTGATGTCTTGACTCATGATGAACTTCTTATCTGTAATCACAACAGACAAGGGTACCAACTTTGTCACTTCATATTCTGTCCAGAGTAATTAATCAAGGGAAAGACATGAAACACCCAACTGTAAATGGAAGACAGGAACATAATCTCTGATCACAAGTAACCTAATCTTACATGTAGAAAACCATGTGGATTCTACAAAGAATTGTTAGACATACTGAGTAGAAATGATGAATGGTATCTGGAATGATATGGCAGATTAGAAACTTTCTTTGTCACCCCAGGAGTGAACATAGTCTGAACTGTAAATGGTTTAACTCAGAGAAGAGAACAGAGGAGCACCAGGAATCACAAAGAGATGTTAGAGAGCAAAGAGCCACAGAGAGTGCGCAGGGGTGTAGGAAGCTACCTGCAGTCAGTCCAACTGCTGGGCTTAGGGAAGCCCAAACCACAGTCACAAGCACGTCACATGTCTGTCTCCTGGTGAGACAGAACAAGCACACTACTGGAAGGATTCGGTGTGACCCTGACACCATTAGCCTGCCAGCACCAAAGTCAACCTTGAGTTTGTGTGCTTGTGTGACAGACATTCACTTGCTAAGGCATCTCCCAAGCGAGCGCCACTCTAAGTATCTTTAACATCAGTATCTCTCTAGTTGTGGATCACAGTCACACTGTAAAGAGGGCATACTCTCAAGCAGCTTATCTCAACTGTTTCTAGCTACATAAAACTTTAACTCAGGGGTGGGTTAGGCCATCTCTTGTTAGTCCTTTCTTGTAGACGATGTCTATATCTGGTCTCAGCTCATCACCTGTATCGAGGTGATGTTAGACAGTGGCATAGGCAGACAGCTCTATTCTCTGCCTGTTCTCCTGTTTCCAAGGGGTGAAGATGATGCAGGTCTCCATAGCTACCTGATGGGGAAGGTAGATGCTTGTGACAGGAAAAGAGCAACGGCTGTGTGAGAAGTGCATGCTTCCTGATGTTTTGAGTGGATTTGGTTTTGAGGACAATCGAATAAGTATTAAATGAACAGTGAAGGGTCTGGAGAGATGGCTCAGCAGTTAAGAGTGTGTAAAACCTTTGTAGGGACTTGAGCTTGTTCCCAGAAACTGTGCCCAGGTCAGTCATAGCTGCTTATAAGTCCAGTTCCAGGGCATCTAATGGCTCTTTCTCCCTCTTCAGACAGTTGCATTTACATCAGTGTGTGTGTGTGTGTGTGTGTGTGTGTGTGTGTGTGTGTGTGTACACTTAATAAAGTAAATCTTAAAAAGAAAGAAAGGAAGGAAGGAAGGAAAGAAAGAAGGAGGTGAAAGAAACAAAATGGCCACAGAAAAGTCCAACAGCAGCAGGGTGGTCCTTAGTTTATACAAACACTCAGTATTGTGTCAGTCACGTGCTGCAGTCAGTCTCTGACTTCAGCTAGTACATGCACTGTCTCCTCATAGACATGCTGAGAACTAATCTTGACTTGTTTGGATATTTTAGCTCTGTCAGAGGTCCACCTGTCTTAACATCTTTGATTTCCAAAGTTTTAATTTTGACAAAAAAACAATTTGAGAACTGATGTACCCCAGTTATTCAAACACCCTCTGAATACAGTGCCTATGTGCTTCAGGGTAGAGATTGGTCTTGCTCTCATAAGAAAAAGAAAATCCAACTTATTAACAGTGTGGAAAGCAAACCATTTGGGCTGGAGAGATGGCTTAGCAGCTAAGAGCACTAATTGCTCTTCCAGAGGTCCTGAGTTCAATTCCCAGCAACCACATGGTGGCTCATAACCATCTGTAATGGGATCTGATGCCCTCTTCTGGTGTGTCTGAAGGTAGTGACAGTGTACTCACATACATGAAGTAAATAAATAAATCTTTAAAGCAAACTATTTACTATTTTCCTTTACAAATGAGTGACATGAGAAGTTACTCTTAAAAGGGAAGTAAATCACAGTTAAGGCACATGGCATTTTCTCGTTCCTTTATGAAGACTTACTGCAGGCCAAACGATGCTATAAGAAAGAGTTGAAAACTAAACCTTTTGACAAGCAAACTACATTTTGAGAAATACATAGACTTTAAAATATTGACTGTTTTTGCAGGTCTGACAGCTGATGCTAGAGTAGTGATCAGCAGGGCACGGGTGGAGTGCCAGAGCCACAAGCTCACGGTGGAGGACCCCGTCACCGTGGAGTACATAACCCGCTTCATAGCGACGCTAAAGCAGGTGAGCGGACCCGACTCTTGGCGCTGGCCTTCTCCAGCTTTCCGTTGCCCACCGTCACTGGTCCTGCCTTAGAGATACGCAGGAGCCCCAAACATTAGCCCACAGAGTGCCTAGGTTCCGTATTCATTCGCAGAATTACCTCATGCACTCACTTGGGTAAAGTGGGTTGCATCACCAGAAATCAAGATCAGTTTCAATTCTCAGAATTATAATTTCTTTTTTTTTAGAGAATGTCAGATTTTCAAATGAAAATTTTAACCTTTTGGAGACACAATAATATCATTCCTTAAAGTTTTCCCGAGAAATACTCATTATTTCACCTGCAAACCAATGTCCACCTGATGAGTTTAGGAATGATCTCTTCTGAATCCATGCATGCCCTGTCACTGAATGCTGAGAGTAACAGCGGCATGCAGGGCCGGGTTCTCACTTGCCTCGTGTGTACTTGGTTGGGTGTGGCAGATTCTCCTTCTTGGGTATTCTCTCCGTCTGTGGTACTAGAATCTGTGACCAGCTCTGATGGTGGTTTGAACGTGGCATCATGGCAGTTTCTCTCTTGTTCTCCCTCTCCCTAATACCCAGTCACATTATTCTGGCTTGACCATTGCTTGTTCTTCTTTTTAAAACTGTATTATTAAATCGAGTTTTAGGTGTGGGGTTACTAGATTGGAGATTATAGTTGGTTTTCAGGCTCTTGTGATATGTGCAGAACTGCTGTCTAGAAGAATTGAGCCTGCTTGTATTATACCACCAGCTATCCCCCAGGACTCATGAAAGCTGGTTTTCATTTCTCTCTTTTGTAAGTGAGAGCTATATAATGTAATAGTTGCTTTAATCTGTGTCTTACAATTAGTGACATTGAATTTTCCCACATGCTGGTTCACTCTTTTCATTTCTACTTGAGCAATTTGTCCTTCAACAGGAACATTGGTTTTTGGTTTTTGGTTTTTGTCACCTAACCTCCTTGAACAGGGTGCTCAGTGTACGGATTTCTGTCAAGTTATGCTCTCGTTGAAAAATATTTTTAATCTTTTTTAAAAAAAGTTTTATTTATATATACAGTGTTCTACGTGCCTATATGCCTGCCCACCAGAAGAGGGCACCAGATCTCATCATAGATGTTGTGAGCCACCACGTGGTTGCTGGGACTTGAACTCCAAACCTCTGGAAGAGCAGCCAGTGCTCTTAACCTCTGAGCCATCTCTCCAGCCCCTGAATGAACACTTTTCATTACATATTTATTGTGTGTGCAGGGACACGTGTCACAGTACACACATGTCCCTGCACACATGTGGAGGACAAGCTGAGGAAGTTGCTTCTCTTCTACTAAAGTAGTGACTTTGTCAGGTCAGGCTCAGTGGCAAGTGCTTCACCCATTCGGCTGTCCTACCAGGCCTACACTCCTCCTTAGATCTGTTTCTGAATGTAAAGATATTCAGTAAGTATATATTGTATATTGAACAAATCCCCCCATGTCTGTCCTATCCCCGTCCTCCCTCTCCCACTCCTCCCCTGACTAAAACCTCCTCTGTTCCTCTGTGGTATCACTTCATTTGTACATACAAAACATGTCATTTATACATACATGAGACATCATTTGTACATGTGTGACTCGTCATTTGTACATGCATGATTTTATGTGTCTCTATAAAATACATGAACAAAAAAAAGAGAGGAAAAAAAAATATTCTCTCTGACACTGGTATAATTCACTTAATAGGATTGTTTCCAGTTCCATTCACGATCCTACAACAGAGTAACTTGGTTCTTCTTTGTGGTTAGAACCCTCTTGTGTGTAGGCCATATGTGCACACCATAGTTCCTGAAGTCATCACTCTTTTGAGAAGCAGTTGTCAAGAGTAGTCTGCAAAGCTGTAGCTTTAAGATGGAGCCCTGGCTTTCCTGTGTCTGACTGCCTTTGGGAAGCTGTTGAGTTTGTTTTCCCTCCATGAACATGGGTGGTAGATTGCTACCCACTTTGCTGACTTGTGCCTCTAGCTGCTTTGACAGGGAAGATACTCTGGTTCTATGTGGAGATTTTTTATAGGCGCTTTATAAGTCCAAATACTAAAGTTCTGAGATGAATAATATACATCAAATCACTGTTTTTGGTTTTTAAAAGCTTGTTGCTTCATTTTAGAAGAAATTCCAAAATTTTTGTATTGATACTTTTGTATTTTGTTTCAATTTTCCCAGTTGTTAAAAAGGAATCTAGCAAAAAGCAAGATAGAGAAAGGCACACATGCAAGGTTCTTACATGTGGTTTTTAAAGCTGTTTCTGGAGAAACGAAGGCCTTGTGAACAGACTGTGGAAACACAGTTGTAAGTCTGTGACTGTAAGATAGCCACTGGGGAGCCCTGTGCCTCTGCGCCAGAGAAGTCTTGTGTGCACCTTACAGATTTAACTTGCTTATATTACCTTTTTACTAAAATGAAAAGACTGAGAAGTAAAGTAAGAAGGTCTTTCTTCTAAGATAATATCTAATGCATCTACTTCATACCTCGGTGTGAACTAGATATTAGACAGTACACAGGAATTAAACATAACCCCTATTTTAAAAGAGGATATTTATGTTCACAGCTTAGTAGTTTGTACAAACATTACTAGCAAAGCATGGCATAATAAACTTGAAAAATGAGAAAATAGATCCCATATGTAGATAAGACTGAGAGAAGCCACTAAAAAGCTGTTTCCAATCACAGAATTATACAGAGCTACATCTAGCCACAGAGTTAAGTAAAGTTACCTATGTATTCAGTTCTTAGCCTTCTGTCAGGGCTGCCTCTTCATATGACCCGTCTCAGTGAGAATACCACTCCTTGGAGCACAAATCCAGGAAGTTCCCCGACACACACACACACACACACACATACAAAGAAAAGAAAAAGAAAAAAGAAAAATATAATTGGTTTCAGTGTTGCATTGTCTGTGGGGGAAATGTGTGCTTTTCTTCAAGAGAAACAAAAGATCCCTTTTCTTGGGACAGAAGGAGATAACACAGTACAGTGAACAGAGAATATGTGATAGCAATATTATCAAGTAGGAGGAGCCCCTAACAGTAGCTACAGTGTTCCTCTAGGCAAACAAGGGTGTACCTCCAGAGCACAGTTTATTAACGCAGCTTCCCTGACAAGCAAAACAAATGCCCAGTCCTCCACTGGGTCAAAGAGATTTCATATTGTCTGAGTCGTGGTTCTTTTGTTGTGAAGAGACACATGGCCATGACAGCTCTTACAAAAGAAAGCATTTAATTGGGCCTGCTTACAGTTTCAGAGGTCTAGTCGACTATCATCATGGTGGGCAGCGTGGCGGCACACAGAAAGACACGGTGCTGGAGAGGGGCAGAGAGTTCCACATCTGCATCCCCAGACAGCCGCAAGAGAGGGACACAGAGCATGACTTGAGCTTTTGAATACCCCAAAGCCCACCCCAGTGACACACTTCCTCCAACAAGGCCACACCTACTAATTGCTAAAATAGTGTCACTCCCTGGTGACTAAGCATTCAAATACATGAGCCTCTGGGGCCATTCTTACCCAGGCCACCACACATATGTACATACTTGGTGGGCCGAAGAACGAAACCCATCTGACATGAAAGCAGAGGAGGGAAGGAAGACACCAGCAAAAGGAGAGTGGGGTGGGGGTGGGGGGCGAGGGAGAAGGCATGACTGAGAACAAACTGATAGGGTAACCTAAATTTCTATTTAAAAATGGGATATAACAAAAGTGGAGTAGGAATCTTTTAAGAAAAAATAAGATATATTAGCAAATTTGAGATTATATTTCATAGATTATACACCTTGATGCATTGAAACTGTCACTATGAATTAACAGTAGTCAAGAAACACTAAAAATGTATACAATAAAATTAGAAAAGTAGGGGCTGGAGAGATGGCTCAGTGGTTAAGAGCATTTACTGCTCTTCCAGAGGACCAGAAGTTGGGTCCTAGCAGCTCATAACCACCTGTAACTGCAGCTCCATGGGATCCCTGTGCTCACACACACACACTAAGACACACATATACATAATTAAAAATACTGAAAAGATTTTTAAAAATAATCAGAAGAGTAGATAACTTTGATGGCAATGCTTTAGTTACTAAAATTTCATTTGATGTGATAGTGTCTGTGGTGGTTTGACTAAGAATGGCCCCAGTAGGCTCATACACTTGACTGCTTAGTGACCAGGGAGTGGCCCTATTTGAAAGGATCATAGCATTGGCCTTGTTAGAGTGGGCGTGTCATGAGGGGGCAGGCTTTGAGGTTACAAAAGCCCACATGCTCCCTGCCATGATGATATTGGACTAATAAACCTCTGAATCAGTAAGCAAGCCTCCAATTAAATGCTTTCTTTTATAAGAGTTGCCTTGGTCATGGTTATAGTAAAAATAAATTTTATTTTTTAGAAATATACCCAGAGCAATGGACGAAGGCCTTTTGGTATTTCAGCCTTAATTGTAGGCTTTGATGATGATGGTATCCCAAGATTGTATCAGACAGATCCCTCGGGTACTTACCATGCTTGGAAAGTGAGTAATGAATTTATCAATTTTTCATAGAAGTTGTCAGATAAATGCATTAATTTATTGCAAAATTTGTAATAAATGAAAATGCTTTGTTGCTTTCGGGGACATGACAGAATTATGTTACATTAAAACATTGACAGTGTCACAGACTATAGATTGTAGTTATTTATCTCTTCAGAAATGATGATTTAGGATTGTGAAGAGACGTTTGTCTAAGCCAGCCGTGATGATGCATGCCTGCAATCCCAGCTTTTAGGAAGCTGGGGCCACAAAATAGCTAGGTGGTCAAGGACAGCCAGGGTTACATAGTGAGTCTCAGGTCAGCCTGAGTGAGAGCTTTCATCTGTTTTGTGGGGAGAACGTATAATATTTGTCTTTCTGAATCTGGTTTCCACAGCAGAAATATTTAATTTGTTCCATTTATATGTATGGATGTTTTGTCTGAATGCATGCATGCCCAGTGCTCTCCAAGGCCAGAAAAGAGAATCAGATCCTCTGGCACTGGTGTAAGCCATCGGGTGGCTGTGCTCCTGACTGCTGAGCTATGTCTCCAATCCTGTGTCCTCTATTCTAGGAGAGGGAGAGAACCATAAACTCCAATACATACTGTGTGTTAGTATATAGCAATAATCTTCAGATAATAAATGGAATTTTTTTGTGTGTAAGTTATTCTTGTTTCAGAATACTACCACCTTCCTTGATGGTGCTCAAAGGAAATACAAACGCCCAGGGTCCAGAGAAACTAATAACAGTTTCCAACAGTGAATTTTCATAAACCGCCCTGTATAAGAATAAGGCTACAGCTCCAGAGTGTAGTACGTGATTTCAACTTAATTATTAAAGTTAAGTGTTCAAGCTTTAAGTAATTCCACATTGAGCTTATTTTACAAGTACTAAAAGCCAAAAAAATTAATGGTGGAAACACCAGCATGGTCTTTATTACCTGTAGAAAGTCAGGAGTTTGGCTGAGGGCTGAGGATGTACGTCACAAGGCGGAGTATTTGCCCTGCATGGAGCCCGGGTGTGATTCCCAGGGGCAGTGACCCAGCAGGTGAGTGCAGGAAGATCCGAAGGTCAGGTTCACCGTCAGCTACACAGTAGGCTCGAGGTCAGGTACACATGAAATAGGTCTCCAAGGGAAAAAGTAAGTTGCTTTGAACTAATCATACTAGCAAGCTACTGTTTCTTAACTCAGAGGCCAATAAAGCAGCAGATTATAATCTTGCCACCAACATAAGGGTGCTTCTCTCAACTGTCTTTAATTTGCCTAGGGAAGCTAGTAGTCAGAAGCTATGGATTTGCCCTTGCAAAGTATTAGTATTTCATCCTGCCAATTAGAAATGTTATGACCTGTACTAACTTTCTTTCTTTTTTTTTTTTTTTTTTTCCGAGACAGGGTTTCTCTGTGTAGCCCTGGCTGTCCTGGAACTCACTCTGTAGACCAGGTTGGCCTCGAACTCAGAAATCCACCTGCCTCTGCCTCCCAAGTGCTGGGATTAAAGGCATGCGCCACCACTGCCTGGCTACTAACTTTCTTTTTAAATTTTATTACACGTATTTTTGTGTGCGTGCATGTGTGTGTGTGTGTGTGTGTGTGTGTGTGTGTGTAGTAAACATGTGGAGGTTACAGGACCACCTGCAGTAGTCAGGTCTCTTCTTCTGTCTTCTGGATCCTGACGATCCAAGGTTCTTCAGGGTCGGCAATCAGTCCTGCCCTGCAGAGCCAGCTCAGTGCCCTTACTTGCTTTCTGTGCCTTCCAGTCATTGCCCTAAACAAATCTAATTGTTATATGGTCAGTCTTGAAATGTATTTTAAGCTTGCTATCTTCAGTTTGCAGTTATCTTTACAACATTACTATCTATTCTAATGTAGTTTTAAATTTGCATAAGTGGTTTTCATTTTAGTTTGTCTAATGCCTGAAGGCATCTGGAAAAGGAGTTTTGTTTTGTTTCCCATTAGTAAGGAAAATGAGAGAATTTTCAAATTGTTTGAAACTTCACCAGTGACCCGGATTTGAAGCATGCTCTGCTCTGGTGTCTGCCAAAGTCAAATGGCAGTCTCAGCTCTAGTCTAGTGAGAATATGTTCTCTGTAGAAACATCCTACACACACACACACACACACACACACACACACACACACACACACACACACACACACGGGAACTGTGTCCAGTATCAAACAAAACTTTATTTGGATTTATTAGAGTGACTTATAGACTGTGGTCCAGCTAGTGCAGAGTGGCTGCCTACCAATGGAAAGTCCAAGAATCCAGTTCAGTCTTTAAGGCTGTATGTCTCAGCTTACACAGAATCCTGGGGAAGTAGGCTCTAGTATCAGTAATGGAGTGAACTTGCCATCGAGAGCGAGGGCAAGCAGACATCGCACGAGCTTCCTTCTTCCATGTCCCCTATATAGACTGCCACCAAAAGGTGTGACCCCGTATTAATGTGGGTCTTCCCATTTCAAATGATTTATTTATTTATTTTCTGAATTTCAATTTTATTTTACAAAAAGGCAACAAGAATAGCAAGGGGGAGGTAGTAAGAATGCTTGCTTGGTCACTCAGGAGGAAGAGATGGCCTCAGGCAGCAGGAGGGGCCAGTCTGCTCTTCCCTGCCTACATTTCTAACAGCCATAAACAAAAAGAAGTCCAAGACAGGACTAGTTGGGTTTAGGTTAGCAAGGTCACTGTTATTAGATGACAATGAGACAGAAAGACATCACATGGCTCCAAAAAAGACAGATATCATATGGCCCCATCCAGAGGTAAGGCTTAGTCAGAAGACTACTGGGGCCTTGCTGGGTGAGCTGGTCTACAGAGCGAGTTCCAGGACACTCAGAAGTACACAGATAAACTCTATCTTGAGACAAACAAACAAACAAACAAACAAACAAAATCCCTTACAGGTACCAGCCACTTGGGTTTTCATTAATTCTAGATATAGTCAAGTTGACAAAAATAGCCATCACAGTGGCTAAAATGACATATGTGCTTCCTGATTGATGCCTTGGGAAGGAAATAGCATTTACCTTTGAAGTTTTCATACCACTGGGTTTAACCTGAGTCTAAAAGCAAGGAACAATCAGATATATTCAGAACATGAAATAGTCTCTTGCTATTGAAAGACAGAATAAGCACAAGGAGACCTTTCTAATGTAAATGAATCAAAACAGACAAATATGAACCATAATTGTTGATTATATCTGGGTGGGGAAATAGACTCAAAGAAGATTTTGGAGGTGCAGAGATACTTGTATGTGGACTTACGTTAGATAATACTGTAAAGTTTTCTGGATGTGGTAAGTATAATCTAGTCAAATACGGCTACCTAGGGCTGGGAAGATGGCTCAGCAGGTAAAGATGCTTGGCCAAGTCTCATGACTTGAGTTTCATTCCCAGGACCCACCTGATAGAAGAAAACCAACTTCTTCAAATTTTCCTCTGACCTCCACCCACCAACACAATTCATACCCACAAAATAAATAAATGAATGTAATAAAATATGGTATCTATAATACTGAAATTGTGTATGTAAATGGAGAAAAGTACAATACATGTCTTAGTGTTAGTGTCAGGTGTAGAGATAAAGACTATACCATTAATATTTCATTATCTGTTCATAAGTTTTGAAATCCCACTCCAGAAAAAACAGGCGATGAGAAAGGCAGTGGCTAGTTTCATCTTTTTATGACTGTGAAGAAGAGTATAGAAATAGAACAGTAGCTAGATGAGAATAGAGGTGCAAGGGAACTCTTCTTCCTTCAACAAGAGGACCAATGCCGATTGGCCAAGACCTGTTCTGAACACTAGAGATAGGAGTGCTTAAAACAAACCTGTTACATCCTAGATGTTAGAGAAAGATAAGCCCATGTGGTGGTATGTTAGGTGAGTTATGGAAGACTCTGTCCAGATGACTTGTTATGAAAGTCGATGTGTATCAAATATTTCCTATATAGCAGGTGCTGGGACTTAAAAGTCTGAAGTAGTTAGCCAAATCTGATATAAAGTGTAAATTACAGTTCTCAAAATATGATTTCAAAACCTCTGCTCCAGGAGTCAACTGGTTTTCATAGACCTCCACATTAATGCTTTTACACTAGTAAACTGAGTGTGTACAGTATTTTCTATGTCTTTCCTGGCCAATGAGATCTGGTAGCCAGACATTCACCATGTCTGATCTCAGGACCATTCAGTGAGACTGACAGTTCTCATGGGAATCCCATGTTGAGGTAGGTTTCTTTACCTCAGAAGGTGTCTTCAGATCTACTGTACCTAGTAGTGCCTTAGCTGGTATCTATGAAACTCTAGAACTACAGGATGATGATAAGACTCACTATAAGAGAAAGGGTATCCCAAAAGCTTGAGGTATAACATTATATCTCAAGCAATAGGCTATAACACTATTGCACGTACCAAGGTTAGCAGGAAACCCTAGTATCTTGGAATAAAAGACTGAGAATCTGGAAATGAGGATCAGGAT
Source organism: Uromys caudimaculatus (assembly GCA_028551405.1). Taxonomy (NCBI): domain Eukaryota; kingdom Metazoa; phylum Chordata; class Mammalia; order Rodentia; family Muridae; genus Uromys; species Uromys caudimaculatus. The sequence goes on from CM052715.1 coordinate 4,722,108, forward strand.
AGGTAGAATGAAAAATAAATCTGAATTTGGTGTGAGTCCTTTTGGGTGTGTCCCTTGATATCTCAAAGTCTGTTGTCTTTCTGCGTGTACATCGTCAGTTTGTCTGGCCACTACAAGGAGGGTTTACCAGCTCTAAATCACCCTACCAGTTGTCACTTTCAGTGTCCAGTGTGAGTTTTTATCTGGCAACAGCTGGCTATACAGGCCCATGATCTCCATTAACACAGCCTCTGTATAGAAGCCATGCACAGTGCAGCAGAGAAGTCAAGGAGCCTGGAACTGCTGAGTTTGGTCGTGGTGTCTGGAAACAGGGGTAAATCACAGTTGCATGGAAGGAACTGCCTCTGGGTCTGGGAAATGTGGTCTTAACTTTGTAATTTCACAACACTGGTGGGTATGTTATATGTAAGAAGCTGGCTGACCTGGACAAGTCCTTAGTTAGGGGTTATTGCTGAGAAAGAGACACCATGACTAAGACAACTCTTATAAAGGACAACATTTAATTGGGTCTGCCTTACAAGATCAGAGGTTCAGTCCACGCAGGAAACATGGCAAGAAACATGGCAGCATCCAGGTAGACACAATGCTGAATAAGGAGCCAAGACTTCTACATCTTGATTAGAATGCAGTCAGGAGAAGATTGTCTTTCAGGCAGCCAAGAGGAGGGTCTTAAAGCCCACCCCCACAGTGACACATTTCCTCCAACATGGCCATATCTCCTAATAGTGCCACTCCCTGGGCCAAGCATATTCAAATCACCACATTGTACTCTCTGACCTCCATAGGTTTGTTCAAACACATGAGTCTATGGGGGCTATACCTAAACATAGAATAATGCAAAATACATTTTGTCCAACTTCCAAAGTCCCCATAGTCTATAACAGTGTCAACAACGTTCCAATCACTTAACTGTCAAAATGCAGATCCCTACCTCCAGCATCACAGGATACACATTACCATTCCAAAACATCACTGTGAGGGAATACTGCATGGACTGAACCTCTGATCTTGTAAGGCAGACCCAATTAAATGTTGTCCTTTATAAGAGTTGTCTTGGCCATGGTGTCTCTTTCTCAGCAATAACCCCTAACTAAGGACTTGTCCAGGTCAGCCAGCTTCTTACATGTAACATACCCACTAGTGTTGTGAAATTACAAAGTTAAGACCACATTTTCCAGACCCAGAGGCAGTTCCTTCCATGCAACTGTGATTTACCCCTGTTTCCAGACACCACGACCAAACTCAGAGGTGTACCACCACACCTGGACTTAACTTTTTCTTTACCTTTTGCTCTGTACTAGGCTGGCCTTGAAATCAAGAGATCTGCTTGCCTCTGTCTCCTGGGATTAAAGGTATATACCACCATGCCTTGGCTTAAACTTTTCATGGCTACTATGTCTCAAGATCCAGATCAAAATCCTGTATCCATTTTTGAATTATAGTTCATTCTAGATTAAAAATCCTAGTGAAAACAATAACCAATTAATAGTAACATCTAACATGATATAGCTATTTCTTGTTCAGTGGCAAATAATAAGCTTAGCTGAGTGGGATCTTGCCCCAAAATCAACCATTTCCTTAATCTGCTTATTTCCTTGAACACAGGATTTAATTCCATTTCATTTCCTGGTACCATATACTTTGTATTTTTCCTTTCTAAGCTTGCTATGCTTGATCAAAAACACTATTCATGAGTGTAAACCAGAGGACAAAATCTATGCTGGGCTTTTCTGAGATTTCTTCATTCAGTTAATCAAAATCTCTTTACCTTAGCCTCAGGTAAACTCTTCAGACAAGGGCAAAAAGCAGCCACATTCTTCACCAAAATATAACAACAATATCTGGGCTACATCCAGAGAAGATTCCTCTGAAACCTCTTGAGCTAGGTCCCCACAGTTCAAATCACCCCCAGGAACACTGTTTTTCATGCTTCTACTTGTATGTCCCATTAATCCCCACTTAAAGCATTCCACTACTTTCTAAATCCAAAGTCCCCAATCCACATTCTCCCAAACAAAAGCATGGTCAGGCCTATCATAGCAATACCCCAGTCCCTGGTTCCAGCTTATATCTTATTACGGTTTTATTACTGACACCATGACCAAGGCAATTCTTATAAAGGACAACATTTAATTGGGATTAGCTTACAGGTTCAGAGGTTCAGTCCATTATCATCATGGCAGGAAGCATGGCAGGGTGCAGGCAGACACAGTGCTGGAGGAGGAGCTGAGAGTTCTACATCTTGATCAGAATGCAGTCAGGAGAAGACTGTCCTCCAGGCAGCTAGAAGAAGGGTCTCAGAACCCACTCCACAGTGATACACTTCCTCCACAAGGCCACACCTACTCCAGCAAGATCACATCTCCTAATAGTGACATTCCTTGGGTCAAGCATGTTTAAACCACCACAGATACTCAAGTGTTCTCTATCCAAGACCTTTAGATCAGACCAACAAGCTTGGCCAATTTACAATTAATTCTATAGTTTAGGTGGTAGGAGACCATCTTACAGCAACTAACCCAGAGTTCAGTAATTGTTAATTGTCCAACTGCATCCTGCTCTAAGAATAGATAGGTTCCATAACTGCATTCTTCTGGCCTGCAAGCTGACTGAGTCTAGTAGCTGGGCATTTTAGTATCATATCAGTCTAGAAATATTAGTGATACCTTCACTGTCAGCATGTGAATTAAGCTGGGGAATGGGGTTCTATTCTTGGCAGTAAAGTCTGAGGCATCTTGCAAATGTGAGCAAGTGAACAGATAACTGCCTCTGTAGACTTAAATGATAATTGGCTAAGGTTACAGATGGGAACTCTACTGCCCCTCTGGTTGAATAAGGTGTGGGCAGGTGAGCCGCTGAACCCTTCAGTCACTAGCTGGCTGTGCCCCTGAGGTTACCAATTGAAGGCTGAGGCCCTATTAATACTTGGAGAAATCTTTGAGAGTTTCCCAGTGCTTTGATATTCTCAGTGCTTCCTCAGAATTTCTATAAAAGGGCAAGATTGAACATCTGGAACCCAATAAAAAATTCTAGGCCAGTCGTCATGTGATTGACCCAGATCACTGTGTTCTTACTTTCCTTCCCACAGTATATCTGAGCGAGCTGTGCTTCTATAACCCCCAAGAAAAAACTCATAACAACACTAAGATAATCGTTTCCTTTTCATATGTGGACAAGTAAACTGATTAAATGTGGTAAACTGCTGGTGCCAGAGCACCAAGCCTTAGTGGTACTTATTACTCTACACCATCATGAATTTGCAGCAAGTAAATGAGCAAATTCAAGTTATCTTTGATGAAAGAGTAGATGCTGCTAATTGCCGCTGTAACATTCTGGTCCCGTGCACAGCCCTGTGGCACTTTGTGTGATGAGCAGTCATGTGCACACAGTACACCTGCAAGCGTGGTAGGAACTGTGCTCAGACAGACAAGTAAGTCGTTCTTTCCCTTGCAAGCCCAAACTATCCATATTTAATGGCACCTAACTTGTGTCTCATAGGACAATAGACAAAAATGGTGTTTATTCAGATGGGAAATTTGCCAGGACGTGTTCTCAGGATTGAACAGGCTGAGCCTGTTTCTGCAGAAAACATCAGATAGTATTTGTTGCTAATGATAGTAGTCAAGGTTTTAAGCAAGATTTAGAAACATCTATCTATCACAATGTGCCTGACAGTTTCTCAGTATTTCTTTGATGAAACTATTGGTAAAAAGAAGGAGTTTACTTATTTGATATTTTAGACATGTGATAGGTCAACATTTAGAATATCTGTATAGTTCAGTGAGCCAGCGTTTTCCAGATGACCAAGGCACAGTATAAAAGATTCATTCCAAACTACCAATGATTGTCCACTATTCAAAGTTAAAACTGATCACAGCACCCTGTTACTGAGTGAAAAGAATAAAAGATTTGAGCCCAACCTGAGATGCATACAGCCTATGGAGAAGCCTTTACAAAAGCAAAGCAAAACCAAAATCAAAAAACTTATAATACTGTCACTACTGAGAACAGAATTCTGCAATTGTAGGGGTTATTTTGTTTGTTTGCCATTTTGTTTGTTTGCTTTTAGACAGGCTCTTTCTGTGTGGTTCATGCTGGCCTAGAACTCATGTCTCAGCTTCCTGACTTCTGGGATTATAGGCATGTACCAGCCATATCCTAACAAGACATTTTAAATTTACTTTAAAATAATTATTGTCCAAGAGACTTTAGTGTAAACAGATTTAAAAGTTCCAGTTTAAAAAGTTTAAAACACGTGGTTCCAGATTCCAGCCTGTAATTAACTGTTAGAAAGCAACTACCTTGAGGAGAATATGAACACTTCACTGAGAAGGACATTAAAATGTCCCCTCCTTTCTTTACACTCGAATGATGCTATAGTTCACCCAAATTAACAGTATTTCAAAACAGTGAGTGTGAAGCAACACATATAAAAATTCTGCTTGTGTGTGTGTGTGTGTATGCATATGTCTGTGTCGCTGTGTGTGTGCATTAAATTTTTAAAAAGTTTTTGTAAGATGTATTTTTATGTGTGTGGGTTTTGCTTGCATATATGTCTGTGTACCATGTGCATGTCTAATAGCAGGAGAGGGCATCACACCCTTTAGGAGTAGACTACAGGTGCTTGTCCAGTTGCCGTGTGGTGCTTGGAATGAAACCCAGATCCTCGGAAGAGCAGATTGTGCTCTTAACTGCTGAGCCATCTCTCTGCTCCTCAAGTTTACTTTTAAAAAGTATTTTATTTTTAATTAAAATATAATCATATCACTTTCCCTCTTTGCTATCCACCCTCCAACACCTCCTCCCTACCCCTGCTCCCTCTCACATTTATAGTCTCTTTTTCTTCACTCTTGTTACACATATAGGTATATATGTGTATACTTATGTGTGTATTTGGGTAAATATGTATATATGTATACACACACATTAGGAGTCTGACTGTAAGGAGTAACCTGGGACTGTAATCCCCGGTGATGCTGACATTAGGAGTCTGACTGTAAGGAGTAACCTGGGACTGTAATCCCTGGTGATGCTGACATTAGGAGTCTGACTGTAAGGAGTAACCTGGGACTGTAATCCCCGGTGATGCTGACATTAGGAGTCTGACTGTAAGGAGTAACCTGGGACTGTAATCCCCAGTGATGCTGACATTAGGAGTCTGA
>CM052715.1:4727769-4742942 GCA_028551405.1 Uromys caudimaculatus
TCACAATCAAATTCTGTCCCAGAGTTAATTTATCTGCATCTTTGAACAATAGTGCCATGGCTGCAATAATATGTAGGCAAGGTGGCCATCCTGCTGACAGTGGGTCCAGTTTCTTTGATAAATAAGCCACCAGCTGTTTCCATGGCCCTAAAGCTTGGGTCAAGACCCCTTTAGCTTCCCCTCCATAGTCATCAACATCTAGATGAACGGCTTAGTGATATCTAGTGTCCCCAGAGCAGGGGCAGACAACGGGGCCTGTTTTACCTTTTCAAAAACCTTCTGTTGTTCCTGAGTCAAGATAAAGTCCTTAGTTTTTTTAGTGGCTTCATATGGATGCTTAGCCATCTTGGCAAAACCTGGAACCCATAATCTACAGAAGTTCTCGCTCACCTGTAGAGGGATCTGGGGGTAGGAATACTGAGGACAGTCTCTTTTCTCCCTGCAGAGCCATTGTTGGCCTTCATTCTGAATGTAACTGAGGTAAGTTACTTCAGTCTTGCAAAGTTGCACCTTTTTAGCTGATGTTCGATTCCCCATGCCCCCTAAAGTCTGCAAGAATCTCTGAGTCTCCTTTTGGCAACTCTCCTTGGACTCTGTTTCATTCAGAAGATCATCTTTATATTGAAGAAGGGTAATATCTGGGTTGTTAGATCGGTACTCACCGAGGTCCTCATGCAGAGCTTCATCAAAAATGGGGAGTGAATTCTTGAAACTTTGGGGAAGGCGAGTCCAGGTGAGCTGTCTGTTGATGCCTTCCTCTGGATTATACCATTCGAAGGCAAAATATTCCTGATTCTTAGGCTATGGGTAAGCTAAAAAAAAAAAAAAAAAAAAAAAGGCATCTTTTAGATCAAGGATAGAGTACCACTTCCAGTTAGGCAACAACAAGCTCAGCAGAGTACCACTTCCAGTTAGGCAACAACAAGCTCAGCAAAGCATAGGGGTTAGATACCGTGGGGTGTATGTCTATCACCCTGTGGTTAATTTCCCATAGGTTCGGGATGGAATGGTAATCATTAGAATTTGGCATTTTCACTGGTAGTGGTGGAGTATTCCAAGCCTACTGGCATGGCCTGAGAACTCCTAGGGCCAATAGTTTACAAATATGAGGTATGATCCCCTTCTGTGCTTCCTGGGACATGGGATACCGGCTGACCCAAGCTGGGTCAGCTCCTGGTTTAAGTTCAACAAACACAGGAGATCAATGTTTTGCTAGGCCCATGCCCCTTGTTTCTGTCAATGCTTGGGGAAATTTCCTCAGCCAGATATCCAAGTCTTGTTTTGGGGAGGCTGGTGATTCATATAGTCTGTACTCAGTCTCAGAGGCCAAGTTAAGGGTCAAAACCTAGATTGGGTTGCCTTTCTGATCCAGTAATTGGTTTAAAATGAATTTGAGCTCTCATATTTGCTAACAAATATTTCCCCAGCAAGGGGTAGGGCATTCAGGGGTGACCATAAATGAACAGGTTGTCCAACCCATTCCCAAACCTACTGATCTTCGGGTAGTCCATGAATGTTGTTTGGTACCTACGGCCCCTTGGACCCAGGACCTTTTGGAAGACCTTGGTTCCTTGGCCTTCAGATGTACCAAATGTTGAGTTCCAGAATCTACCATGGAGTCCAGGGGCTTCCCCTCCACTCTATGGGCTACCCTGTGTTCAGGGATGGGGTCTGAATCCTGTGTTCCTCAATCTTCTTCCCCCTTAACCATGACCTTAGCCTGCTTCTTCTTTGGACAGACTCTAGCCCAATGATCTTCTCCTTGAAGTAAGCACATTGATTCTTACCTAACTGTGATTGGCAGCCTTCTTTAGACTCTTTACCTCCAGCAATGCATTGGAGCTGGCATTTCCTTTCCCCTGGATCCGAGACATTGTTGGCTAGAAGGACTCTGGACAAATCTCTATTCAATGTCTTTCCTGTCTTAATCTGTTTTTCTTCTGCACTTTCTCTGTCATTGTATACCTTCTCTGCAACTTCCATTAGATCCCTCAATGACTTTTCTCCTAATCTTTCTTGCCTCTGTAACTTCTTCCTGATATCTGGCACTGACTGACTGATGAAAGCCAGGGCTACCATGCTAGAATTCTGTTTTCTCAAGGTCTGTGTGCTTATAGCAGTGGAAAGCTCCCATGACCCGTTCGAGAAATGCTGCTGCACTTTGATCTGCTCCCTGCCTAACATCATAAACCTTGGTCAAATTAGTGGACCACCTAGCAGCTGCTTTAAAACCTACCAACAAAGTCTGGTGATAGACCTGGAGATACCCCTTACCTTCAGCCATGTTGAAACCCCAGTCTGGTCTCCTAAGGGGAAATCCTTCATCATTGTCCACTTGGTTCTGGGTTGGGGTGCCATTATTTCCTGAAATGTTTTTTTTTTTTTTTCGTCTGAGCCTCTAGGATAAAGCACTCCCTTTCTTCAGTAGTAAAAAGAACATGAAAAAGCTGCTGCCAATCATCCCAGGTAGGCTGAGTAAAGAGAACAGTGTCTAAGAGGTCAATAAGGTCCTTAATGTCCTCAGAAAAGGGGACATTTTGCATCCTCCAATTACACAGGTCAGCAGCAGCAAAGGGCCAGTAGTGATGAGGTTGATTCCCATGTTGGTCCCATTGCTTATAGGGCAGAGCAGTGAGTCTGCTTCCGGCCCTCTAGTGTTGGGGGACACAGTGCACCTACTTCTCATACCTCACTCAGATCCCCCTTCTGACCCCAAAGCTGACACCACTGGGGTGGGTGGGCTCTAACTGCTCCCTGTTACCCTGTGGCACAGGCGAAGGGGATCCATAAAGAGAGGGGGAAACAAGGTCTTCTGGGGTACTATCCTGTAAAACAGGGTAGCGAGGAGCTGCTGGTCTGAGAGGTTCTTGCTTGTTGGTCACAGGGTTGGAACCGTTCCTGTCGATGAAGAAATGTTTAGCAAGGAGAACGAAAAAAAGGCTTAATCCAAGGTGAAGGGTTAATAACCAAATCCTTCCAGACAGCTATATAGGGGACATGATCAGGGTGCCCTTGAGCCTTTTGAAACACTTTATCTTCTACTGCTGACACCGTGGGGAGATGAAAGGTCCCCTCGGTGGCTAGTCAACATCTATAGCCAGCCATTTCGAGCTACAATAAGTGGTCATCTTCCCTTTCTCCACATCTAAAAAGTGGTTATGAGCCCTAGCCTTAAATTATTTAAAATGAATTAAAATAATATTGAGGGGGTGAGAGGTAGTCTGTCCCATGGCATCTGTCACAGTCCAGTACAGACAAAGACCAAACAACACAAGAATCAGGACAGACAGATATAGAAAAATAGCTGCTCCACAACTGAAAACAAAAATGACTCCAATAACTCGGACTCACAGATTCCCACCTCAGAAACCAAAAGCGGCAAGGGGGGGAAAGTAACTGATGGTGGACCTCTCTGTCTTCCACCAAAAGTTCCTCCAACTGACAGGTGGGCACCTCATCCACCCCTGGGGGGGCGTCTTCTTGACCCCTGCAGCTCTGACCCTCCAGTGCTTCCATGCTCAGTCCCTCCCTGCCACATATACTGACACCTCGAAAGATAGAACAGACACAGACAATACACAAAGACACTAGACACTTATGGGTCCTGGGACTCTGGGGATTTCCCGGCCAATGCACCAAATGCTGTGCCCAGATCAAGAGACCCCCAAAAGACCACCCAGAACCACAACTCTGATTCGAGCACACAAGAGTCTTTATTCAGGCTTGAGCCCGCAACACAAACCTTCCTGATGCAACAGGATAGATAGGAGAGCGGCTCCAAGGTCTAGGGAAAGGGGTTTATAAAGGAAAATCCTGCAAGCTGGAGTTTCCACGCCTTGGTGTTACAGGAGGGGGTAAGGAATGTTGGCCTTTAAGCCGATTGTTCACAGCATCAGGTCAAACCACAAGGAGGGACCACACATCAAAAAGGAGCACCTTGACCTGGGAATGGCTTATGCTTTCTTAGCCCACTCTGTGGTTATCTGCACCTGCTGTGTCTATTTTGCAACTGCCAGAGACATTTCCTGTTTTTCTCAGAACTCAAAGGTGGGGGCCACGCCTCTCTAAGGGCAAGTTAACTTAAAATGGAGTCTGAAAAAAAAAAAAAAAAAAAAAAAAAAACGAGATGAAGTTTAATCTGCTACTTTATCCCTCCGTCTACTTAGCTGTCCACCCCGCCCTTGCCTTCTTGGCTCAGCCACACTAGTGTCTTCTGTTCTTCTATGCCACATGCGCCTTCCTCACAATTTTTCTCTTTTGTTCTCCCACATGTTTTTCTCTGCTTTGAGCTTTCTTCTCAGAGATGTCTGCATGGCTGCCATCCTTTGTTTCGAGGACACCCCTCCTGGTACTGCAACCTACTCCCTGTGCTCTTCTCTTCCTGGTTTATTCTGTATTTTCCACCAGCATATTTTTTCACTTAGTATTTCCTTGTGCATTGTCTGCTTCTCCATGTCACACTGGACTTTAAGCTATCCAAAGACAGGGATTAGTGTCTGTGTCTTACATTATTGGAATCCTGGTGCCGAGCCCCGGAACCTTACATAGAGAGGCATTAATTATAGTTAATGAATAAAGAAGGTAGGCACATGCCATGATCTACTTGGATCTCAGCTGGAAGTACTCCCTAGAAGTTTTGAAACTTTATCAATTTTTATTTTTGAAAGTATTTTTTTCTAATTATTACCTCTATTACATAAAAATGTACTAGAGAAAGTTTGTGTCCTGAACATTCAAGATTTGTTTTATCATTAATCATATATTTTATGATGAGGAAATATAGCCTTCAGATTATTAAATGCTGAATTTTTTACTGTAGTCTCAATTAACTGATTTTTTTTAGAACAGCATTTTGTAACATTTATTTATAAAAACTGAGTATGGGGCTACAGCAGTTCTGAAATATAGGTACCTAGATATGCATGTAAGAAATGATATATGCCTATAAGACTCTGTTTTCTTTCATTTATGTTACTGCTTATAACATTTTTACTACACTGTTGTCATCACCACTCAAACTTTATATTCAAATACTTCTTGCTTATTATTTATTTCTTTAAATTTTCATTTAAAAACATTAAAATTAGCTGATAATGAACACTGATAAGCACTGATATGAGGGGCATAATGAGCACTAGTATGGGTGAGGTGTTTTTTTAACAGAAAGATTATCCTATACCAGTTTGTCAGGAAACTCACTTTTATAGACTAAAGACCACCCCACCCCCCGCGCTAATAGTACTGATGTTTTGGGGACAGGTTTTGCTGTTTTCAACATTGGCCATAATGCTTAAAATTGAGAAGTTAGATACTATGTTATACCTTTAAGATTATAATTTCTCCAAGTGTTTTCTTTTTATGTTAAAGGATCTAATGAGTTCTATGTATCTGTGGGAAGCATTTCTCTAAAGAAATTTAGTGTTTCATTACTGAAACACTTCCAGGTCTTCTGTAGATATTTTAATTGTGGTTAAATTTATAGTTAATTAGTCTCTTCAAATTATTTCAGTTTTAGAACTACTTTATCTTACATTTTCCCTCTCTAAATTCTGACAGTCTATAGAACCTACTTTAAAAGGTGACACCTTAAAGACAAAACCTTGGGACTGAAAATATTTCTTAAATTTAAAAATATTTAAAATGTATCTTTTTATGCATATGAATGCATCGTCTCAATGTATTTATATGCACTATGTGTATGCCTAGTTTCCATGGTGGCCAGAAGGAGTCAGATCACCTAGAACTGGAGTTATGAATGGTTGTAAGCCCACTGCATAGATTCTATGAATTGAACCTGGATTCTCTGCAAGACCAACAAGCGCTCTTAACTACTGAGCCACCTCTTCGGGCTGTTATTATTGCCTATGAATGCATATGCATATGTGATCCCATGTATGCCACAGTGTTCATGTGAAGGTCAGTGGAGGTGGTTTTCTTCTAACTTTATGTAGGTTTTGGAGGTAGAACTCAGGTCTCCAGATTTGTACCACAAACACTTACTTCATAAATCCTTGCTGAGTCACTTTGGCAGACCCTGAAGAAGCTCTTCAGGGTCTTTAATAGAAACATCTAACTCATCATTATTTAAAAACACTTGGCTTATTTTGTTTTCTGTTGTATGTATTTCAAAATAGAAATTATAGACAATTTTATATATTATGAATAAAGTTTCATATTCTATAGCAGAATTTTCCTTGTCTAATTAATTTAAATATTAATAAAATAAGAAGTCTGTGATTGGACAGGGAAAAGGGAGGTGGAGCAAAGAGTTTTAGAGACAGGGACAGACACAGGAAGAATGAGAAGGAAGGAAGATAGAGGAAGAACAAGACGATCTAGATTCTGTGTGGCTTTAAATAGCCACAGTTAGTTGTGAATATCTTATAAGGGATGGATAATTACAGGACAATTTGCCTTATCTAGGTAGGCAATTTATATCAATATTGATTGACTCTGAGTTCATTGTGTGGACATTTAGTGGGATGAGAATTTACTGATATAAATCTGACTTATAGCCAGGCAGTGGTGGTGCACACCTTTAATCCCAGCACTTGGGAGGCAGAGGCAGGTGGATTTCTGAGTTCAAGGCCAGCCTGGTCTACAGAGTGAGTTCCAGGACAGCTAGGGCTACACAGAGAAACCCTGCCTCGAAAAACAAAAAAACAAAACAAAACAAAACAAAACAAAACAACAAAAACAAAAAAATCTGACTTATAAATTAAAAAAAAAAAAAAAAATGGAGCTGACATGGTAGCAACCGACCAGTGGGAACTTCGCCAGCTGGGTGGAGAGACTTTGGAGCTCTGAGAGTCTCCATGAGATGAGAACAGGCTGGCCATTGCCCACCAGTGCCTGGCCAGCCAACCTTTCAGTGTCTTGCCAGCAGTAGCATGGATTCATTTTTTAATATTTCCTGCAACAATATTCCTACATTTCTAGACTTTCATAAGTATTTACAATGAAATATCTAGCCCCTCATTTCCCCTTCTGCAGACTTCGTGTGTGTGTGTGTGTGTGTGTGTGTGTGTGTGTGTGTGTGTGTGTGTGTGTGTGTGTTTTAATAAGTTTAATTAATGTTCACAACTACGGAGCCATGCAGTGCAGTATGGGAAACCTAGCAGTGGCTACATCTTCAGTAATGATTCTTCTTTCACCAACTGTTTATTGACAGTAGCTTCTTACTTGAGGGTGGGACCTAGAGACCATCTACTCCATCCTCTCTGGTATTTGGCTGGCTTGATCTTGTGTAAGTATCCATAGCTGCTGGCAGTTCTGCAATAGCTTGGTCATGTCCAGAAGCCAGCATTTCACAGCAGTCACTTCCAATCTCTGTCTCTTACATTCTTCTGCCTCACCTTCCATGATGTTCCCTGATCCTTGGGGGTAGCAGGGTAAGTATGCATGTCCTGTCAGGGCTGGGCACTTAGACCACTTACACATCTCTCCATTGATTCCTGCCCACTGCACAAAGATGCTTCTCTGACAAAGTTGAGAACAGCCGAGGTCAATGTATGAAGATATTTAGAAGGCAGTTTGACAGTTTGATCATTTAGCAAAATAATAATAGCAGGGTTTACTTTAGGGCCAGTGACTTGCTAGCCACAAGTTTTTGACCATGATTTTGTTCCAGGCATAAATCCCTTCATGTGAAGCAGGCCTAAATCACAAAGTAGCTAGTTACTACATAAGAGTCATGGCACTGTTGCATTAGTAGGGACTTCTTTCATGTCAGGTAAGTATTGCAGTATGAAGTATCCAGTTCTTGATAAGATCATTGATATGACTTCTGGCTAAAAAGTACCTTCCAGCACTATAAACAATATCCAGAAGAGAGAACATTTCCTAGCTGATTTGAGATTGATTTCTCCTGTCCTACAGCCAGAATGTCACCTCTCCTTATCATAGGAGAACCACTGTGCTGCCTAGTTTTGTGTCAACTTGACACAAGGTAGAGTCATCAGAGAGGAAGGTGATCCACTTAAAATATCTCAGTAAGATCAAGCTGCAGGCAAGCCTATAGGGCATTCTTAATTAGTGATAAATGGGAGGGGGCCTCAGGGCTGATGGTCTTGAGTTCTTTAAGAAAGCAGGCTGAATAAGCAAGCCATGAGGAACAAGCCAGTAAGCAGGACTTCTTCATGGCCCCTGCATCAGCAACTGTCTCTAGGTTTCCACCTTGCCTGTGTTCCTGTCCTGACTTCCTTTCATAATGAAATGTGATATGGAAGTGTAAGCTGCTTTTTGGTTACAGTGTTTCATGGAAATAAGAGAATCCCTAAAATAAGCACATTCAGATTTTACGTAGGAAATTTAATTGACTCTTCAATTACATGTCTGCTGAGGTTTGGTTTCCTGGGATCACATTGTCTCAAGAAGAGAATTCAGGGAACTTTGATTTTCTTGGTTTAACTCATGAGGCCACTGACAGAGAACACAGGCATTACAGGGCAAGAAGAAAATGTAAAGTCTTGACTTTGTCTATTGCAAACTAATTCTATGAAAAACTAACAGAGACTTGTGTGATTATGTAGGCAGTGTTCCATGAATCCTTCATGATATCAGAGAGTCACTAAGGCCAGTTAAGGTGACAAGGGGAGTCTGGAGATGAAACAGCTGTGAAAGCTGTTAAAATAAGCTGTAAAAGTGAAGTGTGGGTTTCAATGGAAACTGTTATGGTGCCGAAAACCAGGGCTAATAACCAGATGTTGCAAGGTAAAAAATTTATTTTTATGACCAGGCCAAACTAAAAGCCTCCTCAAGAGCAGGAGAATGAAGCAGACCAGACTTGCTATAAAACCGTTGTTATAGCAGTGGAGCGAGTAATTACAAAGTGGAATTTTGCACTTGTTTTTAATGGTCATGGGGAAGGTCCATGTTATGGGTCTATGGTCAAACTGGTCCTGTAACATACCGTGAAACAAGGGAAACAAAATTAGGACATGTAAATCAAAAGATTATAGTGGGAAAACTAGATAGAAAACCAAGTTTACCTTTAGCTCAGGACATGATTAGAGAGGGAAAAAACACCATAAGAAACAATGCAGAAATAAATCAAATTCTAACATGTTTAACTAGAACAAGAAAAAAATGGAGCCAGTTGTTCCTTAATAGAGACCCCACGATGTTGGAGTTGCCAGAGTTATGACTCACATGCCAAGGAGAGATGCATACAAGGAGTAGAACTAGCGAGCGAGAGAGAGGGAGAGCGAGAGCGAGAGGGAGGGGGAGGGAAGGGAAGAGAATAAGAAGTGGGTGTTGCAGTTAAAAACACCTGGCTCCTTTGCCCGGGCCTGCGCTCTGAGATCACGCCCCACCAGCCCATGCTCCCAACTTAGCTCCCGACTGGCAGCCGGTGCCTTTCCAGGGAGCTTGGCCCATGCTCTGACCTTTCCTGCTTCCCTTTGTTCTATCTGGTTCAGCCTAGGATCGAACGCAACCATCCCCCAACATGGGAATTGGGAGGTGCAGTCCACACTCCAGTTCCCTTTTGGCTTTCCTTTTATTCCTCCCAGCTAGCTTCTCCAAGCCACCATCAACCACCCTGGCTGCTCTCTTTCTCCTCCTGCCCATCCTAGCTCCGTGGAAGAAAAACACTAGGCCAATTTATTATTTTAAAACTTGCCAGATAACACAAATGCTGGGCGAAGAATTTCCTGCCCTAACCTTATCAGCTAGCCCATCCCGGCCATCCTTGGTGGTGGAAGCTGACATTTCCAGCTACCCAAGATCGTACATGGCTGTTGCATGCCTCCCATTCCAAAGCCTGCTCAAAGACCTCCTCGTTCCCTTTGTTCCTTCTCTTCCTCCTGGGACCCAGAAGTCCCACTTTTTCCTTTCGCCCTGCAATTGGCTTCAGCCTTCTTTATTGACACAATCATGAACCAATTAGTGAATCAGCACCTCCCTCTCTAAGTAGGAGAGGCGAGCCAGAGGTTCTGGGCAGCAAATGTGGAGGGCTTGAGGCATCTATGGCCTTTGAAACTAAAGCCCCAGACCTCAGAAATGGAGCTAGAGGATTCAGTTGCTAGGTTCCCATCATCTTTTGATCCGGTATTTCCTCGCTATACCCAGTTTCTCCTTTTTGGAATAGAAATGTATATTCTATTCTATTACATGTTGGAAATATGTAATTTTTTATAGGGGGTTAAAATTAAGAGTTTGACTCAAGAAGAGGCTTTGGAGTTGTAAACACCATTGGGACTGTTAAAGATTGTGGGAATTCTTGAAGTTGAACTTTATAAGTGCATTTTGCATTATGGCATGGCCATGAGCCTATGGCAGGGAGAGAGTGGAATGTGTTGGATTGAATACTTACCCCCCCCCATACACACACGGAGGGGGGTGCCTTGGCTCTTTAAACACTTGATTCTTAGTTGATGCCATTGTTATGGCATTTGAATCCACTGAGAAAGACCAAATACATAGACTCCATTCAACTTTAGATTAAATAAGCTTATTTTTACTACTAGCAGAAGGATGGCAGCCTTAGAGCCAGACTGCACGCATGCTGGATGGGCTGAAAGAAGGGCTTATCAAAGTGGACATCAAAGGTGGATGTTATAGGTATCTACGGAATCCACACCTGGGCAAGATAATTGTCTACTCTCCTCAGCTGTCTCTCCTTCCTGTTGTATAGAAAGACGAGGACCATTTCCTCCCAGTCCAACACTGATGAACAAGTTTAGAAAAAGGCAAGCAGAGAAGTATCTCACAGCAGGAACACTGATATCCTATTCTTATCTCACTGCAGGCCACTAGGATCTCACAGGCATTCCGGGCAAAGGTCAATGGCCCTTAAGGGATGCCTGGTACCATATTAGGTTTCATTTCCTTAGCTATTACAGGGGAGTTATGTGTAAATTATCACACGGGTTGGAGAAGTGTCACTAAGTGACTGGGATGGAGCAGGCAGTAACACAATGCCATCAGGTTATGGGTGGCTGTTATGTCTGGGGAGGATTAGGCCATAGGCCTTGCTGGAGGAAGTATGTTGCTGGAGGTGGGTTTTGAGACTCCATACTCATCCTGGCCCACTCTGCATTGTGCTTGCAGTTGACCTGTGAGCTTGTAGCTTCCTGCTTCTGCTGTCATGCCTGCGGTTTGCTGATATGCTTCTCTTCATGATAGACTCTGAGACTTTGAGACTGTAATCCCAGATTAACTGTTTTATTACTTGCTTTTGGTCCTGGTGTATAATCACAGCAACTAAAAGTAACTAATACAAAGGCATTCTTGTCATATTTTGGCAAGGAATCCAACTGCTTTCTGCCTATGTCCTTAGAACTTGCTTGAGGCTAATTAAAATGTATTGGACTAATATCTTTGGTGAAAGAAAATTGAATATACAGAACACTGAATCTGTGGCACGACCATTACTCATTTCCCTTGTGCAGCATCTACAGTGAAAATAAATAGCAGAAAGAAATTCAAAATACAGAGTTTGGCTAGAAAAGGGCACTAGGAAGCTTAATGCTGCAGGAAATCATGTGCTGAAACAGAGGATTGTAACAGAGATGAGCACACTTACGGAGAGACCTGCCCCACACTGGAGCAGAGTGAAGGGTGCCCTCAACTAAGCCTCCAACTTGTGACAGGAAAAGGCCTCAGCATACAAAAGCTGCTGCATGTCTGATTCAGGGGTGAGGGTCCAGCCCAGGTTGGCAGTCATGCTTGGCAGTGTGGTCCAGATGGTGCTAGCTTTTGATGCATGAAAAAAAAAAAAAATGCAAGTACGAGCAGTGTTATAGAGTTTGCTCTCAGTTTCAGAGAGCCTTTGAGGCAGGACAGTGTGTGGTCAGGTGAGTCCCTGTGAGATGAGCTGGTAAGACTTTCAGGACTCAGGGAAATTTTCTAATAAACCACAATACACTTCTGGGAAGCAACCAGTTAACAAAAAATGATGAGAAGCAAATTAGTCTCAATAACCACGCCAGGCAGAAGGGTTTGCTTTTGATGCTAAGAGTACACACTGTCTTTGCAGGGGATCTTAGTTCAGTTCCCTGCACTCATATCAGGTGATGGGTCTTTTGGCTTCCGTGAGCACATATTCATACATACACATACTCAAAAATAATATTTTTTACAAATGTTTCCACCACAGATGCATCTTTGTGCAGTGGGTGGTAACTGATGTGGACCTCACAGCTGATTACAGTGCTGAGCCTATGTCCATGGAGTGCTCAGCTACAAATGAGACATCTGTCACTTCACCCGAGGCTCAGAGAACCATCTCAAAGGAGAGGAGAGAAAGAGTGTAAGGCAGAGAGGTCAGGAGGACTGGACTGTGACTGTCTGTTTAATGTGACAGGACAGCTGCATTTGTACACTTAAAGGAGCTGTGGCTGCCTGCACAAGACCAGATCCACATTCTACCATGGGTGCTAGGGGATGAGAGCTCAGGATCCCCATCCCGAATGAGAGCTGTGGCAGGTGATAGAGAGTCATTTCTTGTTAAGAGTGTGGTTCTGGTAGGTAACTACACTCCAGTGACTGATCCAGAAGTGTATACGGGCAACACAAATTGGACTCAGTGGCTTATTTAAAAAGAGGACGTAATCTTGGGGATTTTAGGGAAGTGAAGGTAGATCTGGATGGAATTATGGAAGACTCAGGGGTGATATTATGGATTAATCACATCACAACAAATGACTCTAAAATGCTTGTCAAGTTTTCACTTTATAATTCTGTTATTATTCAGCACTGGAGTAAACCCCCAAAAGCCTGATCATATATGGTAACAATAAACCCATTTGTATCAATAATTTTGTTTTAATTTTTCTAGGCAAATGCAATAGGCCGGAGTGCTAAAACTGTCCGGGAATTTCTAGAAAAAAATTACACAGAGGATGCAATTTCAAATGACAATGAAGCTATCAAACTAGCAATAAAAGCTTTGCTCGAAGTGAGTGACCTTGTAAGCTATGTTCTGAGGATTTGTTTTTTTTTTTTTCTTCTTTGTTTTGTTCATTAAACACACAATTTTCAGAAGTAGCTTGTTGTTTGTTTATAGTGTTGAAGACTCAAACCCAGGGACACACACACACACACACACACACACACACACACACACACACACACACACACCAGGCACACAATGTACCACTGAGCTGTACTCATGCCAGCTGAAGAAGTCCTTATGTGTCCTTGCTCTACACTAGGTTGTCCAGTCTGGCGGAAAGAACATTGAACTGGCTATAATAAGAAGAGATCAACCTTTGAAGGTAAGTTACTGACCAAAGTAGAGATACTCCTAGCATAGTTTGATAGATGTTAAAATGCTGTTGGTGCCTGTGAACTGCCATTGCAAGCATGCTGCATCCATGGACACCACAGCAATCTCTATTTGGGCTGGGAGTTGCTAGTCTGCTAGCTTATTGCAAGCAGGGGTGTACTCCTGGCTTTGTGAAGACTTAGATGTGATAAGAGCTCGATACAGATTGCCCATTTAGTGCTCGTGCCTGTTAGTAGGAACCCTTATAGTCTGCTTACCCAGACAGCAGGAACTTGTGTTACCTCCACCACATGAGAGAACCTTCATACTTTCTGATCACTGCAGTTTTCCCTCTAGTTCTGAGGCTCTAACCCAAGGCTTTGTGCATCGTATGTACTACCTGCTGAGCTACACACTTCAGTCCTGTGTGCATCAGAAGCACTATTCTGATGTGCTACATGCCTCTGTCCTGTGTGGTGGGTTATTTTGTCTGATGGCTCTACATTTCACTTGAAAATGCCTTGAGCTTTGTTCACATTTTAATTTTAATCCCTAGTATAATAACCTTTTCCTATTTCTTGGTAACAATGTTGACATTGCTTGTATGACTTTCTTCAACCATTATGAGTTAAAATCAGAATAACTCGTCAGATTATTATGCTAGTGGTCTCAGTGGTGTAAGAGCATTTCTTACATGGTTTCTTGTCCCTGAGGTAGAATTGTTAGCAGTCTAGTTTGCCAATAGTTCTCTGTATAGAATTCATAAAACCTCTCAAAATATGCTTAGAAGATTGATTTTATATTTGTTTTCCTTTGTGTTTAAGGAAAGTGTTTTCAGAAAAAATTCATGCCAAATTCAGTACTGTGTAAAACAATGTGGGGGGTTGGGGGAGGTTTACCACTTTTCCAAAAGATGAGACAAGAAAATAGGACAGCAGCAAAGTTTCAATAAATAAGAGGAATGGGGAAGGGTCTTGAGTAGGCCCCCTGTACAGTCCCACAGAGATAACAGTGTAAACACAGGCTGACAGTTTTCACTTCTGACAAGACTTTAGGGACAGATACACCAACACCAGAGAAGCTCTGAAGCCACAAAAGTCAGGAATATTTCTTTTTTTTTTTCTTTTTTCTTTTTTTTTTTTTTTTATACTTTATTTACATTTCCAATGTTTCCTCTTTTCTGGGTCTCCTCTTTGGAAACCCCCTATCCCCTCCCCATCCCCGCCTCTATGAGGGAATTCCACCTCCCACCCACCTGCCCACCCATCCCCATATTCCCACCTTGGCATTCCCCTTTACTGGGGCCTCTAACACCCTCAGGCCCAAGGGCCTCTCCTCTCTCCCGGATGGCCATCAAGGTCATCCTCTGCCATATATGCGGTCCGAACCATGGGTCCATAGATGTGTATTCTTTGGTTGGTGGTCCAAACTCCAGGACGACCGGGGGGGGGGGGGTCAGGCCCATTGACGCTCTTGCTTCCTCCATGGGGCTGCAAATTCCCTCAGTTCCTTCAGACCTTTCTCCAACTCCTCCATCTGGGACATCACTCTCAGTCCAGCGGTTACTGATAAATGAAACTTGGGCATTCTGAACTTATGGGCTAATATCCGCTTATAAGTGAGTACATACCATGTTCGTACTTTTGTGACTGAGTTACCTCGCTCAGGATGATATTTTCAAGTTCCATCCATTTGCCTGCAAATTTCATTAAGTCATTGTTTTTAATAGCTGACTAGTACTCCATTGTGTAGTTGTACCACATTTTCTGTATCCATTCCTCTGATGAGGGACATCTGGGTTGTTTCCAGCTTCTGGCTATTATAAATATGGCTGCTATGAACATAGTGGAGCATGTGTCTTTATTACATGTTGGAGCATCTTCTGGGTATATGCCCAGGAGAGGTATAGCTGGGTCCTCAGGTAGAATTATGTCCATTTTTCTGAGGGTTTGCCAAACTGATT
>CM052715.1:4743442-4843589 GCA_028551405.1 Uromys caudimaculatus
TCATTTAGTTTGATGTTGGCTACTGGTTTGTTGTATATTGCTTTTACTATGTTTAGGTATGGGCCTTGAATTCCTGATCTTTCCAAGACTTTTATCATGAAGGGATGTTGAATTTTGTCAAATGCTTTTTCAGCATCTAAGGAACAGGAATATTTCTTTAGCTATATGAAGGGCATACCTGCTGGGGTAGACATACATACACAAGTTATACATAAATTGTTGATGAGTGGCAGAAGGGGACATGGCCTGGAAGCAAAGTTATAGTGCCGTTACATGTAAGACTTCAGCATAGGCTGCATAGTGAATTGAGCACTTTGAATTTAGTAAACCGACTTTAACATGCTGAGGTGTATTGCCCTGAGTCTACACTCTAGCAGATCAATTCATTTCGTAGGATGACCTTGAGCAAATTGCCCCCATCATTAGTTTTCAGCTTTCTTGTATACAAAATAAGGCTAATAATTATTCCATCCAAGCACTGCTGTATAACCAACCATGGTGATACATGCTGGTTATACTAGCACTAGGGAGACCAAAACAGACCAAAACAAAAATTCTAAGCAAGCCATGTCTACATAGCAAGACCTTCCTCCTCTAAGAAGGATGGGACAGGCATAGTTTTAATCCCAGCACCCTGAAGGCAGAGACAGGCAGAGCTCTGTGAGTTTAAGGCCAGCCTGCTTTACATAGTGAGTTCCAGGGCAGTTAGGGCTACATACTGAGACCCCGACTCAAAAAAAGAAAACAACAACAACAAACCTACCCACATACCACCACCAAAATGCTATTAATAACTATTTCATAGTTTATGAAGTGGTAGTGTGCTATGCAGCAGACTCTTATTGAATTGTTCTCATTTCAATCAGTATCATTAAGCAAAAAGGAAAGATAAAATATCTATGTGTTCTTACATACAGAAGTAGAAAATATCAGGGTTTGGTTCTTGGTCTGTGAAACCAGACTTCTATAATGTCTAGATAAAGTAGCAAGACCCAAGCAAAAATGTAAATAAATGGATTGCTAACAGGAGGAATTAAAAAAAAAAAAAAAAAGGAATAATAGTAAACAGAAGGAAAAATGTATTTCCCTAAAAGGTGAAAAAGCACAGAATATTTCTTATGAGCAATGTCAACAGTTTTAAAGGTGGAATTCAGAAAGAAACCTTGGTGCCCAAATAAAGGTTAAGGATAATAAGCAAGCTCTAGAAGTCTCAGCCATGCTGGAAGAAGTTGGAACTGCCACAGGGAGGTGAGGCGAGAGGTTGATTAGTCAGAAGCTGCTGATAGTGAACTCAACAGCTCTGGGAGAAATGTGTCTCAGACTCTGCTCCTCATCCCACAGAGCCAACTGATCATCCCTTTGACTCCATTACGAAGGACCAGCTATGTCACGCTCAGATCTCCTTGCCTGGTTCATTCTGTGTTCCTAAAACATGCTGTTTACTCCTGAATTGGAAACTGTATCATTACTATAAGCTAGTCTAGTTGGGGAGGCCTTCACAGAATTATTGTAGAGTGGGTGGCTTAAAATGCAAATATTTCTCTCAGCCCTGAAATTCCAGGTCAAGTACCAGCACAGTCAACTTCTAGTAAGGAGTGTCTTCTCATACTATCCTCACAGGTGTGTGTACACACATGCACGCACACTGTCTGTCTGCTCCCTGCTCCCCAATCTGGGATAGAACCCCTCTCTCACCTCCTAAGGCATACCCTGTAATAGGAAGTAGAGACAGGACAAGAAGTGGCACCAAGCTATAAAACTTAAGGCCCCTACTTTTCAAAGGTTCAACTGCTTTCCAAAAGACCACCACCAGGTTGGCACCAAATGCCCAAAATACCTGAGTCTGTGGGGACCTTTCACATGCTGGCCATAGCAATGGCTGAACTATATAAGAGAAGCACACAGTAGGATAAAGGGGAGGGAGTTCTCAGACATAGGCGTGGCATTTGCATGTCACAGAGTGCAGTGCATGTACAGGATGGGTAAGGAAGTATCATGCCCTGCCCTGCAATGATGCCAGATGTCACAGGCCTGAATTTAACCTCCTAGGTACAAGTGTATCACTTTGATGTATTTTGTGGCATCCTGAAGTTATATGGTACAAAATTACAGATAGAAAATATTCAAGTATTGGTATAATTTTTTGATGTTTTCTTTTCTCAGATGTTTAGTGCCAAAGAAATTGAATTGGAGGTAACTGAAATAGAAAAGGAAAAGGACGAAGCAGAGAAGAAAAAGTCAAAGAAGTCAACCTAATGTCCAGGATCACTGGAATCTCCTGATCTCTGCTGATTAGAGTTTCTTCCTGAGGTTTTAGAAGAAATTAGTGAGTTGGAACCAACCGTTGAGTTTTTCTACATTCATCTTCAAGAATGTCAGTTGTCTTCAAACATAGGTTAATGGAAAGATTTTCTTTAAAATTCCCCAGTTACACAAAAGTCTGATACTTACTGTGAAACTTGCATAGTGTCTTTGCTTTTCTTTATACAAGCAACTTCTAGGGGAAAAGAAGATGACTTTTAAAGTTAGTAACTTTTTGAAGTTTGTCTCTTCTCTGTTAGTTAAGGAGCTAGTTGTCTCAAAATAAACTGAGCCCTGAGCTGCATTTCTTGATGTAAGAACATCAGTGTGTTGGTGAGGTGTCAACAATTTGATAAAATCTGTATGTGCTGATGCTGGAGGCTGAGGCAGAAGGATTGTAAGTTAGGCCGTGTGACCAATGCTAAAAAAAAAATAGGGACAAGAATAAGCTCAGCTTATTGGTTTTTCTTTTTTAAGATAGGATCTCATGTAGCCTACACTGGCCTCGAACACCCTTTGTAGCCAGAGGATGACCTTGAACTCCTGATCCTTTTATCTCCACTTGTCAAAGGATCACATGTGTGTCCCCCCATGCCCAGCTAGACTTAGTCTTTGTCCTTATTACTATATAGTAGGAAGATAGATATTAAGTCATAATAATTTTCATTTGGGATTAATGTTGTGAAACTGTTTATGTCTGCCTTCTCTTCTAATTTAGAGGCTCTATAGGAGATTTAAGGCTGGGTTCTAGATCATACTCATCTTTGTTCTGACAGCTTGCCTATGGTGTGACTTAATAAATCCTTGTAAAGTTGTTAACTTACAGAGTGACTCCTTCAAAGGGCCAGACGTTGGGAGAAAAGTAGAGAGTAATTACCCTAACCATTTGTGAAGAACTCGATTTGTTCATCTCTTTGGCACATGATGGAAGACCCCACAGTTAGTGAAATGTATGTGTGTGTGTGTGTGTGTGTGTGTGTGTGTGTATGTATGTATGTATAAAACACATACACATATATGTATATTTGCACACATACAAAGTCAAAACAGGTAAAATTCCAGGAATGGGAGACAGCATTATTATACAAAAATATATGGCTTTAAGAAAGCTGAAGGCACAGTGACTTGAAGTGACCTTCATGTGTTGCTCATCTCATCGGATATATGCTGAGAAAACATGGAACTGGACAAGATCTGATCTGTCCAAAAGTGATCAAAATATTATATGGTTGCACCCAGTCTTACAAATTTATGAGTGTCAGGAGTCTATTTCCATTACAATCTGTGAATTTAACAAAGGGTATGTTGCTAATGGCTTTGGAATAAAAAAAAAAAACTTCTATAATAAATGTAACATACAATACCAGGTTTTTAAAAAAGGAAATGAAACATTTTATGTCGCTATGAACAAAAGAAGGGGATAAAACAGGAAAATTGAGAAACTGCCATTTATTCATAAGGTGGCAATCCTTTAGAGGAGGAGGGGACTGTATTCCAGCTCTGTGTATCATGGAAGATCTGAGAAACAGGATTGAAGAGAAAACAGCATTGTGTTTGAATACTTGGTCCCCAGCTATCAGCACTATTCTGGAAGGTTCTGGAACTGTAGGGCGTGGTCTTGCTGGAGTCAGGTCACTAGAACCCTTGTTTTGCCCTCATTCCTCCCTTTTGGAATGGAAATGTTTAGTCTGTGCCATTGTTTATTGGAACCATGTAACTTGGTTTTTTTGTAGAGGTGTCATGGTTAGGAGATCATGAATCTTATAAGAGAATCTGCACTTAAACCTTTGGACAGTGTAATGGGTCTTTGGGTTTGTATTGCTGCAGTAAAACACAATGACCAAAAAGCAAGTTGGGGAGGAAGGGTTTATTTGGCTTACACTTCCATATCACTAGTTATCATTCTTATTTGAACTTCTCTCCTCTCAGCTGACTTTAGCTTGTGTCAAGTTGACATAAAACTATCCAGCAGAAACTGTAAAGATTCTAGAGACTTTGGAAGTTGGAGTGGATGCAGGTATGAGCTACAAGCCTATGGGGACAGGGCTAACAGGTTCTGTCTTAAGAATATGATCTTTGGGTGCACACTGGCAAGAGTTGAATTTGTAATTGTCTGTATTATAAAGTTGACAGGATCTAGACTCATCAAAGAGACAGCTGTTTGGGCATTCCCTGTAAGGGATTATCCAAATTTGGTTAAGTTGGGAGATTCACACAAAACATATGTTATATCATTCCATGGGCTAGGAAACCACACTGAATAGAAAAGAAAACATGAGCTGAGCACAAACATATCTGCATCCTGACTGTCCACAGTAAGAACAAAGTGGCAGTCACCTCAGTCTTCTGCTCTCATAACCCACCCACCATGGGGTATTAGATGCTTGAACTGTGAGCCCTAATAACTGTTTCTGTGAGTAGCTTTTGTTACAGTAAGGTGACAAATAATATATCTTAATACAAACAGTGTCTTGTTAACTAGTGTTTCTACTTTGCTTTTCCAACAGTCTGTAAAGCAGAGATTAAAGTTCTGCACACTCGTCATTCACCCCAGTGTTTTGACAGCTTTCTTTACATAGATACTCGGTTTTCATATTTTTACATTTGCTATTCCAAATATTGCAATGAAACATGCATGTTTCACATATGCAGAAGAATTTTTAAAAGAATCCCTTAGTGTATTTAGAATTGCAATTACACAAATCTATGCTTCTGGAAACAAAGTCCCTTTTATTCTTCCCCTTGTAGCTGTGGGGATTGTATCTGTGGCTAGCTCAGCCAGATTGGAGCTGTGACTCCCGTTTTTCCCTTTCCTATATGGCTCCACAGTAGGGATGACTATAAGAGAAATCTGTGCAAGTCTGAAAAGGCAAGGGCGGCAGCGCAGTGTGGCTGCAGGGCACAGTTGCAGCGCCTGCACATCGAGCGCACCCCCTCAGTTGGTGTAGAAAAGCCATGGCTACTCACTTTTTCCAAATCTTCCTACTCTTTTTCTTCAGATTTCTGGCAACTGGACCATCATGTATGCTTCTTCAGGTCTAACAACAGCAATTTCTTAAAGGTCATGGGCATCAAGGATACTGGAAAAGGTACATGATTTTGTAGGTTCTCATTCTCCCATTCACATCTAACTTACTCTTATTGTGAATGGACTACATCCCGCCAGCAGTTCCTACAGGAGACACAAGGGCCACGGCCTCTCTCCCCTCTCCTCTCAGGACTGTGAGGTCCACTTCCCACAGGTCCTGCTTATCTGCATCTGTGGCTTGGCTTCACTGTTGAACCAAAATTGATACAGTATAGCCTCAGACTTTGCCAAAAAGTCCAATTTTGGTTTGACTTTATAATATGTGGAAATATGCATGTTTTTAAGGTTTTGAATTTTGTCATTAATTGTCATTAATTATATATTTTGCTTAATTTTCAGATAGGGTTTGGCTTTGTTCTCATTAACAGA
Organism: Uromys caudimaculatus; assembly: GCA_028551405.1. NCBI lineage: Eukaryota > Metazoa > Chordata > Mammalia > Rodentia > Muridae > Uromys > Uromys caudimaculatus. The sequence goes on from CM052715.1 coordinate 4,749,201, forward strand.
TTCTGTTACATTTGGAAGAATTCCCTGTTATGTATTTAGGCAACGATGACTGCTGCTGTCAGTGAAGCCATGAAGTAGAAGGGTTTTTTTCCTCAGTAACAAACCCATTGATGACAACAAGGAGTGTAGGAACTACAACTGCTCTCATTTTGTTGTTGGGTTGGTTTTTTTGGGGGGAGTCTTGTTGATTTGGATGGTTTTTGTTTTGTGTTTTGCTTTTCTGGTTTCAAAAGCCCCCAATTTTCCTGTGTCTATCTTCACTAAGCTATCAGATGGGGGAAATGTACAGAGGATCAGTTGTGATTAAAGACAGTAAACAAAGATAACTTCTTAAATATGCTAAAGGAACATTTTGAAGGAGTCAAAGATAAATTCATAATCAATGATGAAAGATTGAAAACTTTATGATCAAGGATGCCTGCTTTTACCCTTTTTATTCCCCATTGTATTGGAAGTTAGAGCCCAAGCAATTAGGCAAAGAGAGGAAGGGGAACAGAAGGAAGGCAGTTAAGACCTTTCCTGTTTACAGATGCTATTTACCAGTTCTAGCATTATGTGTGATTCATTACAGAACTTACATGTAAAAAGGACTGTGTATTCTTATACTACTGTCTTAGTGTTTCCATTGCTGTGAAGAGACACCATGACCAAGGCAACTTTTATAAAGGAAAATATTTCATTGGAGTGGCTTACAGTTTCAGAGGTTCAGTCCATTATCATCATGGTGGGAAGCAAGGCAGTGTGCAGACAGATATGTTGCTGAAGGAGTCTTGATCAGAATGCAGACAGAAGAAACATCTTCTGCAGGCAGCCAGGAGAAGGGTCTCTTCCCCACTGGGTGGAGTTTGAGCTCTAGGAGACCTCAAGGCCAGCCTACATAGGGGCACACTTCCTCCAACAAAGCCACACCTATTCCAACAAAGCCACAACTCCTAATAGGGCCACTTTCCATGGGCCAAGCGTATTCAAATCACTTAGCTACCAATAAATAATCTGAAAGAAAATTAAAACAATTTCACCTCTGACAGCATCACAAAGGAGAAATGCTTAGGAATGAATGTACTGTCCAATGTAGTAAAGGATTCACAGACTGGAAAATATGAAATGTTATTAAGACTTCTACTCAGATTGGAAGACCATACTGCTAAGGCACAGTCCAAACCTATCTTCAGACTCAGTGCCATCTCTCCCCAAATCCCAAAAATGTTTTGGCAGAAATACAAAGATTCTTTATAAGCTGCAAATGGTAGTCAAACACACCTGTTATCTGAACTACTTGGGAGACTGAGGAAGAGAATTGCTAGTTCGGGGTTTGCCTACCTGGCAGTTTAGTGAAGACTTTTTTCAAAATAAAACACAATTAACTGTGAAGGCATAGTTTGAACCAAGTGTTGTAGCTCAGAGGTAGAGCAACAAAAACTAAACTCCAACTTAGGCCAAGAATGTTAAAATACCAAAGCAAATATACATAATCTTTTGGTTCTTGTGATGTAATGTAAACACACACATCTGGAGATGTTGGTACGGGAATGTATGTACTGACTACGGGTCTGGGATGGAGCCCAGGATTCTGACAAATCCTGAGACCCTGCCCAGATCATTCAGAGACATCTCTGTTTCATCTCCCGCCATTCTGCTCCTCTGCTTTCCCGCCAAGCTGCAGCCTCACTGTCTTTATGTACACTGAGCATGCTCTTATCCTCAGAGCTGGGGAACTGTCTGCATTCCTCTATCCCCCACTATTATGGAATGGAGATGAAATATCTGTCAGAGGCTCACATCGTGGCCCTCAGTTGCTAGGACTATTGGGAAGATTCTAGAAACACACTGAAATGGAACCTAGTGTAGGAATTATGTCACTGAGGATGGGTCCTTGAGCATACCTTGTCCCTTTCTTTCCACTTGTCTATTGTGTCTGATGAGAGGTGAACAGTTCTCTACACAGCCTTTTGCCACCATGATGTTTTGCCTCGAAATAGTCTTAGAAACACGGAGTCAAGTAATCATCTATAGTGCACTTTCTGAAGCTATGAACCAAAATAAAACCCTTTTCCCTTAAATTCCATCTGCTGAGCATCTGTCACAGTGGCAAGTACCCAATATGCAGCCTATGCTCACAACTTCCTAATTGCTGCACATTTTCACCTTATACATGGGGTTACCATGTGTAAGAGAGTGCTTGCATTTCCCCAACCTAATACTACTACCCAACTAATGTGTTTGTAAAGTGTGTTTGTATAGGCTTGCTGACCTACTGTACTTCCCACTAGGATTGTAACCTTTGTGTCATTTTATTTGCTGGTATATGGCCAAAGCCTGGAAAAGTGCCCAGTACATAGAAGATATTTAGTAAAACCTCAGTAAGTACTATAAATCCATTCATGCAAAGCCAAAATCAGATGCCAATTCTTTCCAGTCTTATTAATTAAAAAGCAATGTAGCTGGGTGTAAGTGTATCTCTCTGAGTTTAAAGTCGTCGTAGTCTACAAGGTTGGTGCCAGCACAACCATAGCTGCATTGTGAGGCACACTGTCTCAAAACAAGCAACAACAACAACAACAACAATATAAGTACTCGCTAAGATTTGTTTCCTCATTATAGCATAAGACAGTGTTTTATTAAAACTGAGAAAAACAATGGAAAGAATTTTTTTTTACAAGTTCTCCAAGTGAGTGATAGGTGTGATGGTTAAGCTTGCTTGCCATCTTAACTGGATCAAGAAATACCTAGGAAGCAGTTTTCTCGGAGTGTTTTTGGAAGTGTTCAGAGACAATTTCATGGCAGCCGAAGGGGCCTTTGTTCCTGTGAGTGGCACATCCACTAGACTGTGAATCTGCATGGAACCACACGTGGAAGGCGGCAGAGCTGCCATCACGTGTTGGGCTCTGTTGCCTTTGTCTATGGACTCACACCCATCTTCAGCCTCAGTTGAGGACTGACACCAATGGTGCAGGGAGCCCTGAATTTCCGTCTTGGACCGGGACTATACCGTTGGCCCTCTCTCTGCCCCATTTAGATTTATTTATTTTATGCCTGTTTTTCTTGAGTGGCTGTCTGAACTACAGTCATGCCTGCTGCTAATGGAAGGCATAAGGCATCAGATCCCCTCTGATTAGAGTTACAGATGGCTGTAGGTATTGGGAATCCAACTTGGACCATTGTAAGATCAGTAAGTACACGTAATAGCTGTGCCATATCTCCAGACCCTGACACCCCACCCCCTTTTTGAGGTTTCAGTCTTGTACTGAACAAGGTTGTCTGTCTGATTCTGCAACATGCAAATAGACATGGTGGCCATTCAGCTTCCAATCACATAAAGCATAGTTTTGTTTCTCTAGAAGATCCTTAGTAATATGTTTATTTGGTATATTATAATTCTTGTCTTTGAGCTATATATAAACACAGGCATTACTGTGCATGTAAGGTTTCTTATATTGCACTCGTAATGCAGGGACAATTGAAGGCCACTTAAATCAGGCATGGTTCTCGAATTTTGATGACTCTGCTGTTTTCCCTATGCCAGTTTCAATTGAGATATTTTGTTGCAAAGATCCACTTGGGTGGTATCCAGTGAGGATACAGAAAATGAAGGCTGTGCTCTATTGTGAAGTCCAGAACTGCGAACAGCAGCATCATTTAACCTCTTAACATTGAGCAGACCCCAAATGACCTTTTTGATCTTTCTTTTTCTTTAAGGTTGATTTTCTTTTTATGTGCATGGATGTATACGTACAGCTCTGTACCACATGTTCAGTGACCCTGGAGTCCATAAGAGGGTATCAGAACCCCTGGAGCTGGAGTCATGAACCACCAATGCTGACAGCTGAACTGGGTCCTCTCGAAGAGCAGTCCAGGCTCCTAACCACTGAAACACCTCTTCTGCCCTGCCATTGGTATCTTAGCATTGGTGTTCTTTGTAACATAGTAGGGTGCTTACTGTTCATTCATTCTGCATTTTGTCTGTACTGATAGTTTCACTCTTCAAGGTTATCTTGAAGTCTTGTTATCTTGGCCAGCTCTCTGCAGAATGTAATGTTCCATCTCATATGAAACAAGGAAAACATGCATAAAAGATTCTCATTGAAATCAAAATGGTAGTAATGCCACCCCAAGACCTGGTGCTTTGCTGTGGATAGACTGATGCTTTAGTTTGTTTCATTTTGTCATAAATGTAGTTTGGACTAGAATATGGTCAATTTGTGTGTGTGTGTTTATATAAACAAATACAAATTGCATATGTGTATGTGTGTGATCTCTTGACTATATCTTCATTGCAGAAAATCTGAAATACTTATTTTTAATTACATGTCTGTATATACCACTGTATGAGCATGCTTATGTGAGTGCATGAGATCCAAAGGCATCAGATCCCCTGGAGTAGGAGTTACAAATGATTGTGAGCCATGAGACAACAATGCTGGAGGCCGCACTTGGTCCTCCAGAAGAGCAGTAAGCACTCATAACCACCAAACCTTCTCTCCAGTTCTAGAAATTTTTTATATGAAGAAATGAAACAATGTTACTAGCATGTCAGAAGTAACATGTAAGGCGTTAAGCCATACTGGCATGTTATGATGACGTATAATTGATAGGAAACTCAGTGCTCTTTTGGTAAGTTTATGAAAGACACTGAAGACAGAACAGCAGTTCACTAATGAAGAGGAATGAAAAAAGAAAGAAGGGCATGTCACATTGTGATGGTTTGTACATACTTGGCCCAGGGAGTGGCATGATTAGAAGGTGTGGTCCCGTTGGAGTAGGTGTGTCACTAGCTTCCTGGAAACTAGTATTTTCCTAGCAGCCTTCAGATGAAGATGTAGAACTCTCAGCTCCTCCTGCACCATGCCTTCCTGGACTCTGCCATGCTCCTGCCTTGATGATAATGGACTGAACCTCTGACCTGTAAGCCAGCCCCAATTAAATGTCCTTTATAAGACTTGCATTGGTCATGTCTGTTCACAGCAGTAAAACCCTAACTAAGACACACATACATAGTGCTTCTTGCACCAGAGGCAGATGATCTTACAATACACACAACACAGACATACACATACACACACACTTAATTGCTTTTCTGACAAGATAGCTAGGATTCCATGTAAATGAATGTATAGACTATCACTAATGTATAGACCACATAGGCTGATGAACACTGGAGCACGGGCAGTTTCCAAAAACAGATGACACTAGGCAACTATATATAGATGGATATAGAGATTGGACAGAAAAAGTGAAAAAGGCAGGCTTATTTTGAGGTAGGCAACTACTTCTCCACTCCAGGAGATTCTGCTCATTTCTCCTTTGCAGTAAGACATTCTCAGGAGCGCTTCTGGGACACACTCTGTACACCATAGCCAGAGGACTCTACCTAAGTGTTCCAACAATAAAGAGGGAACATGGGTGGGCTGAATGGAAACTGGTGCTATTTACTATCTATCTGTGAAAGGTAATAATTAAAGAAGTATGGCTTTAATCATTTAATTGCTGGGATAATGTGAAGATTCCACAGTCACTATCAAAGAATTGGAAAAGTGAGAAATAATTGCTTAGCCCTAAGCACATTTAGCATTGTGGTATGGACATTGAAAACGCTGAATGGTTTTATTCACATTCCTTGTGGCTGGAGGCATTGCTCTTGATTGGTGTTTATATAAGAATATGTATCTGTGCCTGAGGAACTGGGGTGCAGTGCTTTATTCTCAGCAGGATATGAACACAAGACAACGCCTTCAATGCTCAGGGAGCATGGAGAGGGCATAAGGACTGTAATAGCCAGAGGAAAGGGTAGAGAGTACAGTAAGAGTCACCCTCCAAATACTAGCCAGAGTAACTCCACAGTTAGAGGATGTTAGCGGAGGTTAGATGATAATGAGACAGCACAATTCCTGATAAAAGCAAGGATGGAGACGACATGAGCATGTAAGTTTCCCACCTCCAAGAGCTGTAATCACCTCTCCTGCTCTAACATGAGGTGCACTGTAATCCCAGGTTTGCTCAATTCTGCAGTAGTTTATAAAACATGGTTTGGTGGGGGATGGTGAGTGTTGATGGCTTTGGGAAAACACAGCCATCCCTGTAAGTGACCCTTACTGAATTCACTTTACTCATCAAGAGAAGCCTGGATGGGTCTTTTGTCTTTAACGTCCATGAGATGGATGTTATGGAGAAACACAGAACATCCTTTTTCCTGGGTGATCTGTCCCTAGCCCTGGTGGTGACTAAATCCTTATGTAAATCGGGCACAATAAGAGAGAAACAATAATCAATATTAAAATACAACAATGACAACAGTATAGGTACCTAGAGAGATGGCTCAGCAGTTAAGAGAACTAGCTGCTTCTCTAGAGGACCCGGGTTCAGTTCCCAGCACCCACATGGCAGCTCACAGCTGTCTGTAACTCCAGGATCTGAAACCGTCTCACATACATACATGCAAGCAAAACATCAGTAGACATAAAATACATTTTAAAAACTAACTACAATATAATAAAAGTATGAAAATGTGGCCTTTCAAATGCTTTCTTCTGTTCCATTATGAGTTAAAGGGAACTCTGCCATATAGGTTCCTATGTTTGAACACTTGGTCTCTGGATTATGCCACTGTTTTTGAGGTTGTAGAGCCTTTGGGGCTGATGATGGCCTATGAAGCAGAAGTAGGCAATCAGGGTGGGGTCTTGAAGGTTGATTGTACATGCCTTTGGTTCTAGTCTATGCTCTCTTTTCTGGTCACGAACATGGGAGGGATTGTTGTCAGAGGCTCAGGTCACCATGAGTACCATTTAGCCTCTGCCACATGATGGACTGGAACCCCCTGAGACTATACTAAAGCGATAAATCTTTACTCCTTCAAGTTGTGTCTGTCAAGTGTTTAGCCACAGCAGTAAGAAGAGTAACTAAAGCAACTGACACCTCTTATAGCACCTGTTACACTCACCTTTCTTGTGATGAAATGATAAAATATGCAGTTAGCTGAGGTGGAGGGAGTGATCCAGGCTAGGGGTGTATGTTAGGCTACAGCATTCGGGTTATTTCAACACAAGAACTGTGCCACTGCTCCCAGGTCATTTGGTAACAGAGATGGCTAAGTGTCCAATGGGCAGGAAGCATATACAGTGAGGACATGCCAGACAAGGTGGCGATTCACATCCTAGGTAAGCAGGAAGAAGAGAGATTTCATCGTGCTGTCCAGAGTAGTTCACAGTTGTTTCTGGAACTTTCCATTTAATTTCTTTGAGTTACAGTTGATTCTGAGTACTGAAGCTGCTGAAAAGAAACCTTGCGCACCAGAGGACTATTATATGGGCTTTTGATAGTGATCTAGTATTTTCCCAATATACATTTTATAGTGAAACTCTGCATGATTAAACACTCCCCTCAGTAACATAGTTGAACGTGGTGGTGCATGTCTGTTATCTCAGCAATCTGGGGACTGAGACAGGAGGGCAGCAACTTCACAACCATAAGCCGAGGCCCAAAAGAACCAAGCAGGAGATGTAACCAAAGAACCTTAATGTATCTGAGTATAAAAATATGATTGATGTTTCAATTTCCATATTGCCAGTCATCTTTTAAAATACTACTTGCCCAGTTTTGGTTATCCACCATAATATAAAGCCTATTGAAATGCTCTTTCCCTTTCCAACTCCATATCTACTAAAGGCCAGATTTTCTTCATGTATTCAAACCAAAATAACATTGAAACACAGGAATGCAGAGGCAAAGATCCAGCTGTTGTTAGGCCAGACTTAAAGATGTTTACAAGTAATGTGAGACAACGCTGTTCTCACTATTCTTTGAAAACATATTTTTAATTAAAAGCATTTTAGGTATAAAATATTGGTAACACATGTGCTAGCTATGAAGTTCTGGTCTCTACTACAAACCTGCTTCCCTGTGCCCTCTTCTGTGATGGAAGAGCCGGGCCAAGACTTGTGAAAGCCTTTCGCTTTGTTAGCTGGTGAAATGTTAAGCTTTGTCAATAGAGGGCACTGCGTGATAGTGCAGAGCTATAACCACAGGTAAGAACTGTTTCTGGATCCCAGCGCTCCATCATTACTTAGTGAGGAGATACAAGTCATATTCTTAGGGAATGTCCACTCCCCACCCCTCCTTTCATAAATACTTGTCTGTCTACATCCTCCCATTGCCTGTGGCATATCTTTTTGCACTGTCAACCTCTCAAGTGGTCTGAACCTCAACTCTGGACACTGATGCCGTTTTATATTCTATAGCACACAGACTAACTCAAGGCAAAGTTGGTGCACCTGTAATCCCAGGAAGGCTGAGGTTTACTGTGTTTGTTTCTTGATTTTCTTTTTTTAGGCTTTCCAGACAGGATTTCTCTGAGTATCCTTGGCTGTTCTGGAATTCAGTCTGTAGGCCAGGCTGGTCTTCAACTCAGAGATCCTTCTGCCTCTGCCTCCCAAGTGCTGGGATTAAAAACCATCACCGCCCAGCTTTGCTTCCATGTTCTTAACTATACAACAATAACAAACAAATGTAAACCAAGATAAAACAAAACAAAACAAAACAAAACAGACAGACAAAAGTCCTCATACTGAGATAACAGGTTTCTAACACGGTGTGAGTCCATTGCTGCTGGCCGACCCCTTCCTTCCCCACCTCACTTTTCAACACTTGCGTCCAGGAGCACATTTCCAAGAAATGGCTTCGGATGAATGTGCTCAAGGTACAGCTATGGTTTTGGTGCCACTGACCTGTTACATACAGACACTCTGAAGAACTCACTCTTTAACAGTTAACCGTTTGCTCCTCGCTAACATTTCCCTCCAGACAGGACCTCCTGCAGCCCAGCCTAGGCTCGAGCTTTACTACAGGCAGCTGAGGATTGAATTCCACCTCCAGAGTGCGGAGATTATAGATGCCAAGCTACTAATAGTTCTTTTTTTTTTTTTTTTTTTTAAATTCCACGTTCCAAATAATGAGTGTGGTCTCTCCTGACTGTACCTCTGGGTAGGAGAGACGGATGGCTCAGTGCTTAAGAGCACTTGCTGCTCTTCCAGAGGACCTGAGTTTAGTTCTCAGTACCTGTATCAAGCAGCTCATAATAATCCATAACTTTCACTCCAGAGGATCCTATGCCATCTTCCTGCCCCTAAGGAAAAACATGGCATACAATACACACACTCTCTCTCTCTCTCTCTCTCTCTCTCTCTCTCTCTCTCTCTCTCATCTCTCTCTCTCTCTCTCTCTCTCTCTCTCTCTCTCTCTCTCTCTCTCACACACACACACACACAAACACACACACCACAAATTCTTTTAATATAAGTAATTCATTCTTTAAAAAAAGTAATCCCAACATTTAGAGGGTGGGGCAGGAAGACCAGAAGTTTAAGATCATCCTCAGTTTCTCTAATGCCTGAGGTACGTGAGACATTGTATCAACTGAAGTGGGAGGAGGGCACTGAAGAGACAGTTAAGAGCATTTACTCTACAATTAGGAGGACCCAGAGTTTAGGTCCCAGCATTTAGGTAACAAAGTGTTCTCAAAAATGGATGTGGTTTGGACATGAAGATTGTTGATGACTGTTGCCTTGTGATTTTCATGTATCTCATTTTGAATTAAAAGCTAGAAATGCAATTTACTGAGGATTCGGTCTTTTACCATACAGTGCTACATACCATTTCAGGGTTTAGCTAGGAGGAAGGCTAACACCGGAGTTGGTCTCTTGACCTTGCATCTCTAGAACTATGTATCCAAATAAAATTCTTTTCTTTATTAAGTAGCTTGCTTGCTTCAGGTATTTTGTAACAGTAATGAAAAAGTAACAAATACTTTCCTGTTGTTACCTTAATATGAAATGAAATTATTACACTTCCCAAAGGGGTGGACTGGGGCTGGAGTGGCTCACCAGTTAAGAACACTAACTACTCTTCCAGAGCACTTGGGTTCAATTCCCAGTACCCACATGGTGGCTCACAACTGTCTGTTCAAGGGAACCTTCACTCAGGCATACATACAGGCAAAACACCAATGCACATAAAAATAAATAACTGAAAGCTTTGTTTTAAAAAGCTTGTTTTTCTCAAGTAGAAAATTCTGGAAATATTTGTAATGAATTTCTTACCATTACTGCAGCAAACTGCTGCCGTTGCCCAGCTTCAGAGGTTCAGTAAGGCTGCTCGGGGCTATGAACAGACTGGGGATAATGTACACATTTTAACTGTCAGTTAAATGCATATAGCTATCAAAAATCTGGTGTTAATTTTTTAATATGCAACTATTCTAGATTTGCTGTAGCAATATTAGGAAACAGAAATTATCATGGAGAATGTCTCCAGGTAGAAATGTCCTGTTAATCATTCTTTGTTCATTTGTTTGTTTTTGGAGACAGAGTTTCTCTGTTTAGCCCTGGCTGTTCTGGAACTCACTCTGTAGACCAGGCTAGCCTCAAATTCAGAGATCTCTCTGTCTCTGCCTCCTGAGTGCTGGGATTAAAGGCATGTGTTACCATGCTCAGCAATTCCTGTTCATTCTTTAAGAGGTATTATCTGTGGCTCCACAGATGGCTAAGAAGGTAAGAGTGTGTGTTGGTCTTCTAGATGAACAGAGTTCTGTTTCCTTACCCACACTGAGCAGCTGACAATGGCCTGAATTCCAGCTCCAGGGACTTCAATGTCTTCATCTGGTCCCTGCAGGCATATGTACTCATGTGGCATACATACACATAGACAGATTCAATACATAGAAATAGAAATAAATCTTTAAAAAAGAGATTATGTTTTAAATATTGAACAGCTTTTGTGATTGAGAGTATTCAACCATTAACGGAGACATAAAAATGGAAGCACTATCTTGGCTTGGCAGCACTCACCTATAATTCTAGCACTTGGGAAATTGAGGGAAGATAATTTTGAATTTGAGGCCAGTCAGGGTTACATAGTAAAATCCTGTCTCATAAAAAATAAAAAAGGGAAGTGGATTACGCAGTTAACCCTTTTAAAAATGTTTAGGCCATAGTCCTTTTTAAAGGAAAAATGAGAGAACATCATGTTGTAAGAATGTTTTGTTGCAGGAGGTATTTAAATGAACTGATGAAAACCCACCATGGACCAGGTTCCAAGTATTGTCTGTGAAGACATCTGCTGCTAAATGCAATCCAAAGCTTAGCCTCAGGAAGACTTCATGTTTAGTTGGTCTTAATTCCCTTTTAAACTTTAACATTTTGTTATTAATTATTATTAGTGTTTGTGTATATGATAGAGATAGGAGCACATGAGCCATGATGCACATTAAAAGGTAGAAAAACTGTGAAGTTGGTTTGCTTCTTCCTTTGTGTGGGTTCTGGTGATCACATGTATGTGGTCAGGCTTGTGGGGCAAGCATCTTTCCTTGATGAGCCAAGCATCTCACCAGTCCCACAATAGTAAACTTTGATTGAGTTTCAGAAAATATTTTAGGTGCTTGGAAGTTCAAATGAACAGTAAGTATAATTTATTTTGTTCATTCAATAATTTTAACCTTTGGATTTACCCAGTTTAACCTGTATTCTTTTTGTATGATCTCAATAATGAATTATTGGAAATAATTTTGCATTTGTTCACAGTTTTATTTTATTCAGGATATCTGAACATTTAATGACATGTACCTTATTTCAAAGGCAATAGGCATCAGTACCTCTTACTTAACACACACAAACACGGATAGAAGTATGCTTCAGGATCATTTGTGTGGTCCTTTGAATAGAAACAGCCCCACAGACTCATGGATTTCAATGCTTGGCCAACAGGGAGTGGCATTATTAGGAGGTCTAGCCTTGTTGGAGGAGGTGTGTAACTAGGGGATGGGCTTTCGGGTTTTAAAAGCTCAAGCCAGGTCCAGTGTCTCTCCCTGCTGTGGATCTAGATGTAGAACTCTCAGCTACCTCTCCAGCACTGTGTGCCACCATGCTTCTCACTATTGATGATAATGGACTGAACCTCTGAACTGTAGACCCATCCCAAATAAATGTTTCTTTTTCTAAGAGTTGATGTAGTCATGGTGTCTCTTCACAGCAACAGAAACCCTAAGACAATAATGTCTACAAATATTAACAGATACTCATAATAAAGTCAACCGATTGTTTTCCTTGGTTCTTTTCATATAGAGACAACGGCATCATTTTATCCCCAAGTATCCTGCTTCAGTTCTTACAGAAATGTAACAACATTACTACTGAACTCCAGATTCAGGCCAGGGGCTATTGATATTAGGTAGGGAGGAGTATATTTTGGGGAATAAGAGAATGAAATTTCCCATCATTAGATAAATGATAAAGCAAATTGTAGAAAGTGTAAGAATGCACATACCTGGCCACCGCACCTTGTGGTAGTGACGTCCATGCTTCTTTTGCAGGGTCCCAAATCTCTGTTCTTGCTTAGTCCCACCACGTTCTCCTTCACCTGAGCCAACATTTAGGCTTCTCCCTGGACCTGCCATACCTTCATCTACCCTCAGGAACTTTGCACTGTCTCTACGGTTCCACTCCATATGTAGACTTCCCACATCCTCCTCCAGTGTCTAGTCCGGTAGCTAATCCTGACCTTTTCATCCATGTCTTTTTCATAGTCTACAAGATTTAGGCTAGGTCTCACAAGTATACAAGCCTAGTCTTCACTTCCCTGCCTTCCACAGGATTCTCTCACATAACACCCAACCTTTGCACTCATACCTATCAGCACCCAGACTTGAAACAGGAAGCACATCCTGTATACCAGCCCAGTCCCGTCTACCCACCTGACTGCATTCCACCCAAGCTACTTCCAACCTCTTTCCACCCAACCTGCACCTACTGTTCTTCCCCCTCCACTCTGTTCTATTCATAACTAACTTAAAACCAACAAAGAAGTCCACATGCTCCTGCTCCGATCTCATCACAGGAATACCAACAATAAGGCAGATCAAGGCAGTATCTCCTTTCCAAAACCCACTAGTCCTTTAGAAATGTTTGCCATGAGAATTACCTAGATGAACTCCAGGACAATTAAATTAAAAGAACGGTAATAAGACTTCTCAAAGAAATCAAGGAGTTGAAAGAAGACAGAAAGAAACAGCTCAGTAAAGTCAAGGAGAAAAATTTAAAGGCGAATAAACATCTGAGTGAAACCTAAGAAAACACAAACATGAGGCTGATGATGGATGGAATAAAGAATGATGGGGACCAGTGGGGACTTGAGAATGGAACTCAGTAGAGATGGGGGCACTGACAAGGACTCAAGGTGAAATGAAGATGGAGTTGAAACACCCTACATCCCAACTAGAAAACTCAAAGGGAAGCCTTATAAGTAAAATGAACCAAACAGATGACAGAATATCATGTTTCAAAGATAAAACAGAAGATCTAGACCACGTAAGCAATGAACATGAAAACATTTAAAATACACAGGAAAAGAACACAGAAGAAATTAAAAGCAAAACAAAACAATACAAAACAAAACAAAACCAAAAACCCCATACCTTCAAATCATTGGCATAAATGAGGGAGAAGAATTCCAAGTCCATGGCATAGATCAGATCTTCAACAAGATCATAAAAGAAAACTTCCCCAGACCAAGGAAAGACATACTCATACAGATTTAAGAAGCAGGACATAGAACACCAGAGAAGACTAGAAAAGAAAATCCCCATGGCATAGTCAAAATACTAAGTATATATCACAAAGTGTATGGAAAGTTGCAAGAGAAAAAACTTGGCAGTAGCCAAAACCTCTTGTAAGATGGGCTCAACAAGAGGAAGACTATTCCTGGTACTGGAATCTAAGGACTCATTGCTGCTGAAATCATCCTATTGGAGTGCCTGCTATGAATGTGCTCAACCAGAATAATCCCTTTGTTCTTATACTCACAGATAAGTGTAGTCTTCACCTCTCATTAAGGAAACCTCTCTTTGCAACAGTTGGATACCACTATGGAAAACCACAACCAACTAAAATGCAGTGTTGTGGAGCCTGGTCCCAATGGATACAAATCACCTTCGTACTTAAGGCTCAGGGAGCATTGCAAGAGCCAGAGGATTACAAAATGCTGTGCAATTGTGTCTCCTAGTAGTGTCAGAAGCTACACCCATAAAAATCTCACTGACATGACTGCCCAAATGTGAGCTGAACCAGGATGATACCAAAGAACATGCCAAAGTGGATAGGGAAATTCTATGGGGCCTCAAGGTTACACAAATAACTACAGCAACTCAGTAAAGCTGGGAGCCAGAGGGCTGGCCCGCCCCAGGGATGAGCACACCAATTGGTTGTCCAGTGCCCAATAGACAGCACTGAAACATACCTACAAGTAACACTATATGGACTCAGCACGTTCTATTTGGGAATGTATGTGTATATGCAAATACATTCATGTATGCAACTTACGAAAGAAGAGGCCATGAATTTGAAGGAGAGTGTGGAGGGGGACATGGGAGGTGTCAGAGGGAGGGAAGGGAAGGAGAAGTGTTAGGGTTTCCACTGTTGCAATGAAACACCATGACTAAAAGCAAGTAAAGGAGGAAAGCGTTTACTTGGCTTACACTGCCATATCTCTTCATCATTGAAGGAAGTCAGGGCAGGACCTCAAAAAGGGCAGGAACCTGGGGGCAAGAGCTGATGCAGAGGCCATGAAGTTCTGCTTATTGGCTTGCTTCTCGTGGCTTGCTCTGCACATTTCCCTTTAGAACTCAACCGCAAGCCCAAGGATGGCACCACCCACAATGAGCTGGGCCCTCCCCATCAATCACTAATTAAGAAATGCTCTATAGCTGCAGCTTATGTCAGCATTTTCTCAATTGAGAAAGGCTAACTCATCTACTCAGCTTTTGATGAACAGGACTAAAATTTAAATTGCCAACTGTTTTTGCTTTCATTAAATGTTGCTTGGCTTTATTCAATCCAATCTCTTATCAAATATTTACTAAATATATTTATGACCAAGGAATTCTGCCTGACAGAATTTGGGGGAGTCAGAATCAATGTAATCTAGAAAAACTGTAGAATGCTTGGGGAGAGGGCTGAAGAGAATTGTACATGAACTGAACCACAGACAAGTGTAGTTTATTTTGAGACAAGAACTGGCATAGAGCGGAAGAAGCGTGTATGGAGATTTCTATTTCATGTGAGTAAGGAACATCCAGAAGGTTTACAGAGACGGAGAAGACTAAAGACTGAGTAAGACTGACAGTTATTTGGGAAGCTACAACAAAATACTACTCTACATTAGTGCAATGGTTTAGTTAGTAAAGGTTTTTACTAAAGACTTGAGTTTAATACCAGGACCACATGGTTGAAGGAGACAGCTGACTCCCTGATCTGCACACACACTGTGGTATGCAACTCCCCCCTCCCCCAATAAATAATTGTGACAAAAACCTATCCAACTGTCATAGGAAGTCTGGGAAGCCCAAGAAAAAGACAGCTGGTGTCTGCTAACAGCAGCTCCCTAGACTGTCAACTTTCTATTGCAGTCTTACCTTGCATGGTAGAGAGGCAAAGGGATTCTCTCAGAACTCTTTTAAGAAGTATTTATACAATTTCTTTCGTTTTTTAATTTGGTGGACGTTAAGCTTCGGTGATTATTTTATTTTTTCTATTTTATAATTTTTTATTACATGTATGTATCTCTGAGTGGGCATGTGCACATGAGTTCTGGTACCCACAGTGGACAGGTTGTTAGATCTGGAGCTGGAGTTACAGATGGTTGTGAGCTACGTGATGTGCTTGCTGGGAATTGAATTCAGGCCCTCTGAAATAACAGTAGGTGTGCTTACTACTGAGCCCTGATTATTTTAATATTAATATTTAATGTATGATTTTTGTTAGTTTGTTTAAGAGAGGGTCTTGCTATGTAACCCTGGTTGGCCTGGAACTTGCTGTATAGCCACTCAGAAAGAGAGGGGAGAAGGGAGGGGAGGGGAAGGGAAGAGAGGAGGGGGCAGAAGGGAGGAGAGAGTCAAGTTCTAGGAAAGCCAGCTAGAAATGCTGTCTCAGGAATTCTCCCTTCCCACCCAAAAGAAGTTCTTGGAGCTGGAATTTGAAGATTAAAAATCAAAAGACCTGTTCTAGTTTCTCGGAAGATGACGTGTAAACATTATTAACAATTTAAATATGCTCGAAATGGTCAGCACGCAGGAAGCCAAGGCGAGATTACCACACTTTCAAGTCAGGATGAGTTCGAGATCATCCTAAACTAGTGTAAAAAGAAAATATCCAGGTGTGGCTGTGCAAGCCTTTAATCCTAGCCCTGGGGAAGCAGAGATAAAGCGCAATAAGAGTCCAAGGCCAGCTAGGGCTAACTAGTGAGACCTTGTCTAAACAAAATTCAGTAAAAACAAGTACGCTAAAAGTGGACCGAGACCAGTAAGGAGAAATAGAAAAAATTTCCAGTTTATGTTTTAGCTATTTCAAGTCTAAAGTAATACTTTAAGAACTATAAAAGTATACACTATTCTGATTTTCCCAATGTCTACTGTTATGAAAATTTTTGCGAGGCTTTCCAGTGACGCGGGGGTGGGGTGGGGGGTGGGGACCAAAAAACAAAATAAAACCAGAAACCAGACAAACCCGAAGCGAGATTGAGTTATTGAATTCCACGTTGTCCAGAATCAGTTCTCCGCACTTTTTTCTTAAGGTATAACATCCTAGGAGAGACGGGTGGCGACTTTCTGTGGCGCTGAGGTGGGGGCAAGCCGGCGGAGGCGCGCTCTGTCGCTGGTCAGCCGGTGCGGCTCGCCGCTCGCACGTGACGACTTTCCGAGAACCTGCGCCTGGGAGCTTCTGATTCTGCTGAAGAGTCTGAGCTACTCCGGAGCCGCCCCTCGTGACGTCACTAGCGCGATTCCTCTAGCTGGCCAATCAGAAGATCAGACTTCAGGGAAGCCCCGGGCGGTGGGGGCCGCCAGGGCGCGTGCGCAAGGGCTCCGCGTGGCTATATAAACATGGCTGGCGGAGCCGCGCTGGGGTCTGTGGGGAGCGCGTGTCGGGAGCTTTTGGACTCCGCGGGTCTGTAGGATTTTGAATTTCTGGCGGGGAAGCGCAGAGTTAAAGCTCTCCGGGTGGGAACTGAAGTGACGCCTTGAGGGAGCTGCCGGTCCGGGCGCTTCTGCCGCGGGACCCGGGCTGAGCGCGCACGTGTGAGCGCCGCGGAGGGAGTGCCCGGCGGTGTCGCCGCCAGCCGGGCCCGGAACGCGCGTGTGCTCCGCGATGCTGCGGCGCCCGGACTGCACCCGAGTCGCCTGCCGCCCGCCCCGGCTCGCCTCGCCTCAGCTCCGGGAAGGGCAGCGTCGCTGCCACTGAGCCTCCGAGGGCATGCCGGCGGGCCTCACGGAGCCGGCCGGCGCCGCTGCTCCTGTAGTCTCAGGCGCCTCGGGGGCCGTGACCATGGCTCCGGTCGCCGCGCTGCCCGTGCGGGTGGAGAGCACCCCGGTGGCCCTGGGCCCTGTGACTAAGGCTCCTGTCAGTGTCTGCGTGGAGTCTGTGGCGCCCCAGCCCTTGCCAGCCCCAGTGGGAACTCTAGTGACCAAAGTGGTTCCTGTCACTGCCCTTCCTAAACTCGGCAGCCCTAGGCTGCCCGCTCCTCAGATAGTCACCGTGAAAACTCCTGGCACCACGACAATCCAACTACCGGCTAATTTGCAGCTTCCTCCAGGTATGTGGAATGAATACCCCTGCTTGCCCGAGGTGTCTCGGGGACATGGCATCCCACCCCAGCCCCTGTAACTCTGAGGAACTTAAGAGCCAAGAGAGCCCTTCCTAGTCTTGACTTTGCAGCGAGTCTGTGGGCAGTGATTTGGCCTTACCATTCCTAGGTTGATTACTGCATTTCGTACTTAAAGAAGCGGTCCTTTCACCAAAGAGACAGACCTGGAAGAGGCACTCTCAGGACCGCCCTGGAGGAATTGCCTGGCACCTAGATGGGGACATAGGGCCGGACTCTCTGGAGTTAATTTTCATGTGGAGAAGAGACCAGTAAAAAGATGCCTTTTTTAAAAGAAAGTTTTTGAAACTTCAGGCAAAGAGATTTTTAATTGAAGCGAGTTAAAATAAGTTTAAAACCGAAGCTATTAGTTCCATTTTGTTTTGTTTTTGCTTTGAGACACGATCTCCTTTAGCCCAGGCTGGCTTTGAACTCCGGCGTGTGTAGGAGTGGATTACCTTAAATTCTTGTCTCCTTCCAAGAGCTAGGATTACTTGTATGTGCAACTGCGCCTGGCCAAATACTTCGTGCTATACCATCTTAAATGTGCAATAAATGTAATTTTAAGTTAAAAGAATCCTTTGGTAGGGAACAAGTGCCCAGGTTTCTCTGTGCCAGGAACTGCCCTTGTGGACCAGGCTCAACTGGAGCTAACGGAGATCCGCCTGTGTGCTGAGATTAAAGGCGCTCACCACACTCCTGACTTTTTGTTGTTAATTATTTAATTTTATTTCATGCGCATTGGTGTGAGGGTGCCAGATTCCCTGAAACTGTAGTTATGGACAGTTGTGAGCTGCCATGAGGGTGCTGAGAATTGAACTTGGGTCCTCTGGAAGAGCTGCCAGTGCTCCTAACCATTGAGCCATCTCTTCAGCCCTCCTTGGTTTTCTTCTTTGGAGGCTTATTACCCTGTTGGGCTGTTTTATGATTTGCATAAAAGTTTCGCTTTGCAATAATTTGCATACTGTAAATATTTTTACTGTTGTCACTTGTTCCTACTATATCTGGATTGACATCTCTTTTTATAACTCTGGCTAATTTTCCATCATGATTCTTTAGAAAATGTTTTCTATGCCTTTAGAACGAGATTTCGACCCTTCTTCCACTTCTGTAACCCATACTTTTTTTTTCAGAATATCTTATAATTCCTTATTATTATATCTTTGTCCTTGGATTGTTCCACTTCCACCATGTCTTCAAACTGTCCTTTCCTTGATCTATTCTGTCGCTGAGATTTTCCACAGAATGTTTGATTTGTCTTTATTTCTAGCATTGCAGGTTAATTTTTTCCCCCTTAAGTATTTGTTGAAATCTTTTTTCACATAATCCTTACTTTATTCATTTGCTCATTTGTGTCTTTGAACATACTTTTAATCATTGTTTTGAGTTCTCTGAGGTTTCATCTGACTGACTCTTACTAGATGTCTTTGCTGAAGAATTGTGAATTTTTGAAGGAGCTTTGTTGTCTTGGCTTTTTGTGTGTTTCATGTTAAACCGTGTTGGGATTTATATATCTGATGCTGTTTCTTTATTTGGTTTATTATTTTTTCCACTGTATGCTTTTAGTTTAGGTATTTGCAGTGTTGTGGGAGTTGGGTGTGGTAGTTGGAGAGTGTGTAGTTCCAGAAAATAATTCCTCAGATCAGGGGCCTCTGAGTACCTAGTGTAAGTTCTACATGATTTCTGGGGTATGATTTTAATTGGAAAAGCTTTCATAGCTGCTTGCCATTAGCATTATGCAATTGTCATAGCGGCCATTTTGACTTTAATTACATTTGGAAGATGAGCAATATGTACGTATGTATGTATTGTATATATGTATACATACATATGTGTATGTATATATGTATTGTACATATATAATTAAAAATAACAAATCTTTAAAAAAGAGACATTGAATTTTGTCAAATTTATTCTGCTTCTGTGTGAGATGTTCATATAGTTTTTGTGGGTTTTTTTTTCCCTGTAGATATGGTATTTTACTTAATGTTTAGTTATTGAACCAACCTTTGAGATAATGTCCTATTGTCCTATGTGTGTATAATACTTTTGCTATGATACTAGATTTAGCTTCTGATAATTGATTGGGAGATTTTTAAAAGATTTATTTATTTATTATATGTAAGTATACTGTACTGACACTTTTTCTTCTCGCTCTGGCCTCGCTCGATGTGGCTGTCTTCAGATCTCATTATGGATGGTTGTGAGCCACCATGTGGTTGCTGGGATTTGAACTCAGGACCTTTGGAAGAGCATTCAGTGGTCTTAACCACTGAGCCATCTCTCCAGCCCCCCCATTGGGAATTTTTATATGCATGTTCAAAGGGTTTATAATTTGTTGTGATCTCTTTGCCTGTTTCTAGTATGATGCTGACCTGACAAAATGAGTTAAATGTTTTTTACTTGAAGATGTCAAGTATTAGCATTTTTTTCCCAGGATTTGGTAGATTTGACCAGTAGAGCCCTGTAAACTTGGGCTTAATATATGAATGCTTTTTTGATTTGTTATTTACATTTTTTAGACTTCTATTCAAATTGTCTATTTCTTCATGATAAAGCTTAGTACTTTTTATATTTCTATAAATTTGTCTCTTTCATGTATAAATTTATCTGGCTTATTGATTTACAGTTGTTTTAGGATTCTTCCTCTACAGTTTGTTCAGAAACAGACAGAATGCCTGTTGAGCAGCCACCGTACTTGGCTATGAGATTACAGTGGGAAGAATAATAAGGCCACACTATGAGTGTACAACTGGGTGCTAAGGGCAAGTTAGAAGGACTGCATCCTTGATCATTCCACATAGAAGTTTCTGAGTCTTTTTGCCTAGTTAGTATGTCAGGATTTTGTTGTTGTTTGTTTTGTTTTATTTTTGAGACAGGTTATCACTATGTAGCAATGGCTGTTCTGAAACTCAGAAATCTTCCTGCCTCTGCTTCCCAATCCTGAAATTAATCCCTTGTCACCGCACTTTGCAAATGTTTTGTTACTCTTTTCAAATAGCCAAGTTCCCGGCTTATTAATTTTTCTCAATTATTTTTCTGTCCCATATTATATTTATCTTTGTTTTAATCTTTACATTTCTTTACATGTAATTTTGTTTTAGTTTTTATTTTGCTCTACCAGTGTTACAAGGTTATGGGATGTTAATGGTTTGAGATCTTTTTTTTGTTTATTGGTTTCTCCAGACAGGGTTTCTCTCTGTAGTTTGATTGCTGGGATTAAAGGTGTGTACCACCACTGCCCAACTCTGGTTTGAGATCTTTATAAGATTGACTTTTGTAGGTATAAATTTTCTTGTAAACATTACATTGACTACACCTCATAAATCTTACTATTCCATATTTTCATTGTCACTTATCTATGTATATTTCTCAATTTCCTTTAAGTTTTTTTAAATTGACTCGTTGGCTTCTGAATGTATTTCTTAATATCTGTATATTTGTAAATTTATCAACTCTTTTCCTGCTATTAATTTCTGCTTTCATCCTATTGTAGTTGGGCTCAACACATTTACGATTTCAGTGCTTTTAAATTTATCAGAGCTTGTTCTGTGTACTAATATAAGTGGTTTTTTTTTTTTAGATTTTATTTATATTTTTAATTGTGTATCTGCCTTGTTTGTCTGTATGAAAATATGTTCATGAATGCAATCGCTTTCAGAGTTTAGATCCCCAGGAGGTAAAGTTACAGGTGATTGTGAGTCTCCTGTTGTAAGTACTTGATGCTGCTAATGAGCTCAGGATCTTTTGAAAGAACAGGGAGTATTCTTAACCTCTGAGCCATCTCTCCAGTACCTCCTACCCCCAGGTAGTACTGATTGGCCTGAAATTTGCTTAAGTAAACCAGGCAGACCTTGAGATTGCTGTCACTTCTGTACAATTTCCTGTGTGCTGGGATGACAGCTGTATACCATCACACCTAGTTTAAGCAGTCCATGTTTAAAATTTTTCTCTGTACAGTTAATTTGTGGGGTAAAATATTCTCTGAATGTATGCTATGTTTACTTAATTTAAACTGCTTTTTAAGTCTTTGTCTTCCTTATTGGTATCCTGTGTTTGGTGGTGTTGCTAGGCATAGTACTCAGAGTAAATGCTTCTACCTTCATCTGTATCCCCTTCTTTGATCTGTCTAGTTCTATACTTTCAGTGAAAATGGAGATTTTACAAGTGTTGAGCTGTTTTTCTTTATATTTATTTACATTTTTTCTTTATGTATTTAGGCTTTGTAGTTTCGTTGTTACCTGTGTTAAAATCTGGTGGGTGTTTCTAGACTCGTGTGTGTGTGTGTGTGTGTGTGTGTGTGTGTGTGTGTGTGTAAGTTGCTGACGGGTTGCTTAGTTCATTGCCAAGATGTATGCATAGCATGTGCAGGGGAGGGTCTAAGGTTGCCGAGTGCATTTTTAGGAAAAGCTGTGTGCATAGCCCAAAACACGTAAAATTCAAGGTTGCTCTAGACTCAACTGCTTCACTTTGGTGCGTTTGTATTTTAAATATTGCAGCTTCCTCATTTTTTTGTGATCTTTGTCATTACAACAGACTCCCTTTTGTATTCCTATTGGTAGGGTTTTTTTTCTTGATTCTGTTTCATTTGATAATATTACAACTACTTTAGCTTCTATTTGCTATTGTGTGATATATTTCTTATTTTTTTCCACCTTTTTTTGTTTTTTTTTTGAGAGTGGGTCTTCATATTTAGCTGAGATTGCCCCAAACTCACTGTATAGGTCAGGATACTCTTGAATTCTCAGCTTCCCACATGCTGGCATTATGGGTTGAACTACCATGCCCAGTTTCAAACTTGCTATATTTTTAAATCTCAGACAAGTCTTAGGAAAATAACAAATGATTGGGTATTATTTTATCCAGTCCTATACTTTTGATATAGTTGAATTTAGATTTGATATTTATTTTTGTTTTCTATTTTCTAGTGTTTCATCTTTCTTCTGTTTCAATTAAGAGGATTTATTTTTGTATGCCATAGTTTCTTCACTTATGTTTCAGCATTTTGAGTGCAGATCAGTTCCTCTAAGGAGATATTTAGCATGGGCACAAGACTGGCATGCTTCTCTTTGAGTGACATCTTTGCTATAGGAGTAGGCTGCTGTGTGGACCTGAGTGGTACTTTTGTCTTTCCCACTGTTTTCTCCCAACAGAGATGCCTTCCTTATAAAAGAGCTGGAGTTAGGGTCCTTGGCTCTGACTATTCTTAATGGCCGTCTGAGGGATTACATTGTGAAGTGGGAATTCTGGGAAGGAAAAGAGCATTATCTTAGGGTGAGCCTACCTTCCTATGGATGGCCCTTACCAGATGCTTAATCTGCCCAATGGAGTTAATTCGTAAGGGGCAATGGTACATCTCTGCCTAGGGTAGACTCCATTCTTCACTCTAACAGTGTTATGCTTGTAATGTTTTGGGTTTTGCAGCATGTTGAATGCTTTCATAGTTTCAGGTTAAAGATGTTCTGGAAAAGTCTGTGCAAATATTCTAAAATTTTGAAATAGTCATTTTGATGAGGGATGCTCAATCTGTATGGCATGTCTTCTAGGGGTTTTCTGTTCTCTTTGTTTGATCAGCTTATGTAGCATTGGGCTGTTCCTGTACCATCTTTAAAAAGATATTTTGTTTTATGCATATGATTGTTTTGCCTATGTGTATGTCTGTGCACCACTTGTATGCAGTGTTCTCAGAGGCCTGAAGAGGGCATCGTTTCCCTGGAACTGGAGTTCAGGAGAGAGTTGTAGGACTCTATATGGGTGCTGGGGATAGAACTCCAGTCCTCTGCAAGAGCATCAAGTACTGTGGAGCCATATCTCCAGCCTCCTGTCTGTCTCAATGGAGTATTATAATGTCAGTATCATGAAGGAAAAGTATTGACCTTCAGGAGTATCTTTTCTTAGGCTTAGATTTTAAATTTTTTTTTTTAATTTTATTTATTTATTCATTTATTTATTATATGTAAGTACACTGTAGCTGTCTTCAGACACCCCAGAAGAGGGCATCAGATCTCATTGCGGATGGTTGTGAGCCACCATGTGGTTGCTGGGATTTGAACTCGTGACCTTCGGAAGAGCAGTCGGAGCTCTTAACCGCTGAGCCATCTCTCCAGCCCCTTAAAATATTTTTGTATTGCTATTTTTTTTTCTTTTTTTTTCGTACAATATACCCCCATCTGGCCTTGAGCCTGTATTCCTTTAGGCTTAGCTTCCTAGTCCTAGAATTACAGATTTGTGCTGCATGCTCAGCTAAAGTAGCTTTGAATGAAAACATTTTACCATCTCATAGTAATTACTGAACATGGAGTTCAGTGTATGTTAGGCATTTATTCCAAGCAGTTCCCAGTGTTGAAATGGGAAACAAAAGTATGTGATGTTTGTGTTTTATTTAACAGCTTCAGAGTCACAGTTGCTTTTCTTTTTAATTATAGGAACAGTTTTGATCAAAAGTAACAGTGGTCAGTTGATGCTGGTATCTCCTCAGCAAGCTGTAACAGGAGCCAAGACCACAAGTAACATAACTCCAAGACCAGCAGCACCAGCAAACACTCAAACAGTCAAGATCTGTACAGTGCCGGTAATCTACCTTAATCTTCTCAGTTTCCTGCCACTATCTTCATATAAATATGTCTATGCTTGCCAGTAAAAATTTGAGATAATTTTGCCCAACTTTAAAATTAAGTGTTAATTTGGATTTGATACTTGGTAATTGCTAAAATAATGAAAGTTGTACCTTCATACTCAGTGATTTTATTGTTGTCAAAGGACAGTGTGCATCTGCTGAAAGAAAATATCCATGGTGAGTCAGGTATTTAGATGTGTAGATATGTGGTTATGTGCCTTTATGTGTGGTCCTATGTGGGGTATGCAGGCCAAAGGCTGATACCCATTGGGCATCTTTCTCAGGTGCTCTTCAATTTATTTTTTCAGATGGGTTTCTCATTGACGTTGGAGTTCACAAGTAGACTAGACTGGCTGATCAGCAACCTTCCAGGACACTCCTGTCTTTGCCTCCCCGGCAACTGCCCACCTGTTTTCCTTGTTTTGTTTTTTACTTTTATACAGTATTGGAGTCTGAACTCAGGTCTTCATGCTTATGAAACAAACACTTTACTGAGTGAGCCATCTCCTCATCTCCGTTTCACTTTAGATTTGTAGTTAGTAAGACTCCTATTTAAAGTATTTTCTTCTGTACATTATAGAAATTACTTCTAAGTAATTGAGGGATCTGCTTTAATATTTCATTAGTTTTGCCTTGTTTGACGTGACTTTATATAGATGTTGGTCTTTCTATTTAACTGAAATTTAGTGTGTGTCAGTGAGTTTAAAAAATATTCTTATGAGCATTTTTATTTAACTAGAAAATGCTGATGTTGAGATATTTTGGTTGGTAAAGTACTTGTACCCAAGTTTGAGGGTTTGAGTTTGGTCTCCAACACTCACTGTATGCCAGGTGCATAGATAGTATGCACCTGTAATCACAGCACTGAAATCAAGAGGATTCCTAGGGTTTGCTGGCAGCTGGTGGAGCCAAATTCAAGAGCTCCAGGTTCAGTGAGAAATAGTGTCTGGAAAATTAAGGTAGACAACAATTGAGTAGGCAGCCGATGTCCGAGGTCAAAGGTTGACGGCCTTCCTCCCTCTCCCCTTTCCTCATTCCCTCCTTCCTTCTGACATTTTACTTTATTACTACATTTGTTCACCTCGTGTGTGTACATGTAGGGGTGATGTGCATGCCATGGCTGCACTGTGGAGGTCAGAGGACAGCCTTCAGAAGTCACTTCTCTCTTGCCAGGATGCAACTTAGATCATCATACTTTGTGGCAAAGCTCTTTTACTCTTTGTGCCATCTTTCCTGTCCTTCCAGTTTTGATACAAGTTGATGGGTTAGTTAGTTTCTCTGTCAGTAGTACATTTTCCTTCCTCTAATTTTGTTTAGCTGTGGGTGGACAGATTTTTGTTTATAATTAAATATTAAGTAAGAATCTATGTTTACTGTATGTCAAATCAAGTTTAAGATTTTATATTTTATTATTTGTGTATGATATGTGTATATGAGTGTGGGTGCATACATGCTACAAACTTTAGGACTCAGTTCTGTCTTTTCACCATAGGATCTGGGGTCATAGTCAAGGTGTCAAGCTTGTATCCTCTGAGCAGCTTTGCTGGTCAAAGTTTAAGATTTCAATGCTGAATGTTATTGAGGTTACTTGATTGGAGAATTAGTATAAAAGAAAAGGTTAGTTTATGAGTCAGTTGCCTTCTTTAAGAATGTCGGCTGACCAACTGACCAGTTAAGCTTATAGTATAGAATGTTGGTAAAATACAGTATATACCAAATAAGTTTGCTGAAAGTCTTTTCATTTTGTTCACAATACTGGTTGATTTAAAATGACTAATATTGACTGGGTGTAGTGGCATGTGCCTTGAGGCAGAGACAGGTAGAGCTTTGTGAGTTCCCGGCCAGCTAGGCCTATGTATTGAGATCTAGATTAGCCACACCTGCACAGTGAGACCCTTTCTCAAAAGTATGTAAATGAACAAAATGACTAGTGCCAATAACTGTGTTATCTTTGTCCTTTTCTCTCAGAATTCTAGCTCACAATTAATGAAGAAAGTAACAGTGGCGCCTGTTAAAAATTTGACACAGATAGGAACTACTGCGGCAACCACTGCCTCCAGTACTTCCTCAGGACAAGTAAGTGGTGTGTGTGTGCACTGGCTGTTTTCTCACGATTATTCAATTATTTCTTGCCAGATATTTTAGCATCTATGAGATGTTGAAGGCATATAATATATGATGCTGTTTATCAGACAGTGAACTGTCAATGCAGAAATAAGAAAACATGGTGTCTACCATTATTAGTCATTTATTGCATAAATGCATTAAAGTAATATAAATACACACCAAATACCCCATGTATTGCAGTCTCCAGAAGGAGGTGCTAAAATAGAATTTGGATAGGTTATTTGTTAGGAGTCAATACTTGTGAAGAGGATAGTAAGTTTAAGCTAGATTCAGGATTGAAAAAGTTTCATTCAGCCAACCTAAAAGAGAACATTGAAGTATATGTCCCTTGTCAGCATTGTCCCACAGGTAGTCAACATACTCTTATGGGCTTTATTGGACTCTGCTTGGAAAATAGTACGTTTGTCCAAGGTCTCTTTGCAGCAGAGGATAACTGAAAGTTATCCAGTAGCATTCTAGTAGCCAAGACTCTCTTTGCAGTGGCTCACTGAAATCTATATCTTGTATATATACTTCTTATATGTGTTCTACATAAGTGTTCTGGGATGCTGTTGGGCTTCTTTCCTGGAGAAACAAAGAGGTTAAAAGGATAGTCAGTACTCCTTTATCCACCTTGTATTGCCCTCACTCTTGCCTATTGCCTATGCTGGTCTTGGGAGTTGCCTACTAGTAGACTTGAATCTTAGAGATCTCTGGAACTGTATGCTTCTGTCCTGTCTTGGGTATTCTGTTTTTCTCCACTTGTAACAGAATAGCACAGATTATTTTGTAGTGAACAGAAGTTTATTTGATTCATGATTCAGGAGATGGAAAGTCTAAGATGATCATGTCAGTATATGGGGAGAGCCTTATCCTGTGGCAGAGATATCATACAGCAAGAGAGCATGGTGTCCCAGGAGAAAGGGAGGCAAAATAGAGGAGGGGATGATGGGAGCTGAGCTTACCCTTTGATTAGGATGCTTCTCCTAAGAATGAATCCCTACTCCTGTAATAACAGCCATAACCCATTTACAACCAAAAAGTACTGGTCTTAATCACTTCTTAAAGGTCTTAATTCTTGATACCAGTATAATGGGAATTATATTTCAATGTGAGTTTTGGAAGGAATATTCAAATCATTGAATCCTCTATTATGTGATTAAAAACCACATCTTTCAGAAAATGAGAATTAATTACTCCTCTCAGAGTTCAGACTCATCTTTCTTGCTAGTCTGTGGACATAGGCACATGAAGTACCAGGTGGCAGCTGTAGTAGCTGGTCTCCCAAGGAAATTGTTTTCCTTGTGAGCAGAAATGGAAAACACAGGGTCCCCCAGAGGTTACTAGGACAGAGTAAGGGTCTATTCATACATCTTCTACTAAGTTCCTTGATCGATGTATATGTCTTACTGTGGGGACAAAGTACCACATAGAATGTTTTGACTTAGTGATTTTACTGAGTTTTAGAGGAGAGAATCCCAACCTTAATAAGAGTATTACCTCAGTTTATCTGTGCTTGCTGCAGTCTGTTATAATACCAGGCTAATGTTGTGTATGGGCCGCTGGTGGAACCCCTGGTCTGGGAAGCTGTTGTGTTTCCTTTGTTACGGAGAGGATGCATCTTCTTGTTGCTTACTTAGATAGAATACTGTACTTACATATTAGAATCGCTGTAGGTGTTCTAAAATTTATTTAATTACACTCTTTATATACATTCTTTTCTACTATCTGGGGCCATAAGCAATAAGTGTGATCAATAAAGCAGTGCTTTAAAAAAATAATGGCTAGCTATTATTGAGCACTTAGTGTTAATGTTAGAGAGGCTAAGAAACTGTCTAGATTTCTACTAACATATAGAAGAATAAGGATTTTAGCCTCAGTGTCTTAACTTGAAACTGTTCTTCAACTAGAGTATTAGGCCCGACTCTAGATTCTCTCTCTAGAAGGTGTGTATTTTCCTATTAATAGGTGTCAGAATTTGTTTAAAATGACTTGGGAAACTTGTCTTATTATTGTTGCAAATATGACACAAAAACTACTTTGAAATCTTGTGTTCTATATTAGTTTATATTTAATGATGAAGATTTAATTAGGCCTTTAAGAACATAAAGGTATAAGTAACTTAATTTAGAATTAGTATTAATTTCTAATTAATGAACAAGCCTAATGTAATTGCTCAGAAAGGTACAGAAAATGACCGTGAAGTGCAGCATGATCTAGTGGAGCATGCATTTTTACACAGATCTGTTTCACACATAAGCTTACCCTTTTTTCTACTGTCTCCAAGATATGTTTAATTGATGTAGTTCAATCTTGCTAATATTGGAAATACCGTTGACTGGTTTAGAATATTTCAGTCTAAGGGAGAGTTACGATTGAGTTTTAAAAACTCCACTCAATAACTTCAGTGCAAACACCAGGATTAGGTATCTCCCCGTGCCCGTTAAAATTTGGCATAGGAGTTATACATATTTGGTAAAGGACAGATAGTACCTTATATTATATTAGATAGGGTTATGAAAGGCAACTTTGTGTTAGAGTGTGTTTTCCATCATTGTAACAAATAACTGAGATAAATCAAATTGAAAAGTTTTCTTTTGTCTCACAGTTTTGTAGATTTTAGGCCATTACCTATGACTGGGTTCCACTAACTTCCATTTCTTCAGCGTTCTATCATTGCACTGTAGTGTCATGGGGCTGGACCACAAGCTTTAGAATGCAAGTCTTTGGAGGGATTTAAGACTCAAGCTAGAACATGATGAAAGAGTAAAATATTGACAGGGAAGTAAGATGCCTTGAGTACTTCTTCTGCTCACCGACAACAGCATCTGAGAGCTCCCATTTCACTGGACAGCACTTGCTTTGTACACAAGAGTCAGTACTGCTCTGGGGCCATCATACTCACTAGTTAAAACTACAACTACCCCTTTCTAAATGCAGTCTTAGAGATTATACGGCAAATCATAAAATGGGTTTTCTCGAGTATTAATAATATTCATCTTGAAATAGGGTCTTATGTAGTCCAGGCTTAAACTTAGTATGTACCTCAGGCTGACCTTAAATGACTGATTCTCCAAGTGCTAGGATTCCAGATATGTAAACCACTTTTTATCTCTGAAGAGTCTCCTTACTGTTACAAGCAATAAAAGTTAAAAGTCTAGGAGGATTCAGAAGCCATGTCATAGGGATTTGGCTCTGGAAAATGTGGAAGAGTTCGGATTGGGGAAGAATTCACTTGGATGCTGCATTTGAAGCTTTCTCTTTTACCTAATGAAATAGGACTGATTATAGTTGTGATTTCTAATGTTACCTTTAAAACTTTTTATTTAAAAAATTTTGAAATATCATTTTTTAAAAATAATTATTTTAGGTGTACATATGCCTTTCCTGCATGTATGTATGTACTGTGTGTGTTCCTGTTGCCGAGGGAGGTCAGAAGACAGGGTTGGATCACCTCTAACTACAGTTAGAGACAACTGTGAGCTACCCTGTGAGTCTGGGAATTGAACCCAGGTCCTCTGGAAAAGCAGCAAGTGATCTTAATCACTGAGGCATCTTTCCAGGGCCTTAATTTTACCTTGGAATTTCATCATTAGTTTTAGTTACTATTTATATGTATTTTAAATTTATTTCCCTTTTTTACCAGAACAGTCTGTCTGATGTTCATGCCAGTTTCTCTGAAAGGAAAATTTTGGTGTCCATTTACCTATCTTGACATGCACAGAAAAAAACAAAAACAACAACAAAAAAAACAAACAAAAAAACCAACTTTTCTTGAGAATGTAAGCATCTCAGATAAATTTGTGTAATGTTAGTCTTCTCCGTACATATAATTCACTCTACCTCACTTTTCTTATGTAACTTTTAGTATATTTGTTGCTTTATCTCTATGTGGTTTTCTAATTTTTTACCAGAGCTTACAGTTTTTGTGTTAAGCTTTCTGTCCTGTAGGTGGTGCTAAAGTCATACACCTCATTCGGATCCATGTAGACATTAATGAAATTTCTTTTAGTGTGAAAATAAGACATCCCTCTCTTGTAATACTTATTCTGATGGTCCTCGAAAGATTACTGTAGCTGAGCATATGAAAAGTAGTTGATAATTCTGTCTCACACTAAAAAAAAAAAACAAAAAACCAAAAAACCACAGGAAAGTTTATATAAACTACAGACACTTGCTATTACAAATATCTTTTTAGAGAAACACAAACATGCGTGTGCATGCGTGTATGGATTATTTTGTATGCTCACTTGTATATGCATGTGTGTTGAATAAAATTTTCCTCAGTTGCTCTTCACCTTATTATTTTAGACAGGGTTTCTTGCTGAACTTTCCATTTGGCCTGGGACTGGCTGTCCAGTGGAGAACCTCCACTCTGAGAGTTACCTGTCTCTGTCCCACACACACTGGGGCTGCTGAGGTGTGTCACCGTGCCCAGCTCTTACGTGGGTGCCAGTGATCACAACTGTATACCTTCTATTTGTATTCAGATATTTTCCCAACTCCATTAATAAGATATTAATTTTTTGAGGACTTTCTGTGTGATACTCTAGTAAGTAACATTCCTAGTTTTGCTTTTGCAGATGCGAGTCAGTATTAGAAGTTTACCTTGCTGGTAACTAATGCTGTAGTCGATGACAGTGAAGAGGAGAATGATAGTTGAGAGTGAAATGCAGGTCTGCTCTAGGCCAGAGTTCTGATAAATGGCTTCAGATTATTATTCCATCACTTGAAAACAGAGATGTCAAAATTCATTTGAAGTCTTTTCAGTGTAAAGCGAAGTACCACTAAGGTATCATAGCAATATATATTTAACTTTATGTTGATTTAATTAATTTCAGCCTGTGGCTATACCAAGCAATCTTGTCACTGTTACTCCTGCAAAGCCAGTGAGTACCGTATCCATCCTGAAGTCATCAAGTTTGGGAATATTATCTACCCCCTCAAATGACTCAAGTCTCAAAGCCGAGACTTCAGCAGCTGCTCAGACTGGTCTTCCTCCGGTAAACTTTCACTTGTATCTTGTATATAGTTCCTTGCTATGTTCTAATTTCTATTTACTAACATTTGTGATTTTTTTTTCTATATCAGACAGTGCTAGAAAATGTGAAAAAATGTAAAAACTTCCTTTCAATGCTAATAAAACTAGCATGTAGTGGATCACAGTCTCCAGAAATGGGGCAGAATGTGAAGAAGCTGGTGGAACAACTTTTGGTAAGTTAGTATTGTATAATTCTGCACGCTTTATGAGAGTCCAGAGGACATTGTATGGAAAATAATGATGTTTTAATGAGATTTGTTCATAAGTATATTTGTTAAAACTTTCTACTTCATTAAAACTTGATGATCACTACATAAAATAAATCTTTAATATATTTAATTTTCATCATATAGCTAGGATAAACATGATATTTTGAATATTTATTATTTTTATGCCAGTCTTTTCTATGTGTATGTTGTATACAGATAGCGACAGCTATAAATTCATTAAATATCCTTTTTAGTTTATGACCTGTTTATCTCAGACGAGCAGATAGCAGATCTCAAATATTTTGGCAGAGAATACTTTAATATTCTTAAAAATTAGAATCCCTCAACATATTTTATTTTTTGTGGCCCCGGAATTAAAACTAAGTATTAAAAAACTATTTAAGAATAACAAAGCCACTGTTTGTTAACATATATAATATTTAAAGAAAAATTACAATTTCTAAAATAACGAAATTGAGTGGGAAATGATACTGATTTCGTTTTGTAAGTTTAGGGCTTCCCTTAGCAGAATGTGGCTGGATATTTTCCCTTATTCTATTTTGTGATAGGTTGTTAGAGAATTTCTGACCTCCTGCAGAGAGATAGTTGGATTATTGAGCATTTTAGTAGCCTTCTCTAGATCCATGTGGATAATCTTTAGTCTAGTTTATTTTTACACTATGAATGAATGTCTTTAGTGAAGTATAATTTTTGTAATAGCATGCCTTGTTTAAAACAAAATGTTGATTCTTTGTATTATGCAGATCTAAAAGTTTTCAGATATTTAATGTATTAAGGTAATGTGATTCCTAATTTCACTCAACTTTCCATATGTGTGTCTGCATATAGCTATAAATCTCTACCTACCTTCGTTCCTCCATCTTGTGAGCATGGCTGTGGTGTGTATGAGTGTGTAGATGCCAGAGGAATGCATCAGGCTTCTTTCTGTATCACTCTGCTTCTTTTGTTTGAGGCAGAGTCTCATTGAATCTGGAGTTCATGATTTTTGGCTAGGACTGGCAGCCAACATGCCCTAATAATCCTGTCTGCCCTGAGAGCACTGGGGTTCTGGGTGCATGATGTTGATGTTGGGATCCAAACTCAAATATTTGTTTCGCAGCAAGCTCTGAACAGTAGCCACCTCTCCAGTCCCCCAGCAGTCTTTTAAGAAAAATTTTGAATTATAAAAAGCTTTCAAGTTTAGAGAGAGAGTTATATGGTTTCCAGAATTGTGATTTTGGGGGTGGGGGGGGATTGAGAATTTCAGTTTTTATCATTGGCAGCAAATACATCAGTTATTTTGATAGCCTTTGTTTTTGAGAAAAATGTCTACCAAATATCCAAATGTAAATGAAGGAAAGAAAGAAATAAGAAAGGCAGGTAGGCAAGCAAGAATGAAAATTCACTGATGGCTTTACTGGTGCCTCACACACAACATTTGCCCTCCAGTGTTTCTCTTGGTTCTGCAGTAGAAATGATTATGTTGGTACACAATATCAAACTATTGTGTAGTGAAGCATTCTGATTTGGTAGAATTTTTCCCCTTTGTCTTAAAGTGAATTTCCTTTTCTTTTAAAATTATTTTTATTTTACCTTATGTGTATGTATGGAGTTTTTGTTCTCCACTGATGTCTGTGCACTACAAAAGGGCATCTGTTCTCCTGAGTCTGGAGTGACAGATAGTTGTGAGCTGCTGTATGGGTGCTGGGGTCCCCTGGAGGAGCAGCCAGAGCTCTTTAATTGCTGAACCCCATCTCTTCATCTTTCCTTTTTAATCACACGTGCGCAGCAGTGCACTGAGGATTGGGTCAGTCTCTCATTTACTTATTAGCAGCAGTTCTGTGCATTCTTTATATTGTTAGTGTAAATCTCAGCACAGTGACCTCCCCCAACAAGCTCCCTGAAATGCATAGAATAGAAAATTATAATTAAGGGTTCATTAGTTCTTTGGAACTATTATAAATTTGCAATAACATTTTAAAACTTCAGTCTTGGGTACATTAAGGTAATTTTAAAATTGAAGAAATAAAGCTGTTTCGCAATCAGCTCTTTCCATACTTTGCATATTAGAATCTTCTCCTTCATAAAGAGAATACTGTCTTTATTGTATTCTCTAATTGGACATGTCTGTTACTTATTGTTCATTTAGTTCTCTGGTGACATGAGATAAAAAAAAGCCTTGTAAAGGTGGAATTTACTACTTAGGAAAAACTTGTCTACAATCATAAAGAACTTCACCTTTTTTTTTTTTTAAATTTCATTTATTTTAAGAGACTGGATGGCTGTGGTCTATGCTGGCTTTCAACTCATAGGCTAAAGTGATCCTCTTGGGTCAGCATCCTGAGCCTCTCACAGGCATTCACCATTGCACCCAGTTTTGTTTCTTAAAATATTTATAGATCTAAAAGTATCTTCTTTTTTCCATTTCTCAGGATGCAGAAATTGAAGCAGAAGAGTTTACTAGGAAACTATATATTGAACTCAAGTCTGCACCTCAGCCACACCTTGTCCCATTTCTTAAGGTAGAGACGTGTTCTTTGGAGAAATTGTTTGGGTTAAATTACTTTATGTTAAAGCCTGAGTGTTTGAATGGGAATCACTGTGGTGATACTAACGATGAGAGAAACCTTGTTACTTTTGTAAAGTGTAAGTCGCCATAGTATTGATTTGAACAGTTTAGAAAAACAGACATAATAGTAGCTTTAAAAAGTTTACTTTTGCATTTGATTATTTGGGTGGGGAGGCATATATCACTTGTATGGAGGTGAGAGGACAATTTGTATGAGAAGATTTTCTTCTTTCTCAG
Source organism: Uromys caudimaculatus (assembly GCA_028551405.1). Classification (NCBI taxonomy): domain Eukaryota; kingdom Metazoa; phylum Chordata; class Mammalia; order Rodentia; family Muridae; genus Uromys; species Uromys caudimaculatus. Next base: position 4,783,652 of record CM052715.1, read on the forward strand.
GGAGGTTCTTGGTATAGAACTCGGTTGCCAAGCTTGGTGGCAAACACATTTACCCACATATCCCACTGGTTCCCCTAAGAATAACATCCTATTCATGAATGTAACTTGGTGACTTAATATTGTGTAATGTTTGTATTGAAATATATTCAAAGATTTTTGTTTTTAGAGAGAGAGAGAGAGAGAGAGAGAGAGAGAGAGAGAGTGTGTGTGTGTGTATGTATGTATAGCTGTCTGCATGTGTATGGATGCATACATTTTGTATATGTGTTAAAGCCAGAGGGAGGGAGGGAGGGAGGGAGGTATGAGTGTGTGAGTGTGTGTGTTGAAACCAGGGGTTGAGGTGGGGCATCTCCCTAAATTGCTTTCCATTTTATATATTGAGGCAGTGTTTCACAAAACACAGCTCAAGGGTTTGACTGGTTTAGCGAGACTGCTTGCTTCAGGGATTCCTTGTCTGCGTCCTATGTGTTGGAATTGCAGGACATTTACATGGCTGTTGGGGATTCAAACTCAGATTCTTAAGTAGCTTTAAATTCTGAGTTAGTTCCCTACTCTTCTCTCTTTAGTGTTTCTGAGACAGGGTTAATATATCCCAGACTAGCTCAAACTTACCACATAACTGAGGAGTACCTTGAATTTCTGATCTTCCTGCCTCTACCTCCCAGGGCTGGGGTTTTAGATGTAAGCCACCTGACCCTGGCTGGAGAGAGAGAGAGAGAGAGAGAGAGAGAGAGAGAGAGAGAGAGAGAGAGAGGGAGAGAGAGAGAGAGAGAGCGCAAGAGCACGCAGATGGGGAGGGATGAATGAGACAGAATGAGGTCTTAGTGATTCATGTTAAAGTAAATCAAACATGGTTTATCAGTGCCAAATTTAATATGGTTATAATTTAGCTAATTTACTAATGCCAAATTAAGTGTGGTTATAATTTTCAATAATTTATAATGTTGACTTCCCTCTTCTGAGTTATTGAAGTAAATAAATTTTTGATGAAGAGCTGTATCTTTGATAAATTATTTTGGCAGAGTAAAAAAAAACTCATTTAGATTTTCAGAAGTTAAAAAGGAGTTGAATTGAACTTATAAAGTCATTAAAGACCCAGTGTAGTAGTGAATTAAAAGTTTGCTCTATAAATATTGAAGTGATGGATGAGGAGTTACCTTTTAAGAATGTTGGGATAATGATCCAGGATAAAAGACAGACAGACTTGCTGTGCTTTGTAAAGGATGGGTGGGAAGGAGGTAGGAACACCCTATTCTCCTAAGGCTATTACACTAAAACTTTGTCTAGAAAGTGACAGGATTGATTAGGTGAGTACAAATTGTGATAAGAAACAAAGAAACTAAGAAAGTACTAGCCAGAGACTTGGTCTTATCGCAGGAAGAATTGAAAGATTAGTGTAGTACCTAGCATTATATTTTTAAAGCATAAATAAAATGAGATTTGATCTTTGCACATCTAGAGCTATACTTAGGATTGGGCAGGATTTGTCTAGAATGTCTGTTTGTGAAACGATCCATGGCCATGGTCTGGATGCCCTGACCTACTTACTGAAACAGTAGAGTCATTACCTCCAAGGCCCCTTCATTCCTAGGGTGTTTTAGGTGTAGCTGCTGTTTATAGCAGTGATGTTCACCTTAGCCCATTGATGCTTTATCCCTATTGGGTGCACGGAGGAAAATTGATGACTGTGAGCTGTGTGACAGATGATGTCAGCCAGCTTTCCATTTAATAATGAATGAGGTGATAGACTTTTTAAGAGAAAGGCATATTTTGACAGACTTTAGAGTTTCCGATTTGTGATTGATTTCTCTATGGGATTAGCCGTATGACAATATATCTTGGCAGCAGCATTGATAAAATCAAATTGCATATAACATGGCCTGGAAGTGAAAGAAAAAGAGGAAGAGAACAGATCCTATAGTTCTGTAAATGGCATGCTTCAGTGGCCTTATTTACGATGAGGGCTCACATTGGTACCTTCTAGTACTTTTCCTTAGTGCCAAGCTGGAGATCAGTCCTGTAACACACAGGCCTTTGAGGGATACTGAAAATATATCCAAACCACAGCAGATGATATAATGTCCATTGTTTTCACTTGGTTGTCATATGACCTTTTTGAGAATAAATGCCATATAGTATTTATTTTCTATTTTAGAGACAACAAAACCCATTTAAATTGCTATTTTTATTTTTCTTCAGGATTTGTTTTTATTTTATGAGTGCTATGCCTACATGTATGTAAACGCACAGTGTGTGTGTCTGATGTCCCAGGAGGTCTAAAGCTGTTGGATCCCCTGTAACTGGAGTTGTGGATGGTTGTGAGCTACCATGTGAGTGCTGGTAACCAAACCTGGGTCACCTACTGTTATGCCCAGGTCTCGGGCACCCCAGAGGAACTCTTAGAATTGCCAGTCCGATGTAATATAACAAAAGAGCCTTTATTCGAGTGAGACCCAGATCTCAAACCTTGCCCACTGCGCAGGTTAGGAATGCAATGCCTGCATCTAGGGGCTGGGAGTTTTTATACTCACATATGCATAAGCAGGGATCCTCGGGCTCTGGGGTTATACGACAGGGGAGGTGACAAGGGAAGCCATCTGTCAAACCTGATATCGTTAGTTCAGACAACAGGGCAGAATCATGCGGCTTGGGGGTGGGGGGGCTCTTTTAACCTGGGAAGTAACTCTATGATGCTATCAGGAACTAGTGTATTTTTACAAACTGGCCACAGCTGTCTGGGAACACTTAATTGCCCTTTTCTCATGGCCCAAGAGTGGGGCACTTATCTTTTCAAGAATGTATGGTTCTTGTTTCTCTCAAGGACAGGAGCCATCTGCACCGGAGAAACTTTAGTTACTATCAGGGAGAATGCCAGCCTCAATGACATGGAGGGAGGCTGGGATATGTTGCTGTTTGTCTGTTCCCAAAGCCAGCATTTGCCATTCCTCGGGGGGGGGGGGGGGGGGTTGTTAAGGAGTGCCACCATGAAAAGGGGGATTGCAATATTCCGGTGCCAGGTTGGGCCCTTTCTGTTTGCCCTCTCCAAAAGGCCAGAGATGCACGAGCAGCTGGAAAGCACTACAAGAACAATAACTGTTTTTAACCACTACTAAGCAATTGATACAGCTGTCTCTGTTTGCAAACGTTTCTTTTTATTTATGTATATGTGTCCATTTGAGTATATGCCATGCATGTGTGTATATTCTCAGAGGCCAGAAGAAGGCTTCTCATACCCTGGAGATGGAGTTACTGGTGATTATGAGGCACCCAGTAGATGCTGAGAACTGAACTGGGGTCCTCTGGAAAAGAGATCTTAACTACTGAAGTCTTAACTGCTGAGTCATCTCTTTATTAGTTTTTTTTTTTTTTTCTTTTTCTTCCTGTTTTGTTTGTTTGTTTGGTTTGGATTTTGAGACAGAGTTTCTCTGGCTGTCCTGGAACTCCAGTCTGTACACCCAGCTGACTTCAAACTCTGTAATATCCTTGCCAGTATTGCACTCATGAGTGTATTTTTGCCAAGCCAGTTGTTGCTATAATTCACAGGGTTCTCTAGCTAAGATTACACCCACTAGCCTGCATAATACCTTCCGTTACTGTGAAAACTATCCAGTAGGGAGGTAGCTTCGTGGTTAGTTCCAACTTGGTTTCTCCATGTCCTGTGGCTAGCATGTGGTGTCTTCCAGAAATGAGTCTTACCAAATAGATATAGCCTGTATTGCTTTAGGGGTCTCCAGCACACCTTTGGCTAACAAGTTGAAAGGATTAACCCAAACTTAGTACTGGGCTTTTTATTTGACATCCCTTGGCTTCTTGGCGGCACATCGTTCTCTGTGTAGGATAGCTCCAAATAAACACTTCATTGTATATGTACATATAAACTTTATAGAATAGTATGTTTTCCATGTGCCTTTTTAAATATCCATAGTGTACCCTCCCATCATTCTCCTTATAAATCCTTCTCCACCCCTGTTTTCCCTTTTATGCAGACCTTATGGAGGGGATCACAGCTGGAATCCACATCCACACCCATGTTCCCTTCCTCTGCTGCTAGAACATTCTTTCCCCACTTGTGTGGTATCCTGAGCCTTGAAGGGTCTCATTTATGAGTGCCTACTTCTCCTTAGTGCTTTGACTAATTAGTGGTCTCTGTGGTTTATTAGTGATGTTTTAAAAAGTGGCAGTTTTTTCTTAACCCAGCTAGGTTCCAATAACTGAGAGACTATTATATTTATTCTACAACCTTTAAGGGGATAATAAATCCTCCAAGATAACCCGGCTACCTCCCAGCTGACCTTCCCATGATCCTTGCATTTAGTAGTGTTCTGGCCCTCTCGGCTCCAGGTGTTTTCCCATGGTGTCCCCTGGACTCTCCCCTCAGGCAAACCCCCACTTCTTGTCCTTCTCCCCCTCCCCTGGCTGGGAGAAAGTCCATCCCTATTCTCTCCTCTGCTCAGTCATTGGCTGATCAGCTTTATTGAACAATCAGGGAATAATTGGGGAGCGATGTTTGCAACCATATATGGGGGCACAGGCATAAGCATTTGAATAATACAAGGATAAACTTTACACAGTGCATAATAGCATTATACCTACAACAGTTACTAATGGCCATTGCAAAAAGAAGCTTCTGCGACCCAAAGCTAACAGCAGCACTAATCTAGAGACACAAACATAGTTATTTACAAACTATTTTGTGGGTATATAATGCTCATATCACAAAAGAATAGCAATAATGCTGTTACTAGGGTCTGTGACCTCAGCTCAGGGATTCTGAACAGGTTTATAGTAGCAGGGTCTCAAATCCACTCAGAAAGCAGCTGATCATCTCTGTAGCAGAATTGCCATTGTTGCACTACTGAGTATATTTTTTAAAAAAGATGTATTTATTATATTTATATGAGTACACTGTAGCTGTTTTTCAGACACACCAGAAGAGGACATCAGAACCTATTACAGATGGTTGTGAGCCACCATGTGGGTTGCTGGGAGTTGAATTCAGGATCTCTGGAAGAGCAGTTAGTGCTCTTAACCACTGAGCCATCTCTCTAGCCCTAGTTAGTTGGTCTTGGTACATGCAGAGTCCACAGCTGAATAAAACCTTTGGCTTTTCTCTGGAGTGGTCTAAATAGCACATCTGAGGACTGTGAGGGTTACCAGCAAGGAGGAACTTCCAGCTCAGTTTCAACTTGGTTTTTCTTTGTTCTGTGACCCTAGCATATGGCTTCCTCAGCAAGAGGGTCTCGTTAGTTATGTCTTGTGAGCAGCCAACAGCAGTGGCAATTGCCTATATTGTTTTGGGGCCTTCGTACTCTCTGACCAACAACTTGAAGCAGTAGCCCACTGCTGATAATGAGAAGTTCATTTAATGGCAAGGTTTCTCTGTGTAGCCCTGGCTGTCCTGGAACTCACTCTGTAGACCAGGCTGGCCTCGAACTCAGAAATCCACTTGCCTCCCAAGTGCTGGGATTAAAGGCGTGCGCCACCACTGCCTGGCTTCTGGCAGCAGCTTTATCTGCCACAGAGAGTACCTCCATTCTAACTCTGAGTTGGTTTTTTTTTTTTTTTTTTTTTGGTAGTTTACGAAGCATTGCTTGTCTTCCCCATACATTGTTACTTGGCTGATCTGCTTTCTAAGGACCTGTGAATCCCCCCTTTAAAACAAAAACAAAAAACTTGATATCTCCTGGCATCACCTAGAGCTGAGTCTGAGTCTTAAATGCCTCATAGAGAAGAGGATACATTTGGCCTTTCAGGTTAATCCTGGTATGATTAAGAGATAATTAAACACACATTTACATTCAATGCTTGAAAATGTTTAACAAAATGACTCTGATTCTTCTATGTTATAAATAATTTTATATATACTAAAGTAATAATAATATGCCTATGGGCTTAGATGGGTAGGGAGAAGTACTCTATAGTGTTTTATTTTATCAAGTTGACCATTTACATATCCAAAATAAATTTACTATTTTTTAGTTTAAATTATTTTTTCACTGAAAGTACTTGGACCTTTGAATTTATTGTATCTGAATACTGATGGGAAAACAAAAACGATAACAGTTTTTCTCGGCTGAAACACTTGATGCACTTACTTAACTTGATGTTAATACAAATGTTGCTTCACGTTTAGCTTATTCAATTATCTGTGTCTTCCTTTCCTCTACTGTTTCTAGAAGAGTGTGGTTGCCTTAAGACAGCTTCTTCCAAACTCCCAGAGCTTCATTGAGAACTGTGTTCAGGAAGTTTCTGGTGATGTGGTCATTCCCTCCTGTACCATGACAACGGCAACGTCTCCTGTGGTGACAAGTACAGTTTCCCCAGTCCTTGTCTCTGGAGCAACAGCACCCAGAACTCTCTCTGTTCAACAGACTCTGAATCCACTCGCTGGTCCAGGAGGAGCAAACACTGGAGTTGTGACCCTGCATTCTGTGGCCCCAGCTGCTGCGACAGGAGGTACAACAGCTGCAACCGTTTTGCTTCAGACTTCAAAACCACTTACAACATCTGTACCAAATACAGTGGCAGCAGTGTCCCTTCAGCCTGAGAATCCAGTTATGTCTGGGGCAGCAGTAACACTGGCTGTTCCATCAGCAACTTTTGGAGAAGCGTCTGCTACACCTCTTTGTCTTCCATCTGTGAAGTCTGCCATTACCTCTGCTGGGACCAAAGCTGATAAACCTGCCATTGGCACTCCAGTCCAGATCACACTTGCACAGGCAAGCCCCCTCCTTCCACAATCAGCTGGCATTCCACAGGCAGGCAAAGTCAAGCAACTAGTGAGTACCATTTCATTTCTTCCCCAGTCGCTCAAAATATTTATACATTCAGAAAACTGTCAAGAGTGTACTTCCCAGATTTGACTAGGTAAAATTCTTTTAGCCTCACTTGTTCAGTTGCCCTCTCTATAGTTGTATAGACAACTTACACGTAGTTTTTACTGAACATTTGAAAGTTAGGAAGTTGTGACTGTGTACTTCAAAATTTTATGTATATTTGCCCCTCCTTTCCTTTTCCTGCCCCCTTCCTTTCCTCTTTTCTTCCCCCCTTTCCTTTCATCTTTTTCAGTGCTACAGACTGTGTGTGCATTCTTAACCATTCCAGCAAACAATCTACCTCTGAGAGACTAAATAGCCTTTGTCTCTGTCTCCCCCCCCCCGCCCCCCTCCCCGAGAGCGCGCGCGCGTGTGTGCGTGTGCGTGTGTGTGTGTGCGTGCGTGCGTGTGTGCGTGCGTGTGTGTGTGCGTGTGCGTGTGCGTGTGCGTGTGCGTGTGTGTGTGTGAGTGTCCCCAGAGGGTTTCTTCTGGATTGCTTTCCACTTTATTGTTCTTTTAAGATTAACTTTTACTTTTGTATATGTTTGTGAATGAATGTGTGCCACCTATTTTCTGGTGCCTGGAGTGAATAGAGTGGGAGCTGGAATTACATGCAGTTGTAGGCCTCCCAGTGGGGAAATGAACTTTGTGTCCTCTTAACAACAGTGCTATCTCCATCCCCTTCACAGTGGAACCGCGCTGTTTCTTTCTCCAGTGGTGGACTTACAGCGTGTTCCACTCTTTCCTGCTTTTATGTGACTATCCGCTGAACCATCCCTGCAGCACCTTCTTTTTCTTTTAAAACAGGATCTCGCTTATTTACCAGGCTGACCTTGAACTTTCAATCCTTCTGCCTTATCCTAAAGTAACTACTGTCATAGGCCTGTGCCATTACGTGTGGGTCTTGTGCTGCTTTTTGCTTCTAGTATTTAAAAAAATGCTAAGGAGTAAGAGAGAGTGTGAAGTGAATAAATAGGGGTGTATTTTTTCTTATTCCTGGTAAATTGAATAGATTCTTTGATAAAAGAACAGAATTTTAGCTGTTTATTGATTAGACATTGTTTAGAATTTCCTACTTTGGTCAGGTAAAGACACATTCTTAGCAGACTATGAAGATATTGTTGATCCATGGAAGATACTACATGATGATTACTTTAAAATCAGTTTTCTAAGTAAAGTTCTTAACACAGCTTGCTGTTCTCTTTTATAAACCTTTGTGTTAGATGCAGTGTGTTTTGGATCTCTTTGACTGAGTTTACTCTATTTGTCTTGTGTGTGCTTTCTAGTCAGACTGTGAAGAGGCAGAGGCAGCATCTGCACGTGATTGTCTTCTAAGGCAGCTTCAGGCACAGGAGGTGACCAGACTGAAGGGCAGTCTATTGTTGGGTGGTCAAATAACAATCACTTAGAGAACTCTCATCTTCAGGTATACTAAGGGGCCTACCTAGTGGTCGTCCATTAGCTTATTCTTTTGGAGAAAACTTCCAGTTTTCTAGAGTGTCCTGAAGCAGAAAGCTGCTGGTGATACCATATATCTCTTGGAGGTTTGACATATTATTCACTGGAAATCATTAGAATTGCCGGAAAAAGTGTGACAGAAAATCTAATGGTAAACCTTAAGATGTTTTCCCCCCATTTTTATTCTTTAAAATGTAAAAATCAGCTTTAAAAAAGTTCTTTTTAGGCAGCAAATTAGCCTCACACCTGTTAAGTAGAAAAAAACACAGTGGAAAAGATAGTAAAGCTGCACTGTAAATTCATTTTATAACATTTACTTACAACAACTATAATCATAATACTCCAGATAGAGTTAGGACATGCTTTCAAAACTTGACTTGAAAAACTCGTATTTTAACTTCAACTTTAGAAACTTTTATTGGTGTTAGTTTTTTAGTGTAAAGACATATCTAGGTTTATGAGTATTTTTTTCTGAATTTATGTTTGTGCACTGTGTGTGTCCCTGGTGTCTTTGGAGATCAGAAGAGGGTATAGGAGTCCTTGGAACTGGAGTTACAGATGATAGTGAGCCACTACAGGGGCGGTGCGAGTCGTGCACAGGTCCTCGGTAAGAGCAACAAGTGTCTCCTCTATAGCCTTGGAAATTAAACTGAATTTAAAGTTGAAAAGTAATTAAAAAAAAATCATTGAGCCTATTATAAAATACAATCCAGTTTAATTCTATGTTTAGGTGAGGAGAAAATGCTTAGTAGTGCTAAAAAGAAACAAGCAAGCAAACATTCTTTATAGTTTATAAGAACTACCACATGGGGTCAATTAAAAACAAAAATATCTACATTGAGTAATATCTGTGGTCAAGCTACTCATTATGAGAAAGATATATTATGAATAATATGTACCTGGCTGTCAGGTGTAGAGTTTTTATAGCTTACTTTAATAATTCTGTTTTTGGTGAATGATAACTTTATTTAATTCAGGGCATGCCTTGCCAGGCACTGCCTTAAAATATAATCTTAACATCATTATAACCACATAGACACAATTTGACAGAGTATGATTCAAAGTCAATTGTTTATGATTTCTTACATTTACTAAAAGTCTGAGAAAGGTTAGATCAGTCTCTTAGCAGCTCTTCCATCAAGAGGAAAATAAAGCATAATTACCTCCTGGGCTCTGGAACAATGATTTAAGAGGATCTGCCTTTGAAAAGAGTGTGGTTCTCACTAATCAGATCACATATCTGCGAATTACACTTAAATCAAAAACTCAAAAGCCCAGTGACTGAAGGAGGCTGTATTCTTGCTTTCCTGAAACTATACCAGTTTCTAGTTTTGGCCTGTGTTCCAAGAACTCCTGGATAACCTGTGGTCACTGCTACTTTTGCAAAAGTCCTGGCCCATCTTGTGGGCCCTGGAACTGAACTCCACTCAGCTCTTCAGACATTCTTCATCACATGCTTTATTGCCACTTCTTTCTTTCCTTCTTCAGTCTTGAGCAGTGGCCAGCTTGTCAGACTTGATAATCTGCTTGCAGTCTATCTAGCTTTAAGGAAGAGGGGATCTGCTTACAACAGGGCCTTTCTGAAATGAGTGTTCCTCAGTACCACTTTTCTTTAATAAACTTAGCATCAATGACATCTGTTAGATTTTGTGCTGCAGCCAGCCAATCAATGATGTCTGTATTCATACTATGATAATTAATCATGAGCTTAAGATTTTCTTTCTTTTTTTTTTTTTTTCAAGACAGGGTTTCTCTGTGTAGTCCTGGCTGTCCTAGAACTCACTCTGTAGACCAGCCTGGACTTGAACTCAGAAATCTGCCTGCCTCTAAGATTTTCTTAATATTTATTTTTGGTTAGTATAATTCTGGAGAATTTTATATTTTTGGGCTTTTGAATAAGATCTCTAACTGAACTTCACGTTGTAAGAATTCTTCTAAACTACCACTACCTGGTTTCAATTCATATTATTTTATGAAATTTTATATTTTACTCACCACCACTTTGAAAAGTACATTTATTATTGCATGTTCTCTTTACATTCTACCCTTTTCCCCTTGTTGACTATTGTTTATTATATTCAGGGGTTCTATAAACTAAAATTGTTCAGGTATTTTTTAGGTGTAAGCTTTCTATTTTGTACTATTTACTTGAAATATGAACCTACTTGGTAGGAAATTTTTGTAAGAATTCAATTTTTTATAAATGGCTAATCTTACTGCCTCTTTATCATTTTTCATATAGTAATTATACACTCAACATAAATACTAAGCTTACTGTTTTACCCTTAACTTTTTCGTATAGAAACAGTCAGGTGGTTTTTGTTACTTTGTATGGGTTTTGGTCCAGGTTATTTTCTTCTTCAGTTAAATGATTGAAAGGCAGAGAAATTCCAGTAACAGGTAACCACACAGAGCGCTCACCACAGACAGGAGCAGATAGAGTCAGCAGTTGAAGACAGGCTTTTATTGAGGATGAGGATACACACTTATCACCGATACACAGAAAAAGACTCCCTGTAAATCAGAGGTCAACTCTGGAATCTGGGAATACAGTTTCTTCTCCAGGGATGAGGCTTGTAAGTCTCTGAGGAGTCTTCCTTTGTAATATAGGGTTGTCAGTGGAAGAAGAACAGGATGGTGATTGGTTCACATCTCTTGTGTAACTTGTCCTGCTTTGAGCCAGTGCATCTCCCTGGAACCTTCTGGGGAGAGAAGAAGCCAGCCACCTTAGAAGTTTATTATCTTTATTGCCCAGCCATGGTCTCTCTCTCTGTCTGTCTGCCTGCCAGGGGATCTAACTCCTCGTCCCTCAATTTGACGTTTAAAAGTTTTCTTTTAGCTGTTTGTATAAAAACTGTTTTATTCATTTAAACAAAAGATCACTTTCAATTTTAGTTAGCAAAACTAATTTGATTCAGAACACAAAAATTGTAATTTTAGTCAGTTCATTTTTAAAATTTAAATTTCTGTAATTAGTTTTATCAGATTACATTAAAAGTAAAATGACACAAATTCACAGCATTTGCAAACAAAATTCAAGAATGAGAAAGTTATTTAAAAATCCCTGGCCTCTTTTTTTTTTTCTCCCCTCCAAGAAAGTCAGATAATTTTGGAGAGTAAACTGAAAAACAAAATTATAGGGAGAAAAGGCAAAATTACAGAGATTCTTTTCTGAATGCATAAAGGTGTATTACTTAGTGAGCTTTAAACCCAAGCCCCAATACTTCAGAATATGTAAGATCTCTGCTTCATTGACATGTATTATCTTGCAAGAGCTCTTTCCTACCCTGGCTTTATGGTTCAGGTCTACAGTCCTAGTTCCTCAGGCTGAAGCAGAAGGATCACAGGTTTAAGTCCACCTAAGCTATATGGTTTGAGACTCTGTCTCACAAACAAAACATAAACACACACATGACTTTTACTGAAGAATGATGGCAATTGAATTATTCTAACTTATAATTCCCTTGATAGGAGGATTCTATTATCAAAGAGTGATAACAATAGTATTATTTTATTCTATGTTTATGCTCTAAGGAGACACTAAAATGCTTTGCATTTCTTGTTACTTTGTCTTTTTTGAGACAGGTCTTACTGAATAGCCCTGACTGGCCTGGAACTTGCTGTGCAGACTAGGAACTCACAGAGAGCTTCCTGCCTCCCAAGTGCTACCATGCCTTGCTTGAGATACACATTTAGTTACATTTTAATTACAGATAAAAAAATTTTGTGAGTTTTTACTCAGAAGCATATCTCTTAAGTGACCATCACTCTTTATAATAAACACTTTTTAAAAATAGTAGATAAAAGTCTTTATCTTTGGTAGATATATTTTGAAATATCATGGATAAAAATATTTCTTAGATTTGTTTCATATAATTGGAAAGTGACTAAAAGGTATAGGTGAAACATGACTGTATAAGAATTGATCATTGCTTAGTCTGGGTAGTGGTATAGATGGTTTCATTTTGTTCTCTATGCTTTTACATGTGTTTGAAATTTTCCACAGTAAATTAAGAAATAAACATATTATGCATACAATTATTTTCTTAAATTTGAATTCTGCTGTAGAAATATTTAGGGTATCCAATAATTTTTTTTTACTTTTGAGCAAGATAATTTGCTACATATAAATTAAACTGGGTGTGGTAGTGTACATACAAACCCGAGCATTTGGGAAACTGAGGCAGGAGGATCCCCATTACTCAGAGGCCATCCTAGAGATCTTGTCTTAATAAAATAAAACAATTAAAATTTATGACGGTATTCTTACTGTGCTAGCTAGAGGTATATATAGCTAAACGAAACCAAACTATTGAAAATAGAAGCTCTTGTTCATTGCTAAAGCATGCTTTCTTGAGTGACCATAATGAGCTCTCATTGTTTCAGGTAGTCCAGCAGCAGCCTTCAGGAGGCAGTGCGAATCAGGTGACCTCCATTTCCCATTCCTCACCATTAAGCACTCAGAACTGTGGGCAGAAGACACCAGTGCATGCTGTAATGCCTACTAGTAAGTTTCTTCCATAGACATGCTGGCATCCCAGCTTCACCCAGTGCATCTGGAACATGGCAGGGCTTGCAACCTGTTGTTAAGAGAAATCAAGAGAAGACCCAAAAGATCTGTCACATTTACATAAACACTATATTATATATTGTTTTGAAATAAACAATTGCTTAAAGTATTGTATTATTATGTAAAACATTCTAGCAGTAAGTATGTGTTAAAAATATACCAATATAAATGAAATACTATCCAGTTACCTTTCAAGCATGATGTTTTTATAATGATGCTAATTCTAAAGACAGTTTGAGACTACATAAAAACATAATCCAGAGATGTTTATAAGCAGGGTTTATATTCATTAGCCTATTTAAATTTAAACATAGTTCTGGGCAGCTTAAGACATTTTACTAAAAATTTACTGAATTTTTCCTAATGTGACTTGATTGCCTGTTTTGGGGGGGAGATATTCTACTTTTTTCTTTCTTGTTTTGTTTTTATAGCTTCCATCATAAAGCAAATTACTCTGTCTGGAAATAAACTTTTGTCACTTCAAGCTCAAACTTCTATTCAGAACAATAAAATAAAAGAGAATGGACCAACATGCTTCAGGTAAGGAAAATCAGTAGTTAAAACTTGGTCTGATGAATGGAAGTAAAGCTCCAGGGAAAAGAGATGTTGAAGAATAGCATCTAAATAGACAGACTGATGCCTTTAAACATTCTAATAAGAGAGAGCTCTGATTTGATTCCTAGCACCCACATGTCAACTCATAACTCTTTGTAACTCCATTCTTGTGGATCTAGTGCCGTCTTCTGGCCTCCATGGGCACCAGACCTACCACCCAAACCTAGCAGGACTAAGACATCCTCTCCCACTGGGCCCAACCAAGCAGTCCAGGTAGGGGCAGGATATCCAGTGGCAGGCAACAGAGTCAGAGATAGTCCCCACTCCAGTTGATAGGGGACCCACATGAAGACCAAGCTGTACATCTGCTACAAATGTGGGGGGGAGGGGTTTATGTCCAATCCCTTCATGCCCTTTGGGTGGTTCAGTTTCTGTGATATTCTCAAGTTCCACCCATATGCCTGAAAATTTCATGATGTCTTTACTTTTAAAAACTGAATAGTATTCCACTGTATAGATGTACCACATTTTCTCTAGAATTTCAATTCTTACATTGATCCAGTTCATTTTCTTAGAGGGTAAGAGATAAGGATCTACTTTCATTCTTCTATTTGTGGATATTCAGTTTTCCTAGCACCATTTGTTGAAAAGGCTGAATTTTCTACAGTGTTAAGTTTTTGGTGTCTTTTTTTTTTTTTTTTTTTTAAATTAGGTGTCTTTAATTTTTGCGCTATTCTTAAAAAATACTTTTTGGTAATTTGGGTCATATGTATATCTTACACATATTACAGAGTATTAAGAAATGCACATAGAGTTTTTTTGGAACAGTATTAGTGCTACCTTAGTCCAAATGAAACCAAAATCAGACCCTTAATATTGATTTATATTAAGCAAGAAAGAACAGTAATATATGATGTTAGGTCATCTTGACTAAACTAGGTTGGATTTCATAATATTTGATATCTGCTTTGTTGTTGTTGTTGAGATACCTGGTTCATCTAAACTTTTGTTGTGAGTTTGTGACTTTTTCACTAGAAAAATCCCATTTTGATTTAGCTTCTTGGTATATCTGGGATGAATATTAGAAGTTGTATAGTGTTTAAGACACCAGAGGGCACCAGAGATTCAGGTTTCATCTCAAATAAGGTAATAATGTTATTTCATATGTTGTATTACTTCTAAATTTGATGCTCAGTTTTTTTTTTTTTCATATTGCAAAGGGAACCAAGTTCTCTAATATATTTTAAGTTGTGTTTACCTTTAAATATATGCATCCTGTTTTGTGTGTTGTGTTGTGCATGCAAATACATCAATAGTATGTATTGTTTATGTGCTGCTAATACATGTTTAATCATTTTAGGATAGTGATTTTTAAAAAGAGACAAAAAATATCTGGTGACCAAACCAAACTCTCCCATCTTTGAGCTATGAGAGAGAGGGAAAGAGAGAGAGAGAGGGAGAGAGGGAGAGAGGGAGAAGGGGAGAGAGAGAGAGAGAGAGAGAGAGAGAGAGAGAGAGAGAGAGAGAGAGAGAGAGAGAAGGAATACACAGTTATGTTAGCTAGGCCCACAATAGATTAGGCATAGTGATAAAATCTAACTAAAAGATGGCAGCTAAATACCTGATATGCCACAAAGGGAACTACACATAGTGTCTTAGACATGAGACCATGAAGTCTTTTAAAGCTGTTACATATTATTTTGTATAGAAAATTCTCTACAGTTTCCATGCCTTTGATTTTGAATGAGTTTATTGCTTATAGCAATTAAAAGAACAAATAATAAGTAGCAGCTAAATGCATCAAATCAGATGTTTACAGCACCCCGCAGAAAGGACTCGGGAAGGCCTGATAAACAATCATACAGGAGTAAGCAACTGAGAGTCCTAGGCAGAGGAGAGTTTTCTCCTTGAATAAAGGATTTGTATAACATTAGATAACTAATTGTAACCTCCATTAGAAATATTTTACCTTCCAGATGTTCTTCAGGGTGCAGTGTTTTTAATGCCTTTTTTCTTCCTGTCACAAATGGAGGAGGTCAGCCTGTCCAGCAAAGGGTCTTGAGTGCACTGCTGATAAACATGCTTGAGTCTGAGATTAGGGTCCCATTTTGCTTTCAGAGTTTGCACTTTCCAGCAAGTAAAGACAGCACATGGAAATTTACTAATGTAATTTATACTGCAGACATAGTTTATCATAGTAAATGATGTTCAGGAAAAATTATTTTTGTGCTTAAACATATAATAAATTGATGGAAAACCTTAAAGGTAAGCGTAGCATGCACAAAGGTCAGAAGCCTGGAGTTAGGTTTCTTGGTCATGCCTGTCCCCAAGAAGAATCAAAGATGTTGATAATGCTATTGTGATTAATGCTACAGATGTCTTAGCAGAGCTGATCTGAGTTGAGAAGTACAAATGTAGAAAAGACTAATGGATACTTTTGAAAACACCTTAACATCTGCTGGTAGAATATAGTTCAACAATTTCAGAATTACCTAGAAAACTTGCTAAATGTGTGGATTCTAGGCTTATCCAGAATGGCATACCTGGAGACCAGAAATGCCTGGAATCTGTTGTTAAAATGTCTTCTAAGTATCTCTGTATTCACTACAGTTGGCTATAAGTACCTACTGCTCTCAAATGTAGTCTGAAGAAAAGAATTTCCAAACCTATTCATTCAGGGTGTTACACTGTATTAGTGAAAGTAAGAGACTCAAAGTGTGTTTTAGTTAAGGAGGCTTTATGAGAAGAGAGGAGGGCAGTGATTCTCTGATTTTTTCTTTTTACACTCATTTTTAAATTTTATATTGCTTACATTTAAAGTTATTTAACTTGATAGACTTTTTATTTCATTCTTCAAAGATAACATTCATGCTTAGTTTCTAATACAGTTTTAGCTTCTCATATGGCTTTCATTCAAGAACTCTTGATATACCTATCCAGTTTTATTTTCATTTTTTAGATGGGATGACTGATGAATAGAAATGGAAAGAATCATACTTATCACAGTTGTCTTACAAACTGTTAGGGCAGAGTCTGAAACCTTGGTGTCTACCTCAAATTTTTAAGTATGGTTCATATTAAAAGGTGTGCTTTTAAAGGAATAAATTAGGGCCAATGGCATGGCTCAGTTGTAAAGTGCTTGCCATGCAAGCTGTCTTAGGGTTTCCACTGCTGAAATGTGACACCATGATCAAGGCAACTCTAATAAGGACAACATTTAATTGGCTGGCTTACAGGTTCAGAGGTTCAGTCCATTGTCATCATGGCAGGAAGCATGGCAGCATCCAGGTAGGCATAGACAGGAGGAACTGAGAGTTCTACATCTTGTTCTGAATGCAAAGAGGAGAAGACTGGCTTCCATGTGGCTAGGAGGAGGGTGTGAAAACCCACGCCCATAGTGACACATTTCTTCTAACAAGGCCACACAACTAATAGTACCATTCCTCAGACTAAGCATATTCAAACCACCATAATGCCTGATGATCTGAGTTTGATCACAGAAACCCCAGTAAAGGTGGAAGGAAGAAATAACTCCACAGAGTTTGTTCTAGACCTTCCTGTGTGCCTTTCCAACACACACACACACACACACACACACACACACACACACACACACACACACACACACACACATGCAATTTTAGAGACGAATCTTTAAAATTCTCAAATTCTTTTAATTAAACCCCATGCATTTCTGATTTTCATTATACTGAGTAGAAACCATGAGTGCTGTATATGAGTGTGTTTGATTGTGAGAATTTCATTTTAAATATACTTTCTAGCTGATCCTAAAACCATTAAAATTGGCTGGAGAAATGGCTCTGCAGTTAAGAGTACTTGTTCCTGCAGGACTCAGGTTCAGTTCCAAGCTCACAGCTCCAAATCCAGAAGACCAAACATTCTCTGATGGCCTCCGCAGACATCAAGCACTCATGTGGTGTATACATATACATACATGCAGGCAAAATACTCTTGCATATAGAGAAAATAAAATTTAAAAAAATCTGAGAAACACTGTGCTATATTATGCTACATCTTAGTTAATAGAAAACTGAGGAGAATTTCCCATGCAGAAAGTAAGTTAAATGTAAGTATACATAGAAAAATAAGCAAGTTGTTATGCATGTTTATAAACATGTAGTTAAGCAGAGTGGCTACGGGGGAAAAGAGGTTAAAAACAAGATGGCAGCCAACTTACTTTACCAGAGGTGAGTAATTGAAGGGAAGATGCAGAGTGGCTGGGACTCATGATACCTAGCTTATTTTTTTAGTAGGTAAATTATTTGACTAACATACAAAGCATTTTACTTCTCACAAACTCAAATGGGAAATGAGACTGAAAAGTAAGAACTGTTCATGGCTCTCCACTGTCCAGGGTGCCAGCCCAGAACCTATTTATTACTGTTTCTCTGTCTTTCTGTAGTCTTCTTTTCTTTCTCTTTCCTTTCATTTTATATATATTTTTGCTGTAGTGTACTTTGCCCAACTGTAGGACAAAGTGTTCTGAACATGTTTACAGTAGGGTAAGCTAACTTAGGATGTTTGGTAGATCAAGTATATTAAATGCATTTTCAATTTCAGAAGCTTAGAGTTTACAAAGGATTTATTGGGAATGTCACCTCCATCATAAATTAAGGAACATGTGTACGATATAAATTTCCTTTTTAGTCTTTGGTCTAATGGTAGGGCCTAGTATTCTACCCTTTTACTGAAAGTACAGTTTCAGAGACTTTAAACTTTAGTTTACTTAGTAATTGGTAGAGTCAGAATTGCAAGGTAGACAAAGAGATTCAGAATTGCCATTTTTTACTAGTCTCTGTTGCTTATTATATTGTCCTAGGCAACAAGCACATTATTTTAAGGCATATAAAAAATCTGTAAATACCTACATGCAAGTTATATACTGCCTTGTTAGGAATGTGGTCAAAAGAGTTTTTTTTTTTTTTAAAAATTGAGACAAATACTTTGAACATTAAATTAGATACCATATTAAGATCTGTTGTAATTGGCAAAAATGTGTTCTCAGAAGTTTGAAAATACCAATTTGAGAAGTAATTGAAATATTTAAGAACAAATTAGGCAGATGTTTTAAAAATAAGTATTCAAAGTTAATCTAGCTTATAGATTAGGCTTTGATGGCTAAAAACTAATAGATCAAGGCAAATTGAAGATTATAGATAAGAAGGCAAGACCCTACCTAAGCAGAGGCTAGAAGCAGGAAGAGCTGTTGACAGTGATAGAGGAAAGAGGAAGTGAAAATCTAGGGTCCTTATTTCAACAGGATTAGGATAGGAATTTAATTCTATCTCCTTCAGAAGAATTAGTCTAATGTAGAGCTTAATAGTCGAAAAATATAAGCAAATAGACATTAAGAAGTAGTTAACTTTATCAAAAGCAAACTAATGATGATAAGTTCCAGAAGACAGACTACATGGTAAGTGGGTGGTACCTAGTTTGTATAATATGATACTCCACAGACTCTTGAAGGCTTTCTACTAAGGTACTAAGTTTTCTTTTCTAAGTGTCTTTAAAATAATAGTCCATTTCACACAATCCCTCCATTAGAACGCCCTGCATTACGCTTTTTTTTTTTTGGGGGTTGGTTTTTTTTTTTTTTCGAGACAGGGTTTCTCTGTGTAGCCCTGGCTGTCCTGGAACTCACTCTGTAGACCAGGCTGGCCTCGAACTCAGAAATCCGCCTGCCTCTGCCTCCCAAGTGCTGGGGTTAAAGGTGTGCGCCACCACTGCCCAGCTCCTGCATTACACTTAAAGCCTTGGTTCAGTGGCTCTTACTTTTTTTCTTTAAAATGAAATACAGCCAAAACAAGATCACAGACATTCCCGGACGTGATAGCTTTGGCTCTGTCCTATTCTTTCTTGCTTTTGTTGACAGTGCTGCCGCTGCCCGTGGTGCCTTTGCTTTCCTGCCGTCTGCCCCTTTGATCTTCTCTTTTTTTGCCCTCTATCATTAAAGATCCTCCCTGCTTCTGCTTACTGGTAGCTCTACCAGAAGGAATTGTGGTTAGGTTGGGGAAAGAAGTAATTATTGGGTAGTTAATTTCCTATTTATTTCTCAGAAAGAGCTTATCTTTGAATTAAATTCTAGTACTGGTATTTGAACTTGTAATATGTAGGCCTAGAACTGAATCTCTAAAGCCAATTTGAGTTCCTGAACTCATGCATGGACTCTTTACAGAAAAGCAAGATGTTATTTACAGGGTTCTGCAAATAAATTTCATTCATGAACATTCAATCTTAATTGTTTCTGAGCTATAACTTTTACTTACGTATTTATTTTTAAAGATTTATTTTTATTTTATGTATATGAGTGTTTTGCCTGTATCTAAGTAAGTGTAACACATGTATACAGTGTTCACTGAGGTGTCCAAATCCCTGCAGAGATAGTTGTAACCTGCCATGTGGGTGCTGGAAACCAAATCTAGGTCCTTTTCAAAAGCAGCAAGTGCTCTTAACCACAGAGACATCTTTCAAACTGCATAAACTTTTAATTTATTTATAATTTTAATTTTTTAAGTTATAATATATAATTTACCTCTTTCCAGTCCTTCGCACGTATCCCTGACCTTGTACTATCTCAAAATAATGGACTCTTTTATTACACACACACACACACACACACACACACACACACACACACACACACACACACACATTCCTAAATATATAAATACAACCTGCTCGGTCTATGTAGTTACTTGTAAGGAATATGATCTCCAGGCTGATCCCACCTGTCCCAGTCCACCTGTAAAATCTACCCTTTCCTAGGGGGTCCATGTGTACCTCCCTTGAGCCCTTCTTGTTATTTAGCCTTTTTGGGTCTGTAGACTGTAGCATGATTATCTTTTTACTTACCAGCTAATATCCACTTATAACTAAGTACATAGCATGTTTGTCTTTCTGGGTTGATTTTTTTTTCTAGTTTCACGTATGTGCCTATAAATTTCATGCTGTCATTTTTTTAACAGATGAATAATACTCTATTGTGTGCAAATGTACCACATTTTCTTTACTCATTCTTTGGTTTAGGGACATCTAGATTGTTTCCAGTTTCTGGCTATTAAAAATAAAGCTTCTGTGAGCATAGCTGAGCAAGTGTCCTTGTGGTAGACGGGGTATCCTTTGAGTATATGCCCAGGAACAGTATAGCTGGATCTTGAGGTATATGAGTGGTTACGTTCAAAAATATAAGTAACAACTGCTGATGATGAGGGTGTGGGTCAGGGGATACTCCTCAGGTGATAGTGGGTATGCAAACTTATACAGCCATTTTGAAAATCAGTATGGCAGTTCCTCAGAAAATTTGGAACCAATCTATAATGTTGCCAATTTGTGGATACTGTGTTATTTTTTCATACATACATACATATATACATACATACAGTGTATAATGTTCAAATCAGAATGATGTATTCTATTGCAAACAATGGCCATCTCTTCTTGATGGAAGCACTGAAGATCTTGTGTTTTATTTTTACAACATATCAATTGTTGTCTTTGGTAGTCACTGAACATTGAAACCCAGCACTCCTACTGATTCTTAATCTAGTACCCAGGAACGCTATAAATTTTGAAATATTTACTTAGGCCTTTTTACAAGATTCTTCTTTAGAGTGTGACCCTTGTTTAGGTAATTATTCCTACCATTTTTATTTTGTGTTTAAATATTTAAATCTGGATATACCACTTGATTTATATCAGTTGGAAGTTGATTTTTAGAGCCATAAAGAACTTTGTACATTTAGTAAATAGAATTTATTTTCTTTATTATGAATGTTTCATTAGTAGTTTGAGATATTAATTTCTTCTTTTTTCGTTCCCCTAGTATAGACACACCTGTAAGTTTTGAGCTGTTAGTGGGCAGCATATGATAAAGCCATTGTTCCTTTTTTTACTTTAGGCTTGTGTCTGGCACCTTCCTTTCTTTGGCTCATCTATGCGTGTTCATGTGAGGACTTTTTCCTCCCTTACCTTTACTGTGCTGCTTTTTAAAGGTGGACATCAGGGGGTTTCATTTCTTAGTGGTTGATAGTTATAATTTGTTCTCCACACAAATGATCATCATAGGGGATGTATAATTCAAATCTGTTTGACACAGAGTTCATGATGTGCCATTTGCCCATCTTTTTGTGGGATACTTTTTAAAATACCAAACTTTTGTGTATTAGTATGTGAATCATGAACAACTAGACTGTTATTACATATGGTGGTAAGGGTGATCGGAGGGAATTTTATTATATTTCTTCACTTCCCTTAAGTACACATCTTCATGTTAGTACTACAGCCAAATAGCAATCCTGTGAGATTAACTTTACTGCTGTAAAGCAAGGATCCTAAACCTATTTCATGTTTGTTTTTGTATGTATGTATGTTCATATATAGAATTTTTAAATATTTTGCTGATAGGTCCTTTGTAGCCCATTGCTTGAGGGTATGTTTTAATGTATTCATTTGGTAAGAGGAAGCATGTAAAACAGAATCATAAAAACAAAATTGATTTTAAAAATAGGTATTAGACTAGCCAGACAGATAGTTTCTCAAGGGACATTCTATGATAGGACTTTTTTGTGACCTAGTGTTTCTGCTGCTACTAAGTGGAATAGTGGAGTGCACATGGGAAATAGGAGGGGCTTTTAACAATCCTGGATGAAAGCAGAGTCGGTTTTCATTTCCTTACCTTTCATCGCAGAGGATTTGTGGATGTCTTGGTAAGTCCAAATCCCTCATGGTGTGTCACTTACCACAGAGGAAAAGAGAAGCTCTGCATCACACAGCAGGCTCTGAGTTCTCTTCCACGAAGTGCACTCTTGTGCTTAGTGATGTCAGTTTAATTTTAAAAGATTAAGGAGAAAGATGGGCATTCTTAAATTCACTTCGTTGGGTAAACTCAATAAAATAATGTTATTTATCAGAATGATCTGGTTTCGTTTTTGTTTTGTTTTGTTTCTTCTTTTTTTTTTTTCTATGCAGCAGTCTGACCCTGAACTGGCTCTGTAACCAATGATGACCTTTTTTTACTCCTGGTTCTCCTGCATCTGCTTCCCCACTACTGGGATTACAGAGGGCACTAACATACTGGGCTAAGACCTTATGTTTCTTTTCACTTTGAAACTATGTATATACATGAATGTGCGCATTCGCTTGCGAATACACACACACACACACACACACACACACACACACACACACACACACACACACACACACACACATACACCCCGTCCCCAAAACTATAACTTTCTCTCCCTTTAGAGGTGAAGATGACATCAATGATGTGACTTGCATGGCAGAGGTCAATCTTGATGAAGAAAACGCCTGCATCTTAGCAACACATTCTGACTTTGTTGGCACACTCATTCAGTCATGTAAAGAAGAGCCATTCCTTGTCATTGGAGCTCTACAAAAGAGAATTTTAGACATTGGTAAGTATAGAATCATGATTATTGACCCAATAGGAATCTTGGTTGAGGGGAAATACTATTTAAAGAGGTGGCTTGGGACTCTAAAGTTTGCATAAGGCTCTAGAAATATTCTAAGATTTCTTGAATATTACAGAATAAATCATTTTATTTAAAAAAATCATTACAACAACCTTTTGTTTCTGGGTAAATAATGTAAGTTAATAATTTATTCAGTTTTATGACAAAGTAATAAGATACATATTTTACACAAATATTTAATGTGTACTTATTTTTAAAATCTTACTTGTTGTTGGTTCTTAGAGATGCATGTATACAAATAAAAGTTTATGCTAGATACTGTGTTCATAAATTATAGGAATACCTAATGAGAATCAATTTTTTTTCCTTGTATCAACCAGAAAATTTAATTTTACTTTTATTGTAGAAGAAAGTTGAGCTAGAATACTAAGATTTTCCTGTAGGTGCAGCATGGTTTTTAGGTGGCTGCAGTGAATGAAAGAAAATGGAAGATAATGTACTCATTATTTAGAACGAAATTTCAGTTTGTGAAAGACTGTAAGATCTCATATTAAATGTAACAATAGACAAGATTTGAGGCTTTGTATGAATTGTACCATATTTTATCTACTTCATAATTAACAATGAGTATTTTATATATGATATATTGAAAACTTTAAGGCCATATTATCTGGTTTTAGTGAGCAGTTAATAGTCGTTTCTCCTGGTTAGCTTTTTTGTCAGCTTGATGCGAGCTGGAGTTAATGGGAAGAGGAGCCTCTATTGAGGAAAACCATCATCATCTTGCTTGCAGTGCCGTATTATCCAGAGCACTGGTTCAGTTCTTTTCCCCTTCCACATTCATTTCTAGTTTGATTAAAATCTTTATTAAATGATCGTTTTCAGTTTTTAAAATATTCAGTATTACTTTGAATGCTGTGTATATGTGTTCTGTGTGTGGGTTTATGCATTTGTGTGGAGTGCCTGCAGTGGCCATATGTGTAGAGTCCCCCGAGAGCTGGAGTTACAGGTGATTGTGATCTTTAAACAATGTGGGTGTTTGGAACTCAGTCTGGATCCTTGCCAGTGTTCCTAACTACTGAGCCATATATTGATCCCTATATGATCATCTTCTTAAGGTTTGTAGCCAGGTTAAGATAATAATCAAGAGCATTTTCCCACATATGTCTAGGTGATAGGGCCACTTTGTGCCGTAGCTGCTGAACCCTCTTGGTCCAGGCCGAAAGCAAACATGAGCATCACATGAACAAACGAGCAGGACTGTTTCTTTTGGACTCTGGCTTCCGTAACAAAATGCTGTAGCTGTGAAGGCTTCAATGACTCGTAATTTTTGACACTGTTGGAGTAAGGAAGTCAGATCTGGATGTTCTTCAGGATTTTTGGTCGGGGCCTTCTTGGTGATCTTTGGACAGTTCTCTTTATGTTATATCCTTATATTATCTACTTTTACCTTATTCTTTATGAATTAGTTAAAGCCAAAGGTCTCCACTCCAGTTACCCTAACTGAATCATTGACAGAGTTTCTGCATGCATTTTAGGGAGGCATAAACGTCCATGTGGTTGGATTACTATAAAATCAGAGAGATGAGTTTTGACCTATTGGCTGTAGTTTGGCAACCTCTGTTTTAGGAGACATTGGGAAACGATTTCTATTTTCAGTTATTAATGGAACACAAACAATTATAATAGAAAATGTAAACTGCAAAAATTCTCTGAATTATCTAAGCTTAAAGGAGAAAGCCAAGAGTGAATGTTAATTTATTTTAAGAGATATTTTCTACTTATAATAAAATTCCTTCTTTACAGAATAGTTATCATCTGAGGGCATTTCTTAAAAGTAGAAAGTATGCCTTCCACCTTACCATCTACAGCAGGCAGGAAAGCTGGCCCTGTTTATCACCAGACATAGCAATCTGGAGAGCAGGTTCTACACCTCACCTAGGTAGCACAGCTGAACTAAGCCCTGATGGTAAAGTCAATGGTGAACTAGCCCCAAGGTCATGAACACTTGAGAGCTAGCCTGACACTCATCTGCTAAGAGGTGGTGTGGGCTAGGGAGAGGTGTCCTCTGCCCCTTGCCCCTTGCCACCTTTGACAAGTAGGAAGGAAAGCAGGCCCTGCACCTGAGATGTTTTTATGTTTTGTTTATTTTTACTTTCTTTTTCAGGGATGGGGTTGTTGCAAGGACAGAGCCTGCATGGATGAAAAGGGACAGGGAGAGGAGTTAGATTAGGGTACATACATGACGTGAAACTCACAAAGAATCAATAAAACATTTTTTAAAACATTAGAAATTATACATTTTCTGAAAGAATTTTTGAGATGTTTTCCTGTGTGAAGGTTAGATTAAATGTCATCTTTTTCTCTAATTTCCTAGATTAAATTACAGACACAATAAAGTCAGTAGTAAGCAGGCAAGCACTAACTAGCTCTACTTAATTATGCTGGCTTTGTTTAAAACGTATTAAAAGTTGATCTTTAGTTTTAACTTGTGATCTCAGATTTGTTTCTAACTTAGTGAAGGTATTTTTGAACATTGGGTGTTGCATACCCTCAGGAATTATTGAGTAACACTTGTTCATTACCAGTACTTAAATATTACAGGTTTTAAAAAGAATACCAGTTATTATTATTTTTTAATTTGTTTTTCTGAGAATCAAACCCAGAGCCTGTAACAGTCTAGATTTTAAATAGATAAATTACTTCTGTTTTTTTATTTAGTTTTTTAGATATAGTTATTATTTTCAAAAATCTTTCCCCAAGCACTAATTTTAAGCGCTCACTTTTAACAAAAATGAATCATGAAGTAACTTGGCTACCCTGTGGTTAGTTGTAATTTATATTTATTTTTTGAATTTGTATATGTATGTGTCTGTATTTGCATGTGAGTTCTGATGCACATGGCGACCAGAACCATTGATCCCCCTGGAGCTAGAGTTATATGATATGAGCTCCCAACACTGGTGCTAGGAGTCCTTTAAGGTCCTCTGGAAAAGCAGTGAATGGCTTCTACTAAGTCATCTCTCCAACCCAGTTAAGGAGATAATTTTAGCCATTGATTGTTTTGAAATTTTACTGTTCCTTGAATAGAAGAACCAAATAATTGTTTATCCTGAATATTTTAACGAAGTTGTGTCTTTGTAGTAGATTTTTCCTTTCCCTCTATTTCATTCTGAAATTGGAAATGAATTCAGTTTTTCACAAAGTAATGAATTACATTTTGAAGGCTTAGTTGAAAAGAAGTTGGATAATTTTAAATTTTCTTCCTATTTAGTTTACTATGGACTACATTTCAAATTAAAATTTAAATGTACTATATGGTAATGTCAAAGTGTATTTGAGTTGTAATTAAATTATGTTTTTGCTGTATTCCAGCCTTTGAGAATATGAGTATGTATTATATAAATTAGCATACAAAAATCAAACACTTTTTAAATTACTATGAAGGGATGTGTGTGTGTGTGTGTGTGTGTGTGTGTGTGTGTTTGTGTTTTAAAACAACCACAGAGGCCTTGAGTGAATAAAACACTTCTCTGCAAATATGAGGACTAGATCCTTAGTACTTCACACACATGTGAATACACGTACATGCATGTACAACACACACCTAGGCAAACACAGACACATATACACAGAGACTTTAAAAATACATCTACCTTAGACTACTTACTGCTGTATGTTTAGATTTGCATATCTACTGAGGCAGCCGGGTATATTGCCCCTAAGAAACAGTTTAAACACTGATATGATTGCTTGTAAGAGAGCTATTGCTCTTGTGTTTGCCATTTAATTTTTTCTGTTAAATTTTCTTCCTCATTACTACCAGGATAAAATAATTTGTTCATAAAAAAGGAAATTATTGAAATTGATAATGAAATGATTAGGTTTTGAGCATATTTCAGCTTGTAATTTAACAGGTTAATTTATGAAAACATAAGTAGTGCAAGATATAGTTGGCAACGAACAAGAAGTATATAGGTATGTTTTATAGACAAGGAATTAGCAGATTTGTAATTTCAGTTCACTGAAATAAATGTCATGAATTATTAACAGTGTCAAACAGGGTAAGATGTGACTTTCCATTTTTTTAATTAATAAAATTAACAGAATATAGCACTAATTTCTGCAGTTACCATTTTCTCCCTGAACACTAAACTTGATTTGTGTTCTTATTAACTTTGTCCTATAAATGACCTTGCAAGGAGAATGATTCTAGAGGCTAAGGGAAACAATGTCTATATTTTCTGAGGCTCCAGGCTAGGTTTTATTAATGTAATGTCTAAGATCTTTGAAGTTGTGACTTTACCAGGAAAATCATAATCTCCAAACCTTTATTCATAATGGGTATGACTTCCAGGGGGAACTGAATACCTGCTGTGCTAATTATTTCAATTATAAGCCACTACTAAAACATGTAATGGATTTTCTCTGCCTCTACAGGTAAAAAGCATGACATTACGGAACTTAACTCTGATGCTGTGAACTTGATCTCCCATGCAACGCAGGAGAGATTACGAGACCTTCTAGAGAAACTAACTACAATTGCTCAGCATCGAATGACTATTTACAAGGTAAAGAAAATCGTTAAGGAAATACAGACATCTCCTGAGCAGTACTAACGGTAGTTTCATGAACAAGGGACCATATCTGGATGTATTTTTAGAATAGTTGAGACATATATTTCATATTAGTGGGAAAGCAGTTTCCTTAATTGTTTTACTTAGGTGTGCTTACATAGTAAACCAAATTAAAATAGGTTTGAAGTAATGTCCAAAGTAAGTTTGTTGCTGTAAATTGGAATATGCACCTGTTTTGCCTGAGGCTCCTCCTCACGGCTTGATTAGGAAGAAGGCTGTGTTAGGCTGGGATATTGGTTGATGTGTTCTCTGTGGTGCTCTGGACTCTGCTAGCGGCCATATACATTTTAGTTAGTTATAGGATGGCCATGAGTGCTGACCCTGGTGTCACGCAGTACTGTTCTTAGCTGCTGTGAGGAAACAGTGCAAGAAGAGCCTGTCTAGTGGTATAACAAGTAACTTCCGGTGATGAAAGCACTTACTGTATTTAAATTGTAGTTTTTATTGCTTCTTGGTGTTTAGGGTAAATCAGTTGTGAACTGAAATTTCAGAGGTGGGCAGATACCCTGAATGATGATGAGTTTTAAGAAAAGATAGTGGAATGAAAAGAAATAACGCTTTTTTTTTTTTTTTAATTAAAAAGTACTGAGGGCTAGATTTCCAACATATTGGTAAATAGGTAACTTCATGAGGTTTTAAGTTTGCAAAAGGGGTCATTCACTGCCAAATCTTCATAGCCACACAGATGAAAGGAAATCCAGAGTGTCTGCTACTACCTCCCTAGTAAACTTGCAGGAGAAATCATCTTTCTTACTTCTGCTTTATGTAGAACTTCAGAAGACCTATAGCAGTTAAGGTTCTTACTTGAAATTTCTTTATGACAATTTGTCAGACTGACTTAAAAATACAGAAAAAGCACCAGAAAAAGCTGTGGGAAACAAAGTATCAGTATTTCATTTTATATGAGTCTAGGAATCTGCCCATTTTTGTAGGTTTTCAATTATTTCTATCAGTTCAATCAGTGCTAGAAAACTGCACCTTTGTACTTTTATTCTCATTTGTGTCTTCTCTTTTCTCTTTTTTACTCTAGCTAATGTTTCCTCTATTTTCTTAGTCATTACAAAGAACCAGAACATTTTGGTTTCATTGACTTTGCTTGTATGTTCTGAATTTTATTTATTTCTGTTCTGGTTCTACTAGCTTTAGGTTTACTTTGCTCCTCTTTTTTTTTTTTTTTAAATCACATAGGAGGTGAAATAAAGGTGTTCTTCTGATATTTTTCTTTTCTGGGTAGACAGTTACCACTATGGATCTCTGCATGTAAGAGATCACTTTATTTCATACATTTGGGGTGTTGTCTTTTATTTTGTCTGTTGTCTGTTGTTTATTTTTTTTTTTCCCTTTAACTCACTGGTTGAATTTCCACATTTTTGTGAAATTTTCAGGGTTTTTTTCAGTGCTGTCTTTTTTTTTCCTTTAATCTTCACTCCTTTGCAATAAGAGAAGAAACTTTATATGATTGAAATTATTTAAATTCATTAAGGCTTCTTTTGTAACCTAATATATGGTGTTTCCTAGAGAATGTTCCACATGCGCTTGAATAGAATATATATATATGTGTGTGTGTGTGTGTGTGTGTATGTATATAATCTTGGGTGTAATATTGATGCTTGGTTATTATCTAGCTGGTTTTCAATGTTGCCATCTGTCTTTTGTTGACGGTCTACATTCAATCTGAAATTGAAACATGGGGTTTAGTTCAGTAATAGAAAATGTATACATGAGGTTCTAGATTCGATCTTTGATACCAAACAAAAAGTTGTAACCAGGTTTGCTTTATATTTGAGGCCTTTGTTGTTGGGTTTATATAGCTTTTATTGTATTTCTGTAATTAAAACAAACAGTTAAGCTAATTAGCCTAAAATAAAGAAAGGCTTATTTTGGTTCACAGATTGGGAAGCCATAGTCCATGGAGGGTTAGACTCATTGCTGTTGGTCCCAGGGCAAGGATTCATGGCAGTAGCATTTCTGGTGAAGCAAAGCTGTTGAGCTCAAGGCAGCCAGGAATTAGAGGAAGAGGGGAAGCTAGTGTTCTAATATTTCCTAGGGTCTGTTCTAGCTCCTTCCATTAGCACACCGGCTTGTGACCAAGCAGGCAACACATGGGCCATTGAATAATGCAATCTTCTTAACCCTTTTATTAATATACATCTTCCCATTTTTCCTCCTTGTCTCCAGTTAATTACTTAACTCCCTATGTGACCCAAGTAGGTCTTGGACCCCTAGATTCAGAAAATCTCTTGCCTCAGTCTCCAGAGTACCTAGAGTTACCATAATCTGTCCTTTGTTGTTGACCTTAAGATGTCTTTTTAATATTAGTGTGACAACATAAAACTATCCAACCTTTTCTTTTATTGAAAGTAGGTTCTTTTCTCACATATATCTTGATTACAGGTTCCCTCCCTTCACTCCTCCCAGGTCCTCCCCTCCTCCCCTCCCTATGGACCCATTCCCCTTCTATCTCTCATTAGAAAAAAAATAGGCTTCTAAGAGATGATAATAAAATATAAGGTAAAACATAAACCATCATATCAGAGCTGGACAAGACAAACAAACAGAAGAAAAAGAGCCTTGGGAAGGTACAAGATTTGGAGATCCACACATTTGCACACTCAGGAGTCCCCCAAACCACTAAACTGGAAGTCATAATATATGCACAAAGGACCTGGCACAGACCTGTGAAAGTCCTGTATATGATGCTTCAGCCTCTGTGAGTTCACAGGAGCTTTGGTCATGATTTTTAGAGGGCCTAGTTTTCTTGGTGTCCTCTATTCCCTCTGGCTCTTACGCTCTTCCCGTGGATGAGTCTGGCTGTGGGTCTCTATTTGCTCTCACTGCTTCAGGAAGAAGCTTCTCTGATGATAGCTGAATAAGGCTCTAATCTGTGCATATAGCAGAATGTCATTAGGAGTCATTATATTGCTACTGCTACTACTGCTGCCACCGCCGCCGCCTCCTCCTCCTCCTCCTCCTCCTCCTTCTTCATCAGCCGTATTTTGTTTTCACCCTAAGTCTTTGGGCAGTCCAGTGTCTGGTTCTTGGTCACCCAATCAGTGTCAGGTGTGAGTTTCATCTTGTGCAGTGGGCCTTAAGTCAAATCATGAAACATTCTAATAAAAATTTTGTACAGTCTTTAAAAGAGCCCATCACTCAAAAGTATACTTTTCTTTAAAGTCTCTTAACTGTAGACTCTTATAAAATTAAAAAAAAAAACCAATGTACATACTTTCTTGTTTTAAGAGGAAAGGACAAGCTCACAGTTACCATCAAAGCAGAGCCCAAGTCCATAAGTATGCACAGCTCTATCTGACATCTGATACTCATGGTCTTCTGGGCCCCAAAGCATTTCATTTCTCCAGCTCTACCATTCACAGCACACACAGTTTGACTGAAAGTCTCAGGCCAGTTCTGCTCCACAGCTGCTGCTTTCCTTTGTTGTCTTTGCAGGGTTCTGGTATCTCCCAAAGGCTGAGGTCTCCATGAGGAGCACCTTCACCAGTGGCCTCAAGGGAACTCTTGAGGGACTCTGACCTTACCACATGGTATCAAGAGTCAATAGTCTCCATGACCTCTTCAATTCTGGAGTCTCCACTGCAACTGAGACTATGTCTTACTAGTGACTTCTTGTGGCCTCTTTTTAGGGACTCCAGCTCTTTTTGTACAGCCCTTATAACTCCAAGACACCTTCCTGACTGACTCTTACACATTACCAAGTTTGGCTGTCAACATGAGATACATCTTTGGCCTGCTCTGAACCACAGCTTCTATGTGCTAACCCCAAGGAAATACTTCCAAAATATTTCACTTCAGTGTGCCATTCAGATCTCTGTTGTATAGCCTTCAGGTAGAATCTTTCTATTATATCAATAGCATGTGTTACTAATATTTGGTAGCCCTAAGAAAATGGGAAGTGTTTATCCCACCTGGAAGACCTTAATCACTTAGCTTAAGGATCCTTCTTAACTTTCTATGGTCCAAGTGACTTTCAACCTTTAAAATGGAGTGACCCCCAACCTTTCAAATGGCATGACTCCCAACTATAAAATTATTTCATTGCCACTTCATAACTGTATTTTACTACTGTTATGAATTATAATGCAAATTTGGTTTTGTCATGGAATATCTTGGTTTCACCATCTATGGTAATTGAGAGTTTTGATGGGTATAGTACCTGGGCTGGCATTTGTGTTCTCTTAGGGTCTGTATGACATCTGCCCAAGATCTTCTGGGTTTTAGAGTCTCTGGTGAGAAGTCAGGTGTAATTCTGATAGGTCTGCCTTTATATGTTACTTGACCTTTTTCCCTTACTGCTTTTAATATTCTTTCTTTGTTTTGTTCATTTGGTGTTTTGACTATTATGTGACGGGAGGAATTTCTTTTCTGGTCCAATCTATTTGGAGTTCTGTGGGCTTCCTGTATGTTCATGGGCATGTCTTTTCTTTAGTTAGAGAAGTTTTCTTCTATAATTTTGTTGAAGATATTTACTGGCTCTTTAAGTTGGGAATTTTAACTCTCTTCTTTCTATACCCATTATCCTTGGGTTTGGTCTTCTCATTGTGTCCTGGATTTCCTGAATGTTTTGGGTTAGAAAATGCATTTTGCATTTTCTCTGACTGTTGTGTCAATGTTTTCTATGGTATCTTCTGCCCCTGAGATTCTCTGTTCTATCTCTTGTATTCTGTTGGTGATGCTTGCATCCATGACTCCTGATCTCTTTCCTAGGTTTTCTATCTCCAGGGTTGTCTCCCTTTGTGATTTCTTTATTGTTTCTATTTTCATTTTTAGATCCTGGATGGTTTTGTTCAATTCCTTCACCTGTTTTGTTGTGTGTTTTCCTGGAATTCTGTAAGGGATTTTTGTGTTTCCTTTTTAAGAGCTTCTACCTGTTTACCTGTGTTCTCTTGTATTTCTTTAAGGGAGTTATTTATGTCCTTCTTAAAGTCTTCTATCATCATCATGAGATGTGATATTTAAATCAGAGTCTTGCTTTTCTGGTGTGTTGGGGTATCCAGGGCTGGCCGTGGTGGGAGAGCTGGGTTCTGATGATGCCAAGCAGTCTTGGTTTCTGTTCCTTATGTTCTTGCCCTTGCCTTTTGCCATCTGGTTATCTCTGAGCTGGTCTTGCTGTCTGACTGTGGCTTGTCCTTCCTACAAGCCTGTGTGTCAGTACTCCTGGGAGTCAGGGTCACCTCCGGGGTGCACTCGGATACTGGGAGGATCCTGTCCCTAGCTGTTCCTTGGTTCCTGTGACCTGCTGGCTCTGGGCGGGTCCTTCTTGGGCCTGGAATTTGAGCAGAAGTGGTGGCCTTACCTGTGCTCACAGGTGTGTCGACACTCCTAGGAGACCAGCTCTCTTGGCGGTATTTGTGTATGTAGCGCTGTGGCCCAGGATCCGCTCAGGGTGCAGACAGAAATCCCTACCTTTTTTCTACTCTAGATATTAGTTACTTTTGAAATTTTTTTCTTTGGAAAGGTATAATATTCAAATTAATAATAGACCATAAACTGAAATTTAAATTAAAAAAATGGACAGTAACTTGTAGTTTAGTGCTTTTGATTTTGCTTGGTGAGTTTTTGTTTTGTTTTGTTCGTTTATATATTTGTTTTGTCGAGGTTTTTTTTTTTTGTTTAGTATTTTGTATTGTTTTGTTTTTTAAGACAGGGTTTCTCTGTGTAAACCTAGTTGCCCTGAACTTGCTCTGTAGACCAGGCTGGCCTCAAATTCAGAGATTTGCCTGTCTCTGCCTCCTGAGTTCCACCACTGCCCGGCTCTACTTGGTGTTTTTCCATTGACGCTGCAGTGTGCTGTGGCCATGGAGAAGTTTCACTCTCTAGCTGAAAGTTATTGTGATGATCAGTGCTAATACAACTTGAGTCTGGGTATCAAATGGCTTT
The DNA here is from genome assembly GCA_028551405.1 of Uromys caudimaculatus. Taxonomy (NCBI): domain Eukaryota; kingdom Metazoa; phylum Chordata; class Mammalia; order Rodentia; family Muridae; genus Uromys; species Uromys caudimaculatus. The sequence continues at coordinate 4,817,040 of CM052715.1, forward strand.
CATACTTTTGGTACATGAAGACTTCAGTTAGATACAGGAAGGGGCATGATAATATTGGGGATACCTGTTACTTAACAAAGGTGGTAGGGCTTTAGTAGGTTAGGGAAAGGCATTCATTTGCAGTATCTGGATAAAAAGGAGAAATGATGCCATGGGCAGTTGTATCTAAATTAGTAAAGAAAACAGCATGAGAATATGATATGGTTAAAATTTAGAATGCTTGTGCATCTTTTTAATTTAGTGTTTATTGTTCCCGTTAAATTAAATTTCTGTCCGTAAACTGTCTCCAGAGTTTCTGAACACAGAAATGGTAAAGATGAACTATTTAAGAAACCACTGTTATTGTGCTTAACCTCTATGCTTGGCCTATAATGTATTCCACATTTTATCTTGTATTATTTAACTTTAAAGACCATTTGAGAATTCTTGTATTAAGCTTGAAGTAAAATAAGTAGCACTAATACATCCTTCTTCCTTAAACCATGTAATACTTTTTTGATCTAGTTAAATACCAACAATAAAAATTTAATTTAAAAAGAATCTTGGGCATATGAAATCTCTTAGTCTAAGTTAATTGGCGCAGCCGTAAGCATGAGGATCAAGTGGAGCTGGAGAAGGAAGAGTACTGCGCTGGGTCCAAGCCTGCCACTGACTGCTGAGCTCAGGGTTTAGTTGTTTTGGCTGTAAGAGTCTCCCCCAGGTGTTGCCTGCTGAGGTAAATATAGTGGTACGTGTTGATTGGGAAAGACCTTTCTATTGTGTCCCAAACAAACCACATACACGGGTATTTGTATTGTAGAGGGAGCTGCGTGGCCATGGGTGAAGAAAACTAGAAAATGGTTACATTTGAGAGCACTGTTTTTGTACTCTAGTATACCAGGATAAATGAGACCGTTTGAAGTTTGTCATTTTATAGAATACTTAAAGTAAGAAATTATAGTTTTTTTTATAGTTTTTTCATTTGTAAATTATATCTTTTCCCACTACTTGGGAGTCCTGAGGCAGAATGATCTCAAGATCTGGGGCAGCCAAGTCTGTATAGTGAGAATCTGCTTATAAATAGATAAATGATAAATAAATAAATAGTATTAAAATTATTTTAGGTTAAGTTTCTGTCTCTAAACCAGGCCTTTACAATTTTAATGTTCCCGATTTTATGTTCTCTTTGGATAGAAGTGTTTTAATTTGTTAAGAGCAAGCCAATCTAACTAGTTTCGACCCCCCCCATCATTTTCAGTGATGATTGTTTCTTGCTTTTCATCTAAGATTTAATTACTCATATTTATGCCTACTAAGATAGAAAATAATGTGACTAAGGGAGATTGAATTACAGGTAATGGTATATTCTACTGTTTTCTTTTTCCTATTGTTAGGATCTGTTTTAAAATACTTTCCCTGTCTCTGAAGAGGCTTGCCAAGGAAATCTTTCTGAAATATAAATGCTTAATTATCTCTCAAATTTTAAGGTCAATTAAAGTTACTGGCTTTTATTTTGTTTGCTTATTTAACAGAATAAAAAATATTGTCTTCTGAAAAACTAGTTCCCTGTGTGTGTTGGAGTTATTCTCTTTGGTATTGTTTATCATAATGCCTAACGCAAAAACAAAATCATATGACTTTTTCTCCCCTAGGGAAGTGAAAATTACATCTTGTCTACTGATACCAGATCACAGCTCAAATTTCTCGAAAAGCTCGACCAACTGGAGAAACAGAGGAAGGATTTAGAAGAAAGAGAGATGTTACTAAAGGCAGCCAAGGTAAAGTGCTATGTGGTTTTCTAGGGACATGGTCTGACAATGGGATATCATAGTTGGCTTCATCACTGATTGACAATATTGCTTTTATTAAGCCCTTCTTAGACTTCTCTTGAATTTCCTAAAACGAATTTACTAATAGGGTGTTTCACAACCAAGATGGCGTGGTATGGTGCTGTCAGTTTTTTAGTTATGAGTCATAATCTTTTGTCTCCTCCCTCATATTCTGGTGTACCTGATATCATTCCTGTCCACCTGCCCCTATTCACAGGTTAGAATATTATACAAATTTTGGACTTTTAAGACAATATTTGGTATGTACCAAGTTGAAGTTAACAAGAACATTTTTTAAAAGACAGGAGGATTATGGTAAAATTAGGAATAATTTGGAATATATGAATCAAACATAAATTTGTGGAGAAGGGGTTAGAGAGGGGGAGTAAAAGGGGAAGACAGGTGGAGCAATAGGCCTATATTCTTCCTTTAAGTTGTTTTGTAGGACTAGTGACAACACCTGGGTACCACATAAAAGTTCATTGCCCCTACAGTGTTATGCTTTGTACTTACAGTCTTCTTCATAGACATAGTTGGAGCTTCAAGAAACTGTGAAGGCTGACTATCAGTCTTAGTTTTTGTTTTGAGGACCTTACTTTTAATTTCTCATATTCCTGAAAAGATAATTTTTTCTCAGTTACATACTAATATTTATTTTTATTTTTGAAACAGAGTCTCACTGTGTAGCCCTGGCTTACCTGGAACCTTCTATTTACACCAGGTTGGCCTTGAGCTTAGAGACTGACATCACTCTTCCTCCTGAGTTCTGACATTAAAGGCACCATCACACCCAGCCCACCAACTACTATTTTCTGTTTTAAGTCTATCCTGTGATAACGTAGGGTCTATGTAGTCCTGTTGCCATCTCTGAAGTGCAAGGATTTACAGGGTTCAGTCACAATACTTGGCTCTAATTACTTCTTTGATTTATTTGAAACAGTTTTATACTAATAGTATCAAAACTATACATTTTTGCCCCTTTTTAAGATTCCCTCATGCCCCCACATTTTCTATCATTTATTCCATCTCTACTCCTTTCCCTACTCTCTGTATGCAACACACAAACACACACACACTCACTTTGGTTTGTTGGTATGTGTATAATCCCCTCTACCTTGGTTAAGAGGGATTTTTTTGGTATATTTACAGTTATGTAACTGTCTATACTAGATAATTCAGAGAATCTCTGGAGAGCAGTCCTGAGACATTGGCGCACCACTTTAAAACATTCTAGTGTGTGTGTGTGTGTGTGTGTGTGTGTGTGTGTGTGTGTGTGTGAAAGTTTGCTGGCAGTACAACACTGCTGCCCATTGCAAGAGACACCTGTTCCAATTTCATCAGCCATCTTACTTGTCATCTTTCTTTACGTTCCATTTCTTTTCAGAAGTATTCCGTTCAGTAGTTTCATCCTGTAGGTGGAAGACACTTCTAAACTCGCACTTTGTTCCTTGTTGTGTCTTCATTACTCACTGAGTATGTCCTACTTTTGTCACTAAGATATTCCAGAGCCAACCTTTACTGTTGTTGCCTCCATCCTGGAATCAGCCATTTCTATAGGAACTTCTACTTCTTTTTACTTGAAGATGCTGGTCAGAAACTAGTATTAGAGCACACTCTATGTTCATTGCTTAACAGCGTTATTAAATATAGGATATATTAATGGATAGCTCTAGGAAATATTTGTATGATGTCTCTATATATACTCATGTACAAATATCTGCAATGTTTTCTATATCTCTGTGTATTATAAAATCATGAGTTCATATAGTTACCTCTAACTTTAATCCTGAACCTCATTTCTTTTATATCCATAACTTCTCAGGGACTAAGAGCACTTGCTGCCAGCCTGATGACCTGAATGTGATCCCTGGGTTCTGTGTGTTGGTAGGAGAGAGCTGACTCCCATAAGTTGTTCTCTGACTTGTTGTACACTTATTTGTTCAGTGGTCTTCATGTGTATATACATTCCTTCCTTCCTTCCTTCATTCATATTCTCTTCCTCTCTCCTCCAAATAATTGCAGAATTTTTTTCTTCTGCAGTCAGTTTACTTCCATTATTATCTCTGGAATATTTCACTTATATCCTCAATTGATGTATATATTTGATTAGTGAGATTAATATGTCACCAGCTTGGCCGATTGACTCCTCACTACTATTTATTTCATGTCCGTTTTATTGGCCATGCTCCTTGTCATTACATCCACTGACTTATGTCTCAAACACATCTCAAACCACAAGGATGTGAGCATCATAGCATGGCCACTGCTCTGTTATCTCAGCCCCAATACTGACCACTGTGCTGGGAAGGGCAGGGAGATGGAACAGGAAGGTATTCCTTCTTGAGCTTGAAATATAAGCAAGAACTCAGCTATTGTTACAGGACAGTTTACTGGTTCTTTATTTCTAATTTCTATGCATAAATAATGTTATAAGCTATTGAATACTAGTCTAAATATTCTTGTACCCTTTATTTAGCCTACCACAAATCTGGTTGACTTGCAAAATGGAAAGCAAATCTATTTATCATTGTCGTCTTTGCTGTTCTAGGCTGCTATCATCATTCTCTCCATCAACCTCTGTTCATGACGGTCGTTTGAGAGTATCTAGTCATTATGTGGCCTCTGCCTTCAGACATAGATCTGTGTGTAAATACTCTGTATGCCTAGCTGAGCCCCTTCTAAAGGGCTGCTGCAGTGTACTCTCATCTTGTGCTCTACACTAAGAGTCTTCCTTCAGTGGCTGATTGTTAAGGCAACACAATGACCTCCTTTCTCTCTCATATTTTCTGTATGCTTCAGACACATGGTCAGCCTGTCAGTTATCATGCTTGCTGGAATTTGAAGGCTTTGGTGTTTACTCTGTCTTCTGTTAGACTGGTCTTCCCTAATGTTTTGATGTGATTTCCTGTTTCTTGTTATTCAGACTTCTACTCAATTGTTACTCATCAGAGATAAATGTCTAACCCACCACCTAACTAAAGAAGATAACTACCACATTTCTCCTGATCATTTTTATCCCATTTTGTTTTTTTATAGCATGTATAAGTATCAGTAGTATTATTTTATTAAGTGCAGTAGCAGACCTAAAACTCTAATGAAAATATTGGGAGTGTGTTTCCTACTTGTACTTTCAGAAATTACTCTTTTTTGAGAGATTTGGTTACAGGCTAGGTGAGCTCTTGATTTTAATAGTAGTTAATATACCATATGTTTTTCCAAAATGGCTTCACCGAACGATGAGCCAGTGTTGTTTGTTTTCACTCATTTGAGCTCAGACTTCTTTTCCTTTTCTTCTGTTCAGTCCTGTTTCCATTTTGCCATGTTCCAGCATAAACAGTGCCATGCCCTGACTAGACCTGACTGACATTGTTAGCGTCATTTTCAGTATGCGTTTCCTCCAGGCTAGAACTGCAGCAGCCGGCCAGATGACAGGGGGGGTGAGGGCTGGAGTGCAGCTAGACTAGATCGAGGCATTGCCCCTGGAGCTAGGGTTTTCAATCACAGGAGAAATCATCATTTATTAAATATTTAATAGCAATGCTTGTGTTTAGATGATTTCTATTAAAATTTTCTTTTCCTTTGACAGAGCCGCTCCAATAAAGAAGATCCAGAACAGCTGAGATTAAAACAGAAAGCCAAAGAGGTAAGACTTTCAAGTTACTGTTCTGGTCTTTGTGTTTGAGGGAAGGTTGGCAGCCTCAGTCTTGGCAATTAGGTCAGGGTTTATTTTACTGTTGCATACCATTTGCAAAAGCCTTGGGGAAGGACAGGAACTGCTGAAGGCAAGGGCAGTACTTCAAATGAGGTCAGTGAGCTATGTGCTCTCCTTTTAAAATTTATTTTCAAGGCTTAGGCCTTTCTGGAAATGGCTCTTTGTAAACTGCAGCCATGTACTTGGAGGAATATAGTGTGGGATTAAAAGAAAGAAAAAAGAAACTTTTGAGATTTAGCATCTGGGACTGTACAATAGGCTACATTTTTCCAGGGTAATTGTTCGTTTTGTAAATCTGATACTGCTTATAATTCTTTGGCTGGGAGGCGGTACTGGGATTTAGTTTTAAATGGAAAATGCCTCTGGCTTTTAATTTTCTGGGCCCAGCAGTTTTCTGTTCTGGAATGGAGCCCTTGTTTCACACAGTTCATGTTTAGCTGCAGGGGTTTTAGTTTATAGCTTAGACTGGTTAAGCTTTCACTCCCAGAGGCCTCTGCATAGCAACTGTAGAAATCAACAAATAAGTTCATTTATGTCTGCAGCCTCCTCTCAGTAGCTGACTTTTTACATTTCCCAATATCCATTTCCTGACTTCTCTAGCCTCAGAGAAAAAGCTCCACTAATTGGAGCTTATTTTAATTGAGCCTTAATATTGGATCTCACTGGAGTTGCCCCCAGAGCTACTGAGAACAGAATAAAATGAAAGTACCTAAGGTTGAAAGAGTGTGTGTGTGTGTGTGTGTGTGTGTGTGTGTGTGTGTGTGTATGTGTGTGTGTGAGAGAGAGAGAGAGAGAGAGAGAGAGAGAGAGAGAGAGAGAGAAATTTTTCACTTGACCTACAGCTTCTTTTCCCTCCTGAATAAATCATCAAGCCTGTTGACACTCCTGGTTAAGGGTCTGACAGCAGATGATAATAAAGACAATTGAGGTGTGAGATGTGTGATATGGAGCTGAAGAAATTGGTTTCTATAGTTACTTGACTGATTTCATGCAATTTTTTAAGGATCTTTGTGCTAAATCCGAGTGATTTTCTGAGCAACCTTTTTCCTTAACTGTGCCTCTTGAACTATGAAATTTGTTGTCCTCGGCATTGCAGCACTTGGCACCTGGGTGCCAGTAGCAGCAGGTTATTTATTAATGTTCTAAGGCCTTATTGTTTGGATTAATGTAGGAGCTGAGGCAAAACACATGGAAATTAGTAAGATTCTTCTTAGAATCAATGTGTTTTATTTTCTGTAGCATAAAGAAAATTCATGAACTCTGGGTAGAGGGGTATAATGATTAGGGCAAGAAAGGAAGAACATTAAAGTGTTGGAACCAGTCACTTTAAGCAAATCGTTTCTTATTTTAAATTCCTTCCAGTGGAAATGTATCTAATACTTAACCCAAGAACCATGTCTACCATTCTTTCTAAGCAAACCTAGATTAATGATAGACGTGTGTAGCTGTGCCACTTGTCATTGCTCTGAGCCCTGGGTATCTCTCCTTTGTTACTTCTATCTTGGAAAGTTAATTGTTTTACCCTGTGTGTTGTTGCTTCATTTTTTTTTTTTTTTTTGATACTTTATTTACATTTCCGATGTTTCCCCTTTTCTGGGTCTCCTCTTTGGAAACGCCCTATCCCCTCCCCCTCCCCACCTCTGTGAGGGAATTCCTCCTCCCACCTACCCGCCCACCCATTCCCATATTCCCACCTTGACATTCCCCTTTACTGGGGCCTCTAGCACCCTCAGGCCCAAAGTCCTCTCCTTTCTCCCCAATGGCCATCAAGGTGATGTGTTGTTGCTTCATAAACATGGGTATTTAGATTTTTTCTTTCCTTCAGCTCTAAAAAAGGTATGGTTTTTGTTTCATGAAGTCGCTCTGTAGACAGCAGTACTCAGACAGTGCCGTGCGGGGGCTGCAGCTTCTTTACTAAAAGTGAAGGAGTGCAGACCTCTTCTTGTTCTTCCCTTTGCACTTCCATTTATTGCTTCTTTTTCAAGCAAGGTTAAAAGAAAGATAATTTCCTTCCAGACTATTTAGTCTTCTACAGTAAATCCACTGTGATCAAAAGGAATCAAATTTCTTGGCCTGGGTCGAAAAAGAGAGCCATTCTGTAGTACTTATTGTTGCAAAGTTGTTGTTAGTTTGAAAGTTAAATATTCTCACTTTTTCTTCTTTCTGTCCCTTTCAGAGTCACACAAGTGGGTATTTTGGTTACAGAAATATTATCCCTACCTTACTCTGGGGTTGAAATATTCTCTTGTAAAGTAATTTATAAAGGTATGCACTTGTAGAAGTTGTAGTACTGTGGTTGGTTATTTTGGTATTAACTAGGAAGTCTTGAATTAATTGGAAGATTAGTGCTGTTCTGTAGTGGTTGCTTTATTAGAACTGTTTTGTTTCCCTTTGCGATCTGGTCACCGGAAATGGGCTAATGACAACATTATAAATGTAGAATTACAAAAGAACTGCTTAAAGAAGTTGTAGGCTTTGTTTATGCTTGGAGATGTTTCAGCAAGGATGTTTATCATGTTTCAAATCAGGCCTAAATCTAGACTTTGAATTGTTAATAACTACAGCTTTGATGTTGATAGTTCTCCTAGGGTTTTCCTTTTTTTCTAAAATAGTTTAAGAAACTTCATATTTTTATGTTTATTTTATATGACAATCTGTTAAATTGGCAGGTTTTTATGAAGGTATCTTGTGATTGCGTTTTATTCTGCTATTGACTTCTTCAAATGTTGCTGTTCTCATCTGGCTGCCTTTGGGTTTGCCTTCAGCCTAGTCTCAGCCCATTGCAATGGCTCCTGCTGCATACTGTTGGCATTGACCTGACAGGTTATCCATTTGGAAACCTTACTTCTGTCTAGCAAAATGTCTGGGGCCATCCATGTAATTCAGGCATTTTATCTTAAACTTGAAGGGTATTTTTTTTTCAATTTTCAGTGTGTAGTGTTTTCTGTTTGTTTTGCTTTGTTTTAGATGGTTGTTGTTGTTTCACTAAAAACAATTTTCACTGCTACAATTTAGGAATTAATAGATACTTTTTCTAAAATGTAAATGGTGACATACTTCCATTTTACTCTTGATTAGTGAATCTTTAAAGTACATTACTAATTGTCAGATTCTAATTCCAAATAAGCAGGCTTAGTATAGCTGCAGTCTTGTCTGAAATGTGTGTTGTGTGTTGTAGATTAACATCTATCCTGCCCTTAGTGTTTCCCTTAGTACTTCACTCCAAATTCTGCAGAACAAGCCATCTGACCTTAAAGTTTAAGCATCCTGATTTCTTAAAGAGTTTTTAAAGAGTTTTTATGACCATTGTAACCATTTGGATTTCTTTTTTCTCCTTTGAGAAATGTAGGTTCTGTGGATCTGTGCAGAGTGAAACAAAAAAATCATTCATTTTCTTTTTAACACTTGAAGGCATTCTTAATTTCATTTTATATCAGACAATAAAGGGGAAGAAAAGGACTACAATCATGTATGTGCTAGAACATTGACTTTGCATAGCAACCTGTGGGGAAGTGATTAAAATGCATGACAAATTAGAAACATATTGTCTTTCTAAATAGATTATGAAACTGAAAACTCAGGGTACAACTCTCCATAGACCACTATTGTGTAATTAATAGAGTACTACACATAAGGCCTCATTTCTGAATAGAAAGTATATTTTGAGAAAGGCCTTGCAGAATTTGTTATTTTGGTCTTTTTCTGTTGTTACTTTTTTTGGAGACAGGATTTCACTATTTAGCCCTGGCTGCCTTGGTACACTCTGTGTAGGCTAGGCTGATTTAGAATTCATAGAGATCCTTCTGTCTCTGGCTCCCAAATTCTGGGTTAAAGGTGTATATCACTACCCTGGGAGAACATTATTTTGTTTTGTTCTGTTTGTTTGTTTGAGACAGGATCTTCTTATTTAGCCCTGGATCTCTCTGTGTAGACCTGTTTGTTCTGGCCTCAAACCCACAGAGATCCACCTGCTTCTGCCTCCTGAGTGCTGGGATTAAAGGTATACACCACTATGTACAGCACATCTGAATGATTCTTACATATTACCAAGTTTAGCTGCTGGCCTGAGATGCATCAGTCACAGCCCTCAATAGATCACAGCCTCCCTGTGCCTACCCTGAGTAAATACTCCCTGATTCACAACCTTTGATGCACTAGGCTCTTCTTACTCCCTACTAATATCTCAGTTCCCACTAAGCAGCATCCCCTTGGTCTGATAAGGCAAAGGTTTCACTTCAGTGGTGCTGCTCTCTTGCTAATCATGACTGATTCTTCAGCCCCAGCTGTCCAGACTACAGATTAAATCCCGAACATCACATCAATGATCTCGGCAGTGTCCTTGCTTCCCTCTGAAACCTCCTTCACAAGCCAGACCGCCATCGTCTCCATTGCTCTCTGTGTTCTTGTCTTCAAAGCTCTCACAATAGCCCATTAAGCTCCGAGTTTTCATTGGCTTTTCCAGCCAGAAGTGCCAAAGTCCTTCCACAATCGTCCCCAAAACATATGACCAGATCTGTCATACAGTATCTCATGACCTTGTACCAATTTCTGTTTTAGCTAGAGTTTTCAATTGCTGTGATTAAGACCATGACCTTAAGCAGCAGCTTGGGAAAGTAAGGGTTTATTTAAGCTTATTATTATTCAGAAGTCACCCCACAAACCACACAAACACCGAATTCAGTCACACAGGGATGGTTGATTTAACGCACACACCCTAAGACTGATCAATCAGAGCCATAGCTCAGAATTCGGGGTCTGAAGCTATGAGCTCATACACAGGTGCTGGAAGTGCTGCCCGGTGGTCAGCTCTGACTCGAGCCATTTTAGACTGTTACATTTTAACAGTTCATATTGATCTTTAATTTGATAAGTTCTATGTAAAGCTTTGTGGAATTTCTTAAGATTAACAAACCCGTGGTCAGCATGACCCTACTCTCAGTCAAGTTACCTTTCAGTGACAATGACTGGCAGGCATCCTACAGTAACAAAATGAAATAGCTGGTAGGCATGGAACAAAATGGCTTCAGCTATGCTAACTGAAGACAGGCATCAACACTTACACATCCCAATCACAGTCCATCGTGAAGGGAATTTGAGATAAGAATTCAAAGCAAAAAACTGGATGTTGGAACTGAAGCAAAGGATATGTATGGAGGATCGCTACATATTAACTTGCCTCACCTGCTTTTTTATAGCATCGAGGACCACCAGCCCAGGTGGCACCACCAATAGTGAGTTGGGCCCACCACATCAATTTTCAATTAAGGAAATGCACCGCAGACAAGTCTGGTGGAGGCATGTTCTCAGCTGAGTTTTTTCTTTCCAAGATGACTCCAACTTGTGTCAAGTTGACATAAAACTAGCCTTTGATTTTCTTAAATGTGTCTGTCACAGATCAGAAGATTTTAATTTCAATGAAGACCAGTTTGTCAGTGCTTTCGTGAATAGATATGTCACATCTAAGAAGTCTTTGCTAGACTCCCAACTCATAAAGATTTTCTTTTGTGCTTTTTATAGAAGTTTATGTTTCTATACCATGAGTTAATTTTTGTATAACATTTGAAGTTTAGGTCCAGATTGGATGTTTTTAAACTTTATGTTATACATGGATGTTCACTTTCTCCTCCATTTCTTCCTTCCTCCCTCCCTCTCTGCCCGCCTCCCTCTCTGCCTGTCTCCCTCCCTCTCTCCCTCCTGCCCTCCCTTCCTCCTTTCCTCCCCTTCTGTTTTTCAAGTTAGACTTTCTCTGTGTAGCCCTGGTTGTCCTGGAACTCACTCTGTTGATCAAGGTGGTCTTGGACTGAGAGATCCACTCACCTGTGCCTCCCAAGTGCTGCAATTCAAAATGTGACCTACCACTGCCCAGTTTTTTTCTTCCTTTCCATTTTTTCAGTAGACATAATGTTAGACATTTAGGTAGTAAAGACAGATTGTGTGTGTGTGTGTGTGTGTGTGTGTGTGTGTGTGTGTGTGTGTGTGTGTGTGATAGAAAAGAAGCAGTTTATTTTAAAAGTGGGGGGCAAGTGCTACCAAAGTGGAAGTGGATCAGTTAGCTGGAAAGGCAGAGGCTGACACAGGAGTTCTGATCCTTTGTGGTCCTTTAACAAATACTCAGATTCCAGGGTGATAGATCCTTGGGTCAGTTTGAGAAAATCCTTTTGGTATATGAAACAGGGACGTTGGGTTCTAGGGATTAAGCCAGAGCCTCACACATACTAGATAGATGCTCTGCTGTTAAGCTTATATCCTTACCTTTCAAAATCTTTATCAAGTCCAATTTAGTAATTCATGAACACAGTCATCTCTTCATTTCTTTTTCTTGGGTGATATTTTGTGGCTTGAAGCTACAAATAGCTGTACATAATTTATTTTTCAGTATTTCATTTCCAAGTATCTGGTTCCACCTGTTCCTTACTAATATTTGGGTAGATGGTGATTATTGTTTGTGGCAACTTGTATCTTGTAGTTTTGCTAAATGTATTCATTAAAACTAGGGTGACTTTTTGTTTGTTTGTTTGTTTTTGTCTTATGTTTACTTCTATATGATTACATGCGTGTGTGTGTGTGTGTGTGTGTGTGTGTATACTCTCAGCACATATAAATGTGAAGGTTAGAAGACAACTTGGGAAGCTGGTTCTCTTTTCTACAATGTGGGTCCTAAGGATCGAACCTCAGGTCATTGGGTTCAGGCAAGCGTCTGACCCACCCATCTGAGTCATCTTGCCTGACAGCCATGAATGGGAGAGGATGGTGTCGTTGATGATGCTTTTCATTGATAAGTTAGCTTTTCTGCATATATAATCATGTAGTTCTCTTGAATGTTTTCCAGAGCTTCATGTTGTCATCATCTTCAACTACAGATGCCAAATCTGTATTAATGCCCAGAGCTTCCTCTTGTTTTAGTTATGTCTGATTTCTTTGCTTTGTGCTGGTTAAATGGTATGGCCAGTTTTTCAGATGTTGTTGCTTATTTTGTTTGTTTTGGAAATTTTTCTAAATATGTGTGAAGGAAGAGTTATTTACACTGTTAGTTTAAAAACCTTCCTTGCAAGGTATGGGAGGGGGCCCTTATTTGGTATGACTTATCTTGAAGATACCATATATCTATAGGGAAGGCCTTTAAAATATATTTTTATATGGTTTGTGCTGTAGGGTAGATTAACTAGAACCAGGGTTTTTTTTTGTTATATAGAAGTTCTGGATTGTGGCAGCATCAGACTCTTGACTATAGTTTTTATTAAAAAGGCCAGCAGCAACAAAAGATTTTATAACTTCTGAAAACCCTTATCTAACAATTTATTTATAAGAAAGCCTACAGCTTAAAAGGATTTCTATCCCATAAATTTTAGTGCAAATAGAATATTTCTTAGTTTACTTTGATTATTGGTTTTCTAAATATATTTATGCTACTACATTAAAAAAAAAAACCTTAGCAAATAGCATATATTCAACAGGATTTTATTTTTCACAGCTCTGGAAGCTAGGTGATCTAACATGAAGATGATAGCTGGTTTGTGTGTGATGAGGACCTTTCCTCATACATGGTCCCTGTGCTGTGCCTTACCGTTTTTGTAAATGTTTGAACTTTGGTTACTGTTTTGTTTCCTAAGAATATTCCTAGTGTAAGTTTTTCTTAATGGACTGACTGTCTTGATCCTGTTGGCTGTGACTGTCTTTCAGCCTCAATAACTATTTTTTTGCCTTACATAGTAGTAGGCTTTCATGAGAATTGAATGTTTTTTTTTTCTCTTCTAGAAAAGCTGAAGGGTTTATGCAGTGATATTTTATTTTTACTTTGTCTTTATAAAAATACATCATTATAAAAATACATCACTATTTCCACACTTAATCACTTTGAAATCCTTTTTCAATAAGACATCTTTTGTTGCCCTAAGACTGAAAAATTGTACCTTATAGTTTTGGCCATTCTAGACTAATATCCATCACTCAAGATTTTTACCATGAAGTTAAATACAAAATAAATCCATGAATCTGATTTGAAAATGTTTTTATAGAGAACATTGGCTCTGATTGCTGGTTTTCCCATGACTTTGGGTGACTTCTATGAAATTGCCTACTCTCTTAGACCCTCACTGTGCAAATTTTTTTTCTTTTGAGTAATCAGTGATGCTCTTTTAGTGTGGTTGTGAGAGGTGAGAGAGTAATTTGTAAGTCACACAGTATATTAGAACTGTATATGCTGTTGTGTTCACTGTGTTGATTTCCTTTTAATCAAAAAAGAATGACTGTAGCTTGAGCAATCTCCTTCTAACTCACTGTAACTTCTTCTACGGGCATGTCTTACCTGTTTAAGCTGGGAGGAACTTTTGCATTAGGTGCCTTTTTTTTTTTTTCTTCTGTCTGTTTCTTTTGTGTAAAGATTAAGGAGTAGGAGCTAGTGGAGTCAAGACATCAGAAATATGCCTTTGGCTTAGAAAGGAGTCAGTATTTATTTTAGTGTATAATTTTATTTGGGAATAAATACAGAAATTAGTTTTGTGATCATCTTCTTTCTCTCTGAGCATCTGTGTAAATACTGACTCTCCCTCCCTCCATCTTCTAGTTGCAGCAGTTGGAGCTCGCTCAGATCCAATACAGAGATGCTAATCTCACAGCTCTTGCAGCTATTGGACCACGGAAGAAGAGACCACTAGAATCAGGAAATGAGGTACTGATAATAGTGTTTGTTGTTGTTGGGTTTTGTTGTTGTTGTTGTTAAACATAAGCCAAAAAGAAAACAAAGGCAAGAGGCACGGAAATCATCTTGTTCGACATGATACCAAACTTTCTTTTTTTCTGCTTTGCAGAATTTTTTATATAAATTCTATATATTTTTATAAAATCTATTTTGCTAGTTTTTTTTTTTTAACATGTATGTCTTTTCAACTCTATTTTAAAATATTGTGTTATTGTTTTTAGTTCCTATCTCCAGGTATTCCAGTTTTAAAAACCTCTATGTATTCTTTCTAACATTTGTAAATATTCATTTTTAACACGTGGGAGGGGCAGGGGACGGGTATTGTATGTGGATTTGGGTGTGTAAATACAGATGACTGTAGTGGATAGGTGTCAGATCCCCTGGAGCTTGAGTTACAGGTGTTTTTGAGCCATCTGGCATAGGTGTTAGAAATTGAACTTGGTTCTTCTGCAAGAGCTGTATATACTCAAAGGACTGATCCATCATTCTGGGTCCCTTTCTAACATTTTTATATAATCTCCCTTTTGTTTATCTAAACCTATCTTATCTCCTAAGACTGCATCAGCCCTCTCATTTCTGAGCACAAAATGTGTTTATATGGCTGTCTTAGTTTTGGTTTCCATTGCTGTGAAGAGAAACCATGACCAAGACAACTTTTATAAAAGACAACCATGAGCAAGGCAGCTCTTATAAAGGACAATATTTATTTGGGGTTAGCTTACAGATTCAGAGGTGTAGTCCATTGTCATCAAGGCAGGAAGCATGGCAGCATCCAGGCAGGCGTGGTGCTAGTGAAGGAGCTGAGAGTGCTACAACTTGTTCAAAAGGGAAACAGCAGACTTACTTCCAGGAAGCTAGGAGAAAGGTCTCAAAGTCCACCTCCACAATGACACACCTGCTCCAACAAGGCCACACCCCCTAATATTACCACTCTCTGAGTCAAGCATATTCAAACCACAATGGCTTATTTATTAGTTTTTCCTAAATTCTATTTTAAATTTTTAATTATTTTGTGCACATATGTGTATGTGAGTGAAATATGCACACTCTTTTCAAAATGCACATAGGATGTCAGAGAACAGCCAACAGGACTCAGGTCTCCCCTTCCACTCTCTCAGGGTAGGGCTCCTTTAGCTCTGTTGCCTGCCCTGCAGGCTGCCAGGTGATGTTCTGGAACACCTCCACCTCAGAATCTCCCCTTCAGAATGCTGGAATTACAAACATGCACCATCATATCCTGAATGTTTTAAAACCTGGATATATGGCAGTACTGTGTTTAAATGAATCATAATTTATTCAACTACTTCTCCAATAAATGCTCAGGTCATTTTTCATGTCTTTGCTTTCTGCCTCTTAGGAGTTCCTTTTACTTAAATTGTTGTGTAAATGAAATTCTGGAAATACTTGGTTAGAGAATATCCATAGCTAGAAAAATGTACTAGAAAAACTCAGACACACACAAAGTTAGAGACAGTTTTTCTTTTTCCCACTGAATTATGCTTTACAATTAAATAGAAACCTTTTCTATCCTTTTCTGTTTTCTGTTCTTTACTCATATAAAGTTTGCTTGTTTGTTTGCTTTGCCTTACATTTGATAGCTTTATTTATTTTTTTAAAAGCAGTCTTCCATTATTGTCTTTTAGGTTTATATTCTCTTTTGTAATCTCTGTCTTCTGTTACTTTTTGTTTTATTTTGAAGCAGGTTCTCACTGTGTAGCCAAGGCTAACCTTGAACTTGGATCCTTCTGCCACTGCTTCTTAAGTTCAGGCATTGTAGCCATCCTGGTTATGAAAGCTCTTTATTAATTAGAATTACATTGTATTTTTTTTTCTAGCTTCTCTCATAGTGCCGGGTATTGAACCCATGACTTTGTGCATTTATCCAGCATTTCTTTCTGGCTCACTGAAGTGAACTTCTCTGTTCTACCATGTTTTTCCTGTCCTGATGAATTGGCTTCTCTGAAACTGTGAGATTGCATGAATCTTTTCACTCTTAAAAAAAAGAAAAATGTGGTTTAGGTTTATTCCTAAATCTCTAAGAGTTTAAATGTAGACTAGCCAGCACATACCTATCATCTCAGTGGAGCTGGGAGTTCACAGCCAGCCTTTCTTACATAGCAAGGTTGAGCCAGTTGTGGCTGTATAGTAGGACATTGTATCAAAGAGGAGGGAAAGTTGTTAATGTGCCTTTAGCTTTATTTCCTTGGTCCTAATAACTAGTTAACACCATTTATTCAGTAATTCTTACCTTGCTGATTTGAAATGCCACCCTTAACACATACAATTTTAAATCAAATGCATTTATATTTGTATAGTATCATTTTTACACATTGTGAACCTGTCCTAATAGAATTTGCTATGAATATTTGTGTCTGCTGCATATGGTTATTGAGCTCTTGAAGTGAAGCTAGCTAGCATTAGGGAGGAAAATCTTATCCTCTAAATGAACATGAATTTTAATATTTACTTTTGGCTATTGGCTATATTATTGGGCAATGCAAAAATGCTGTTCTCATGACATATTTTACTTATTTAGTTAGTTGTTATTGGTAGTTCTAGAGATTAAACTTAGGTTCTCACATAGTCTGTCAGTGATGGTACACCCTGGACCCAATGTATATCTATAAATATTTTAGTACCAAAACCTCTTAAAAACCATCTGAACCATTCTAAGTGTATAGGTAATGTTGATGGAACATACTCTCATTATTGAAAGATCTTACATACCTGTACATCTTGTGAGACTAAAACACTGTGCTGACTAAACAGTTTCCCATCTCTCCATTTCCTAAACCCCTGTCACCCCCTCCACCCTGCTTCTACATACCTGCCTCCTCAGATGCCGCACAGAAGTGCAATTCAGTGGTGTTTTTCTTTTCACTGCTGGTTTGAGTTAGCATAATGTCTTCAGTGTTTCAAATCCTAATATACTTAAGAATATGCTAAAGCTAGTACAACAGAGAAATTATTTTCTACTCTCCTAGTACTGAACAACCCATTACCCTTTGTTTTTGTTCATATATGTGTGAATCTGGGTAAATATCTAGGTGAGCATGTCCAATTATCAAGTATGACTATGAACAGACCTTTTTAGCATTCTTTTCCCTTTGTGTCTAGAATACTATAAAGTTTTCCACCCACTTAGTAACTATTTAATATTGTAGTAGCTCATTTAAGAATTATTTAGGCTCCTGACCTACATTTTTTTATTGTAGTGACATTATATAACAGAGTCTGTTAAATGTTTTCCTAGTGAGAACTCTCTATAGCACATGGGGTAATAAGTGAGTAGATATCCAATACAGGTCTGAGCTTGATTCTTAACTATAGTAAGCTTTAAATTTGGACAAGTCCTTTAAACCTCATTCTAAATTATTCCAGTAGGTTGAAAAGAGATATAACACTTGTCTTGTAATACTTTATGGATTAATTTTATGTAAATTATACTATCAAGTAAGTGCTTAATACTTTATCTTTGTCCTCATTGTAGAAATACTATTGTTTTAGCTCAAATGACCCTGAGTGAAATGCTGACCATTAAACTCTCTAGGTCAGAGGTTCTTCTCAACTTTCCTAATGCTAGGACCCTTTAATATAGTTCCTCATATTATAGTGACCCCCAACCAGAAAATTATTTCATTGCTACTTCAGTACTATAATTTTGCTACTGCTATAAATCATAATGTAAATATATGATATGTGGTCCTTGTGAGAGGTGCATTCCACCCCCAAAAGTGTCGAAAGTCACAGGTTACTGTTGCTCTAGGACTTAAGTTTAGTCTAATTTGAATTTGCCACAAATGTTAAAGATATTAGATCTTGTTTTATTATAAGATTTATTTTTAAATTTACTTAATATGTATGTGCCAAGGACCAGCCTCAGCTTGGAGAGGGATCCTGAGGAAGGGCGTGTTCGGGAACAGTGAAAGAGCAACTGGAAGTCAGTCGTGGGGCACAAGGTGACAGCCAGTGTCCTGCTTGAGAAATCTTTCTCTGGAGATCTCCAGACAGCTCATCCAGATAGCTCAGCTCTCACAGACTAAAGCCCAGTCTTCTGTTTACATATCAGTTCAGTCATTTACTCCAGGTTCCCTTTTGGTTATTTCACAAATCCACATTCCATGACCCCAACCCCTTGATTCTTAGAAGAGACAGCAATCACATTTTTTTAACATTGCGAATGAATTCAGAGATCTGCCTGCCTTTGTAAACACAGGCGATAAGCTAGCTGGGTGGGATCTGGCTCTGAGATCATCACTCTCCAAATCTCTTTATCCCCTTCCTTAATATCTTTCTGACAAGCTGGCTCATAGTGCAGCTGCCTTTGTTCTTTTAGGTCCGTGAAGCCCCTCATATACTTCATATTGCATCATTATATTTTGCATAGTTGAGAAATTATGTATTTTTGGACTTATGTTCACAGAGTTCTTTCCCACAGCCTTAAGGGCTGTCCTGAAGATCACAGTGTTTACCATTCTTGCTAAGAACAAAGACATACCCTTGCCTCCCAGACTCATGCTGTCTCTGATTATCCTGGAGTCATTAACTTTGGCAGAGAGGAGATTTCCTGGAAGGAGGAACATAAAATATACAAACAAGCCTATGCCCCTCATGGAGGCCCACACCCTGCTGGCGCTGTTCTAGAGGTGGCTACCATGTCATGGCATCCCTTCCATGACCATGAAGGACTCAGCATGTATGTGTATGCATGTGCACATGATATAGTATGCCTTTGGAGATCAGAGGACAGCTTTCTAGAACTGGCCCTTTCCTTCTACCTGTACACAGATTCTCAGGATGAATTCAGGTCTCAAGGTTTGTGTGGCAAGCATCTGTAACCATGAAGCCATCTCACCAGCCCCAATAGAGTTTTACATGTTTTGCCTTCATTATATATTATGTCCTTAGGTGTTTGGTAGGAAATGAATGTGCCTTTTATATTCCAGTGGGAAAGTCAGGTTATGCAATTTGTCTGTTGGCTTAACTTTTCTGGGGAGACACAATATCTGTCCACCCCAGCTGGGTACCGATGACATACCAAAGTACACTTTCACCAAAGTCCAGCTTGTTGAGACCATTGAGCTTTTTAGGGTTGCTTACACAGTACAAGTGAGGAGTACTTACAGGAGTTCAGAAACAGCTGCATCATTGCAAAGTTCCATCCAGTTATGGATGACGGCCTCCTACAAGCTCATCATGAAGCCATGCTTCCTACTGGCCTTGCACTTCTATGTATATAATAGGGTAGCTCTTAAGATGTTTTACACTGTGGGAGGGGTCATAGCTGAAATTCCAGATGAGGAATTCATAACCCTCCTTTCCCTTTACTAGCTATCACCCTTTTACTCTGCTTTAGTTATGGCAATGGAGCAAAGTCCAGGATGGCAACATATCATACAGAGATAAAAATGACTGTGCAAGCTGTCAATATTTAAATGCAAAAATATTAATTTTTACTCTCAAAAGATATTCTTTACCTTGGGTATAAACATTGAAATTTCTGCTCATATGGTGCTTTTTGAATTTTAAGATCTTAGACACAGGTTTCTCCTGTTATTTCTTGGGATTTAAGCTTAGGTGGTTGTCAAATTTTTAAGTAATGTTATCCTGAATTGAAAACATCCACTTCCTCAATTAGCTGCTATTTTAGTAAAATTTTTATTCTGAAATTTAAGACTATTTTCTTTTCGCTGGTTTTTGCTGTGGTAATTGTCTTACTTACTTTGCTATTATTGTGAAGAGACATGGCCAAGGCAACTTTTAAAAGAAGAATTTTATCAGAGTTTCAGAGAAGTGAGTTTATGACCATCATGAAGGGCAGCATGGAAACACTGGAGCAGTGACGGAGGGGTTAAATATTGAAACATCAACTTTGAGGCAGAAAGATGATGGGGGAGAGGGGGGGAAAAGAGAGAACCTCACTGGGAGTAGCAAGGATTCTTTTTAAATCTCAAAGCCCACTCCCAGTGACACACCTCTTTCAATGAGGCCACTGTTGTGTTTTATAAAAAGCCAAGTATATCTTTTATGAATATGTTTTGGTGAGGTGGGAGGGGTACCACAGTGGGCCCATGTTGGGCATCACTTCCCCCTGAGGTACCAGTCATAAGACAGATATAGTGTAGAATAGAGTTTATTTAGGGCATGGGAAAGGGAGTTGAAAAGGGAGTAGAGACAGAGAGAGGAGGGGAAGGGGGAGAGGAGAAGAGGAGAGGCCAGCCAGGAACACATGGAAAGAGGGGGGAGAGGGGAAAGAGGAAAGAGGGAGAGAAGAGAGGCAGAGAGAGTGAGGAGGGGCCAAACAGCCCCATTTATAGTAGGCCAGGCTTACCTGGCTGTTGTCAGGTAACTGTTGGGCGGAGTGTAGGAGGGATGCCAATATCCACACCTCCTAATCCTTCCCAAACAGTTCCCACAACTTTGGACCCAAATATATAAGTTTATAGAGGCTCTTCTCATTTAAACCACCACAGTAATTTAAAGGCATTTTTCTTTTAAAAATAGAAAACAGGAAAGAATTCTATTTTATATTTTTTTTGGTATTATATATACTGATTTATTGGAAAGAACTCTATTGCATGTTCTTTTGGTATTGGGTATTGTATATACTTATTTATTGGCCACTGTAATAATTTGAATATTATCAGTCATAATTGCTAAATCCATTTCTCTGACAAATAAGATAGAAATTATATGAAATCATTTTTAATATTCTGTTCTCTGGACTTTGTTTCTTTAAAATGGGAACTGAATCAAGTTTGTAGATTATACGTTTACTCTTGGAAATAGGGGTTTTTCCTATAATTCTGATTCTTGAGGTAAAAGGAAAAATGAGACTGTTTTGAATCTTTGCTTATGAATAAATTAAATTGTCATTAATAATTAGAATTATGTGAGTCTAGTTTCAAAAATGTATATAATAATTCCACAACTGAATTCTAATTACAGAGCAATGTGAAAATAGTAAGTGCCCCACAAATTAGTGCAGTCTTAATATTGATACTTTTTAAATGTTCTGAGCCTTGAAAAGAAGGTTTTCATTTAATTTTAGACATTCTTCTAAGTTCTTATTTTTAAGCCAACCATTCTTTAAATATTATCAATTTGACAAATAGTATTTAGACAGCACTTACAAAAATGTGTCTATATTAACTATTTATGTTCAGTGGTCCTACCTATAAGGTTGATAATTGGAGTCATCACATTAAAGTGTTTTATTGCAAAGTCATTGATTATTGGGGAAAGAAGATCAGAGAGACCATTGACAATTGGTATAGATAATGAGAAATAACTGCTGGCAAGGTTTTGTTGTTGTTGTTGTTGTTGTTGTTGTTTTTTAGTAGTTCTGCATTTAGAGATGTACTTTTGAAAAACCTTATACTACAGATTGTCCCAGCATTTTCTGTTGTAGGTATTCAGATGAATAATCAGAATAAAAGTTAGGACTTACTATTGATTGTAGTAGCTTATTTTCCTCCTAACTCTGGCTTGACATGATGTTCAAGCTATTAGGATAGATTGTTTGGGGGTGATAGCATGGGAAGGAGGAAGAGGATTTTCAAATTTATTAGGAATTGTTATGAATGGAGAAATAGCAATAAAAGTCAGGATAAATGAATAATGGTGCTATAAAAGAATCATGTTTTCAGAATCCTTCCTACTTATTTTCTTTGTTGTTTTTTGGGTCCCCATACCTGGGCCCCCCAAAACTCAAGCACTACAGTTCTACCATACTGAACACCTCTAGTCCTATGGAGAATGGTGTGATCTTATTAGACTGTTCTCTTTTAAATTAAAATACACCAGGATTCTAAAATCTACCAGAACTTTATTTTGCACTTGCTATGTGTTAAATATAATAATAAAGAAATGATGATAAAACAACAGTGGTCAGTCCAGGGAAAGGGAAAGCCAATACATGAGGTCTTTGAGGAATGAGGTTTATTTGGAGAAAGGGCCTTCCGGCCGTGATGGGGCCTCTAGGTGGGAGGTGAAGCATTAAACAGTAAGCAGAACAATATATGAGAAGGGCCAAAACATGATGAGAGTCTTAAATGGAAATAGCGGCTTCCACTTAAAGCCAGGAGAGGAACTTCATAAAGAAGGAGGAACGAGATGGGGGAAGGAGGGACGAGAGAGGGAAGTATCAGACGTTCTAATGTAAGTTTTCTTGGGTCTGGTGGGTAATTTCACAGCATAGGATTTGACTCAGCATAGAGTATGGAACCATCAGCATGGAATGGCCAGGACCCGGTTAAGAACATAAATCAGGGGCTGCTGTTGGGATACAGGACAAAGAGCTTTCTTAACTCTCTGTTAGGAAGAATCTGCAGAGCATAGCCTGATCTCTACAGTCTATAGATCTGGCTTCTTAAAGGATAAACACTGTCATAAAGACAAGGACAACCATACAATTCTTTATATATAAGAAATAAACTAACCTTGTTTAAAGAAAAACTGAAAGTTACCTCTGAATCATCGTTGAAGTAAATAAAAGTAATACAATATTTTGTATGTTGGATAAGTTTCTTTAGTTTTATTAGTTCCTGACCCCCTGAGATAGCTGAGTAAAGTAATTAACATTGCTTTGACAAGTTAGTATTGAGTGCTTGTTATTTTAAAATCTTTAATGACTTAATTGCTTTTTTTTTTTTTTTTGCTAGCAGTTGAACTCAGGGCTTTCTGTATGCTAGGAAGCCACTCTACCAGTGAGTTACAGCCTCAACCAGAAAAATTCAATTTTGTTCTTCTGAAAAAATAATATTTGAAGTGTCATTTATAGCCCCATTACACAAATTTGGAAAAAATCCTTTCAGTCATAATGGTACAAACTTTCTTTTCTTATTCCTTATTGTTCTATACTACAGGTTCAATGTTTTAGCATGTTGTAGGCACTTAATAAAGAATTGCTAATTGGAGTCCCAGAACTACCCTGGTTTTGCGAAGAAATCTGTGAAATAGATAGTCTCTACCCCTTACCCCCATTAATCTTTATAGCAATGTTCTTTCCACCTCTTTCTCCTGTGATTGCTGTACTTTGGGAGGGAAAGCCAGCTATTTTAGTACCCCAAAAGGATGCTTTTCATTTTCCAGACATGCACAGAAAATGTGCAGCATGATTTCCTGCTCATAACCAAAAAGAATTCAGAACAGGCTAGATCTTGTGTCCTGAAAAGGCCTTGATGGTGCCAAGTCGGATAGAGTTCTATCCAACTTTGATGTGTCCATACTAGGAAGGAGGGAACATCAGGAGCAATGGATTCCATTGCTCATTGACTTTCAAAAGGTAAACAGTTGACATGAAAAGTCCAGATTTAATCTTTATTTTCTCAGGGAGCACAAATAGTAGCCACTTTTTATTACCACCTACTTTCATCAGAAGTCCAGATTAGTTTTCTATATGTTCCTCATATATATAACATTAAATAATTCTTTAAAAGCCTTTTTTTCCCCTTAGAAAGCAGTGACAGAATAAGCAAGAAGGACTGGGGAAATGTTTCAGCTCATGAAGGTACTAGTATTCAAAGCCTAATGACCTGAGTTTGGTCTCCCAGGACTCACATAAAAACCTGTTGTTGTGGCACAAATCTGTAATTCTACAGTGTGATGGAGACAAAGACATCTCCTGGAAGTTTGTGACCTAGACAGCTAGCTGGTGTGTTTAATGGAACAACAGTGATGAGACCCTCCCTCAACAAAGTAGAAGGCAAGAACTGTGCCTGGAAACAGTCCTCTGGTTTCTGCTTACACATGCATGCACATGCACACTTTTTTATTTAAAGAAATAAGCAATGAATAGAAGAGTTACGATTTTAAAGTTAGGATACTCCAAAGATATTTAAGAAAGAAAAGGTCAAGATAGTATGCTGACATTGTATTGTTGATACTTCCCAGAAATCCTTTCTTATACAACCCCTGGTTAGTATAGGTCATGAGGTGCTACCCATATCATTTTTAAAATTATTTTACCAAGTACTGGTTAGAAATGTGTGCCATCAACACTGTAAATGAATAGAACATTAAGGATAAGTTCTTGAGGTAGTTCTGGGTTTTTAAAGTTGTTCTCTGGTCTTATTAGGCTACTTTTACCCTGTTTTTAAGACAGCAGAGACACATATGTTGTTCAGTAACAAACAAGGTCCTTTTTACACTTTGCACACTACAAATAAGGAAGGCAAGGTTTGGGGAGGACAAGTCTGGCCTAACAAAACCAAGAATAACGGGATACTTTGCTTCTTTCAAGTATACTGAAGTTCTTACATAAGAAAGAAGCTATAAATTCTGAGCTCAGAAATGGCAGAAAGAAATGGCTACTGTTTACCTTAAAAGGAACTTTTATATCTTTGAGCCAATGGCACAGATTTCTTGAAACCAAATCCAAAGTCTATAGGGATTTGAGTTGCAACTCAAATTGAATATCCAGCTGTGTGGCATCTTTTTAAATTAACATTTTAACACTTATGAGGAAAAGGATGAAAAACTAAATATTGGGATAGGAAGATAAGTAGATTCCTATTAAGTGGGCACCTTGAACAACTCAGTGCTTCGTTGCATTTAAGCCAATCCTTCTAGCTCTATGTGAAGGAGGTTAGTCTCCCAAGGAGTCAGTTATGGCTTCTCTTAGGGTGGCTGTCTTGTACAGGTTAACTGATCTTCCTTGGAACTGGCCCTTGCCACCTCTTACTGCTTTATACATACTCAGCTTCCAGCATCCCCCACAAGGTGAGATGTGTGACTCATGAGAAGATACGAGAAACACTAAACGGACTTCTTTCTTGCTTGTGGTTGCCCAAGAGATACTGTAAGAATGGATTTGAATTGGTGGGGTCAGAGTAGAAAGATTGTATAGATTGAATCAGGCTAAATTCATTGATAGAAGCTTGTCAAGCAAAGATTTCTGATAGAAGGTTTAGGGCAGAGAGTGGCTTGAGCAAGTTTTTTCATTGGTTGACTTAAAACTAGATATGTAGGCGGTCTATACAAAGCAAGTACTTGTTTACAGAGGCTAGAGAGATTAAGATGCATGAGGGCATGTATCATGTTAGAGTTGATCACTTGTCTTCTGGGTAGACCTAGAGGACACTTTAAAAACCTTATTCCTTTATGTGTATCTGTCCATGTGCATGCCATGGCATACCTATGGATGTCAGAGAACAACTTGGAGTTGATTCTCTTGAGGACACTCTTTTTAAAAATCATAACTAAGAGAATATGTACTTGGTGGAAGACTCAACATCCTTGAAAAGTTCTTCTGGTTCTTTGCTTTATGTTAATGACAGGAGTTTGCACTGCCAGACTAAGTTCCTTAAACGTATTGGTAATAATGGGATCCTAGGTGACAGAAATCAGTAATGGCTCTAAATTGCTAAAGACAAATGTATAGTGAATTTAATGGGCAGCAAAGCCAATGCAGTAATTAATCATAATAGTCTGAGCTTCAGAGATTCTGAGAATTTATAACTATGAAATTAGTATGCAGCCTATTAAGACTTTCTTGACTTTTGTAAACAAGAGTCTTCTAGGTCTAGTGACCAGAAGTATGACTTGGATTAATTTGGTGAAGTCATAAGCCCGCAATCTACTCCCACACATATAAGCCAGTTCACAGAATTAAAGACTTTTGAAAGACAGACTGTGCCACACAGCTAGAAATTTATACTTTCATTTCTAGGTCTTTCGTTAGGACCTGAAACCATTTACCAGTGTGACTGTGCATCAGAGAAGGACATAGTTGGACTTCTGAGGAACCGTTAGACATTGACTCTGAACCACACATGAAATCGAGAAAATCCAAAGCACTTTTGTGTTCCACCGGTGTCACTAGAGTTGAGGCTTTGGTCCACTGCACATTTGCACATTTCTGGAATGCACCATTTAATGATGCATTCAAAGACTCGTACATGTTCATATTGGTTCACTGGCCTGTGGAAGTGAAGAAGAGCAAGTGAAAGCAACTAGAATGAACTACCTACGAATATGCTAAACTGTCTTCCTGGATTGTAGAGCCATTATCAGAGACCTGAGAAATGCAGTCATGATGCAGATCATTTCTCTTGTCTCCTTAACACTTGGCTTTGAAGAAGTAAGAGGGATCTTTGAGAGTCACAATGGATTGTCATACCTTTATTCCTAAGGTCATTTGAATTACAGTGGTCCCACATGTGATTTTGTTGCTGAAGAAAATGAGTGCAGCTTTTAACTTGTGGGTACTGATCTGGCAGGTGCTTTTTTCCCCCTCCATACCTCTTTTTTTTCTTTTTTTTTTGATACTTTATTTACATTTCCAATGTTTCCCCCTTTCTAGGTCTCCTCTTTGGAAACCACCTATCCCC
>CM052715.1:4843689-4858775 GCA_028551405.1 Uromys caudimaculatus
CACCCGCCCGCCCACTTCCATATTCCCACCCTGACATTCCCCTTTACTGGGGCCTCTCCTCCTCATGATGGCCAACAAGGCCCTCCTCTGCCACATATGTGGTCTGAACCATGGGTCCCTCCGTGTGTATTCTTTGCTTGGTGGTCCAGCCTCTATGAGGACGGGGGGGGGGGGGGGGGGGTCAGGCCAGTTGACACTGTTGCTCCCTCCATGAGGCTGCAGACCCCCTCAGCTCCTTCAGTTCCTTCTCCAACTCCTCTTAAGTAAAGACTATAAAAACAATTTGTTTTCTGCAGCCAGATCAGCAATGTACCTTCGTTAGTGTCATCTATTCTCAGTGTTACCTGAAGCCATATATGTAAGGGTGGTCTGAACACATATTCCAGCATATGGATACCATGTTGATTTCTCTGGTAAGCAACTTCTGTAGACATTTTGGCAAGGTACATGTATGAATGAAAAATGTTAAACTCCACTAAAATTTTTGATAAGTTTCTCAGGGATTGACTGGCTTAAATCATGTTGAAACGTCTTTTGGTTTCCTAAGATAAAAATAACAATAAATCTAGCCATTGCCATCACAAGGAGGATTTTTTTAAAGACAGCATGCTCTTGTAATTGTCCTCCTTTTTTGAGCATGCTCCCCCCTATGGCTGTCACTAGAGACTGCAAGGCCAGACCTTTCCTTGTTAGTGACTGTAGTAATCCTGTCTGATTCCCAGCAGGACATTTACTCTTACTCTTCTCAGAGCACGTTCCTTTTCTTGCCATATAGCATTTAAGTCTTTATTGCTTTTTGCTTTTTTAGCTTCCTTTTCCTATTTCATTTTAAGGCTTATAGCTAAAAGTTTTACTTTGATCTAAAGAAAGTTTTATAATAGGAAATTAATCATTTTATTCTGTTAGTTGTTTTGTTTGTTTGCTTGTTTTGTTTTGTTTTGAGACAGGGTCTCATGTAGCCTAGGCTGGCCTTGACCCTGCTGTATAGGCTTAGTGGCCTTCAGCTTGTGGTCTTGGTGCCTTCACCCCCCGAGTGATATAGGTATGTCAGTACCATCGCTCTGAGCTTGTCATGACTTAACCAAATTAATTTTGTTATGTTGTTTTTTGGTAATCTACTTTTTAATTTAATGATCTAACCTATACATTTCCCAAGTCATTAAATGCTACTTTATACATTTTATTGCACAATTTACCCATTTCTGTTGTTAAGAATGTTTGGTTTCTAGTGCAGTGTATGATACTTTTTATAATTAAATGTTTAGCCATAGTTTTGATTTTTTTTTATTTTTGATACTTTATTTACATTTCCAATGTTTCCCCTATAGTTTTGATTCTTATCCTTTAAAATTTCAGAAAAGAATTGGTAGTAAAAAAATGGATATTCATTATTAATCTTTTTAAGCCAAGGAGATGGCCTAATAGGTAACTGTACCTGCAGTCAAACCTGATGACTTTAGTTTAATTCCCTAGATCCACATGATGGAAGTGGAGAACCTACTCCTGAGCAAACAAATATAATTTTAAAAATTGCATGGCTTGAGACTGACAAGTTGACTCAAAAGCGAAAGGTCTGTTAGGTACAGTGAGTGGTGAAAAGAACAGAACAAGATTTTCCAATTTCTTAAAAAGTAATCATCTAAATCTAAATATTAGCTTTCTTTTTTGAAGCAGGGCTGGATTTGTGTTCTGGCCTTTTCTGCCTTTTAACTTAAAGAGCTATGACATGGATACAGACAAATGGTAAAAGTACCGCATTCCTTTTAGCAGTTTACCATAGATGCTTGTGATTAAATTGGAAATTGGTGTAGTCTAGGAAAAGAACACTGAAACATCTGTATAGAGTGGTCTGTGAGCTGTTGGAATCCTGTCTGCTCTTGAGTGCTTCATTGTTAGCACTCTTATGCTACATTAAGTGTTCTGGGTAAAGTTCTCCTGAGAGCACATGATATTTATATGTGGCATTTAAGAACTTACATTGTAATTTTTTTCTTTGAAAGTGTATTCATTAAAGTTAGCTTAATGATAAACTTATGCTGAGAAAGTTGTTTGCTTAAAATTACATAGCTTTAAAATGGGTTTTGTGAGCTATCTAGATCCCAGAAGCATTTCTTGAAATACTGTTTCTATCATATTATATGGATATTTTTTCTGTAGTTTAGACTAACACTACTCTTACTTTGTAGCATTCTCATGCAACTCGTTATATTGTTGCGAGTATTCCTTAGTGCTTTGCTTCAGACTCTGCTGTTTGGCTCACACTTTAATGATTTTTAAAATCATG
The DNA here is from genome assembly GCA_028551405.1 of Uromys caudimaculatus. Classification (NCBI taxonomy): domain Eukaryota; kingdom Metazoa; phylum Chordata; class Mammalia; order Rodentia; family Muridae; genus Uromys; species Uromys caudimaculatus. Next base: position 4,845,974 of record CM052715.1, read on the forward strand.
AATTGCTTTTATATAGGATTATCTGTAATAAGTATTAGGTTTTAAAGGGCTTTCCAAAATGATAGGTAGGTGCTAATTAACAGCAGATAATATTTATTGTCAGAGATTACTGTGCATGGCTTTCCTTAATTGAAATGACAGTTAAGTTCCCTGTGCTACTGCCCAAATTAGATGTTCAAATTTTCAATTAATGTTGCCAGTTTAAAAAGAAAATGTTTCCATGAAAAACAGTGAGTCTACTCTAGATATGCTTGTAGCGGTAACTTTATACCCTCAGAACTCCTTTATCCACAAGGATTCCAGAGTATTGAATGGGAAAAACTAATCTGATTTTGAAATATTTATTGGGGCTTATTTTTTGTTTTGATTTAACAGTACCTATAAATCTTTAGTTTGACAGAGTTGTTGATACTTGATTTATGAACAATAAATTCACCATTTTAAAGTGTACAGCTCAGTAATATTTTCACCATACAGAGCAATTATCAGCACTCTAACCTTTGAACATTTTATCATACTAAAACAGTAGCCATTAGCTATTAGCTGTTAGCTATTCTGCTATTAGCAGCAGCTACTCATCTGCTTTGGAGCTTTTTCTTAAAATTTTTCCTGTTTGAACTGGTTGTGGTGGTGCATGCCTTTAATCCCAGCACTTGGAAGAAGATGCAAGTGGATCTTTGAGTTTGAGGCCAGCTCAGTCTACATAATGAGTTCCCAGACAGCTAGGGCCGTGAAGAGATACCCTGTCTCCAAAGGGAGGGAAGGGCTTGTTTGGAATAGTATTCATATAATCCAAATGGACATTCCTATGAATAGAATTGTGTTTTGTGTGGCCTTTTGTGTTCAGCTTTTTCCACGTAACATGTTTTTGTGGTCTATATGTTATAGAGAGTATCTGTAGCTATTTCTTTTTGTTTGAATAAAACATTGTGTGAATGCACAGTGCTTTATTTATACTTTCGTTGTTTATACTTTTTGGGAACTAAGAATAATGTCATTCGGAACATTGCATATACGAAAGTTCATGTGTACTTGATTTTCTTTTCTCTTGGTATAGCTCTAGTAGACTTTTGGAATCAAATGGGACTTGATCTTTGATAAGTAGAGGAGCTGACAAACTGCTTTTCATGATGATCACATATTTTCCTTATAGTGCAGGACGGTTCCAGTTTCTCCTTGCTACTGCTTACCATCATCTGTATTTTAAAACTATAACAATCCTAGTGAGTGTGAAGTGTATCTCACTGGTGGATTTGTTTTGCATCTCTCTGATGACTAATTATGTTAAGTATGTTGTTTATGTGCTTACTGACCCATTCACCCATCTATTTGTAGAAATAAAGTCTAGTCTTGATTTGATCGTTTATGCTTTGAGGATCATAGCTAAGAAATAATATCTAATACAACTCTACAAAGATTTATATCTGTCTTTAACTTCTTAAAGGTTACCATGTTGTATCCCTTATATTTACTCTATCTTTGATTTGTTTGCCACGGTGTGGCTCACATCAAATTCATTCTTCTAGGCTAGGGAGATGGCTCAGCAAGTATGTCAGGCCTGATGATCTGAATTCAGTACCCAGGACCCACTTTAATGAAAGAGAGAATTCTAGCTATATTCTACCATCCATACATGTGCCATGGTGTACACAAATGCACAAACATAGAGAATGAATGAGTAAATCAATAAATAATTTAAAAATAATTTTTCTTCTATTAAAATAGATTCAATTTTTTCATATAATATATTCTGATTATAGTTTTCCCTCCTTCAACTCCTCTCAGCTCCTCCCTACCTTATCTCCCATCCAGGCTATAACCGTCCTGTCTCTCCTCAGAAAATAGAGGCTTAGAAGGAATAATAACAAAGTAAAATAAGAGAAAACAAAAAAATACAAACAAGTGGAATAGGACAAAACAACCAGAAGACAAAGAGCCAAAGAAACACACAGATATAGAGACACACACATTCATAAACACACAAGAAACCCATAAAAACACAACTCCTAAAACCATAATATATTTGCAGAGGATCTGTAAGGTTTTTTGTTTTTGCTTTGCTTTTTTTTTTTTTAAAAAAAAAAGCCCCTATGCAACAAAGAATGTGTAAAGATGCTGTTGAGTTTGTGTTTGCTTGCTGAGCATGGGGCCTGCCCTTAAGAGTGGTTTGTTAAATTCCTCCCATCACATTATAGTCAAAACACCAAATGAACAAAACAAAGAAAGAATATTAAAAGCAGTAAGGGAAAAAGGTCAAGTAACATATAAAGGCAGACCTATCAGAATTACACCAGACTTCTCACCAGAGACTATGAAAGCTAGAAGATCCTGCACAGATGTCATACAGACCCTAAGAGAACACAAATGCCAGCCCAGGCTACTATACACAACAAAACTCTCAATTACCATAGATGGTGAAACCAAGATATTCCATGACAAAACCAAATTTACACAATATCTTTCCACAAATCCAGCCCTACAAAGGATAATAGATGGAAAACACCAACACAAGGAGGGAAACTACACCCTAGAAAAAGCAAGAAAGCAATCTTTCAACAAACTCAGATAGCCACACAAACATAAAAATAACATCAAAAATAACAAGAAGTAACAATCACTATTCCTAAATATCTCTTAACATCAATGGATTCAATTCCCCAATAAAAAGACATAGGCTAACAGACTAGATATATAAACAGGATCCAGCATTTTGCTGCATACAGGAAATGCACCTCAGTGTCAAAGACAGACACTACCTCAGAGTAAAGGGCTGGAAAACAATTTTCCAAGCAAATAGTCCCAAGAAACAGGCTGGAGGGGCCATTCTAATATTGAATAAAATCAACTTTCAACCAAAAGTTATTAAAAAGGATAAGAAAGGACACTTCACATTCATCAAAGGAAAAATCTATCAAGAAGAACTCTCAATTCTGAACATCTATGCTCCAAATGCAAGGGTACCCACATCCCTAAAAGAAACTTTACTAAAGCTCAAAGCACACATTGCACCTCACACAATAATAGTGGGAGACTTCAGCAAAGGACAGATCTTGGAAACACAGTGTAAACAGAGACACACTGAAACTAACAGAAGTTATGGAACAAGTGAATTTAACAGATTATCTACAGAATATTTCATCCTAAAACAAAGGAATATACCTACTTCTCAGCACCTCATGGTACCTTCTCCAAAATTGACCATATTATCAGTCACAAAACATGCCTCAACAGATATAAGAAGATTGAAATAATCCCATCCATCCTATCAAATCACCATGGACTAAGTCTGGTCTTCAATAGCAACAAAAACAACAAAAAGCCCACATACACATGGAAGCTGATAGGGGGTTTCCAAAGAGGAGACCCAGAAAAGGGGAAACATTGGAAATGTAAATAAAGTATCAAAAATAAATAAATTAATTAATTAAAAAAAAACACACACATGGAAGCTGAACTACACCTTATTCAATGATGACTTGATCAAGTAAGAAATAAAGAAAGAAATTAAAGACTTTTTAGGATTTAATGAAAATGAAGGCACAACATACCCAAACTTGGGGGACACAAAGCAGTGCTAAGAGGAAAACTCATAGGGTTTGCAGCCCCATGTGGGGAGCATCAGTGTCAACAGGCCAGATCCCCCAGAGCTCCCGGGGACTGGACCACCAACCAAAGAGTACACATGGAGGGACTCATGGCTCCATCCACATATGTGGCAGAGGAGGACCTTGTTGGACATCAGTGGGAGGAGCAGCCCTTGGGCCCGAGGGTGTTCGATGTTCCAGTGTAGGGGAATGTGACAGGGGTGGGTGGGTGGGTGGGGGAGCACCCTCAGAGAGGCAGGGGGAGAGTGGACGAGACAGGGGGTTTCCAAAGGGGAGACCTGGAAAGGGGAAAACATTTGAAATGTAATAAAAGAAAATATCCAATAAAAAAAATGAGTGGTTTGTTTTCCCATTGGGAGTTCCTTGGAGAAAACTAATATTTTGTTTGCAAGTGGTTATCCATTGGAGCTAGCTTTTGGGTCAAACATGGGGTCGTGTGTTCACACCCCCTTCCAGTGCTGGGACTCCATCTGGTACAGAACAAGCAGGTCCTGTGCATGCTGCCACAGTCTCTGTGAGTTCATAGGAGCGTCAGTCCTGTTTTGTTTGGAAGGTCTGGTTTCCTTGGTATCTTCCATCCCTACTGGCTCTTAACACTCTTTCTACCTCTTCTTCCTCAGGGTTCCCTGAGCCCTGAGGGGAAAGTTTTGATGGAGACATCCCATTTAGGGTTGAGCGTTCCAAAGTCTCTCACTCTTAATATCTTTTGTCTGTGGATCTCAATTTGTTCCCATCTGCTTCTGCAGGAAGTTTCCCTGACTATTGTTGAGCAAGCCATTGATCTCTTCTCCTGGCCACTGACATCCAGTTGTCTGGCATCCATTTTAGAAAGACCACTCTTTTCCCACTGAAGGTTCTCAGCAAGCTTGTCAGACTCAGTCGATAGTCAAGGTTATTTTTGTCCTGTTAGTATTACTCTGTTTATCTTTATCTCCATATGCTGCACTTGATTACTTCATAACTATAACTTTGTATAGTAAGTCTTGAAGTTATGAAATGTGAACCTGTAACTTGTTTTTGTTTTCCTGGTTTTAAATGTTTGGAATAAATTATGGATCTCTTAAAGTTTCACTTATTTTAGGATCAGATTGGTAATTTCATCTAAAAATGTAACTGATATTTTGACAGGAAATGCATTTTGAATAATACCACCATCTTAACAATATTAAATATTCCAGTCAGTGAAGGTGTGTGTGTGTGTGTGTGTGTGTGTGTGTGTGTGTGTGTGTGTGTGTGTGTGTTGCTTTTCTCATTGCTGTGACAGGATACCTGACAAGAGAGGGAAGAGTTCTTTTTGCTCACATTTTCAGAGGATTAGGTGGGTAGGCATAGCAGAAGGCTTGATCCATGTGCCAGAATAGATGGCTGTTGATTTTTAAATGGTGCCTGTCAAGAAGCAGAAACTGAGTTAAGAACTGGGACAGGTTCCATTTTAAGGTTGGCTCCTCAGCATCCTGATTCCTCTAGCTTGGTCCCATTTACCTCCTAAAGGTTCCCAGAGTCCCAAGCAGCACCATCCAGTTTGGGACCAGGTGGAAGGCCATTTGTGCTTGATTTAGTTTAGAATGTGTTCTTCAAGGAGGTTTTAGTTGTTCACCAAGTATTGCTATAGAGGATCCAATGGGAGTACCATGCATGTGTTTGTGTGTTTGAGCCAGTGTTATACGTAAGTGGGTCCTTCATAAGGTCTATCCATAGAGATCATCTTGGAGACACATTATTCCACTCAATAATTTGATTTCTAATGGTATTTCTAACATGTTACATTCCATTGCTCTCATTGGTTGTATTTAATTTCTCTAATTAGAAATGTCAATAAAATTAGTATTCCATGTTTGTTTGAGTCAGTCTTAGACATAGCAAATAAAAGTATGTATTTTATCCCCTCAGAGATAAAGCAGGTAATGCTGGGTAAGTCATCAATTTCAGAGTTAGATAGTAAGGTAGATTGAGTCTATTAATTGGATGATTAGTTTTTAATGCTTTTGATGGTATGCTTTAGTTTAAGATATTGTCAGCTAAGGCCAGTACCCTCTTCTGTGGAATGTTTGGAAATATGTGCAATGTTATTTTGACATCACGGCTCTGAATGGCATTTTGTCACTGTGATACTATGACTCCCTTCAAATATGTTACTAGAATTTGGGAGGTGGGCTCCACTAAAGTGAAGCATTGAGCAGTGTGAGGGATCAGGTTTACCCACTTAGCTACCAAAATTCTGTTGATATTCCCATTGAGAAATAGGTAGTTAAATGTCTCAATAATACTTGGAGGAGTTAGCCATATTCTAGGTTGGGGTTTGTTAGTTACTTAGTTAGTTAGTTAGTTAGTTAGTTAGTTAGTTAGTTAGTTAGTTAGTTAGTTAGTTTGTTTGTTTGTTTTTAATGACAGGGCTCCTGTAGCCTAGGCTGGTCTCCAACTTGCTATGTAGTAGAGGATGTTCTTGACTTTTGGATCCTCCTTCCTCTTAATGGCTGAGATTACAGGTGTGAACTCCCATGCCCCATTTTATGCAGTGCTAGGGATCAAACTCTTATAAACGCTAGGAAAACTTTCTGTCAGCTGATATAGTCCCAGCCCACAGTGTAGGATTTTATAGCATCTTCCAGATAACATGTTGTTTTGTTTTGTTTTGATTTAATTTATAAGTTTTCTGTGTAGGTACTGGAGTAAACACTTTTTTTTTTTTATAGTTGTGAATGTAAAGTTCTAGCATCACTAACTTCTCAACTTTTATTCCAATGTGCACCTTACCATATGGCTGAGTTACCAGGTTCCATTGGGGACACCTTGACAGATATCTTTAAAATCTGAATTTTAAGTTTAAATTTTAATTGAGCTTTAGTTTTTTTTTTTATTAGATTTGAGACATAGTTTATATGCTGTAAAATGTGCTGGGTTTTATTATATTTCTTAAAATCAAGATATAAAACCATTTATCACTCTGCAGAAAATTTAATCATGCATTCTTTCTGCAAACTTCAACCCCCTTTGCAATTACTATTTTAATTTCTTTTTTCAGATTTATTTTTATTTATTTTGTGTGTGTCTGTGTGCATGTGCACTGACATGTGAGTGCAGGTGTCCTCCAAGGCTAGAAGAAGGGGTCATCTAGAGCTGGAGTTAGAAGTGGTTTTAAGCAACCTGGTACTCAGGCACTCTGCAAAAGCAATATGAACTGTCAACCACTGAGGTCCAAGGCCTTCACATCTATTGCCATACCTTAGTTTTGCCTGTTGTAGAGTCTTGAATAGTTGAAAATCATGGATTAATGGACTCTTTTTGCATCTGAGTAGTTTCATTCAGCATAATGTTTTTGAGATTTTATGCTGACCATTAGGAGTATGTTCTTGTCAGTGCTGAGCAGCAGGTTAGTGTATAAAGACTATAATTTGCTTATGCATTGGATATTTGGTTGGTTTACACATTTTGCTTAGTGCATCTAAAGTGACTTTGAACATCCTTATAAAAGTAATTTTGTGGCTGGGTTTCCATTTCTCTTAGGTAAGTACTTAGTGTAAGTATTGGAGCATAAAAGAGCACATTTTAACTTTCCAAAGAGCTCTATGTGATTTTCAATGGGTTAGCTATACTACTTCAAACTTCTTTGAGCAATGTACTTTTATTCTGCTGTCTTCAAAGAAATAAAGGTTTTAATAATCACAAAGTCTGTCATACTTTTATGATTAGTAATTTTTATATATTAAAATAAAAGGCTTTGTCCCATGTTTGTAAAACTTTACTATGTTATTGTTGTTATTTTTTTTCTTAGAAGCTTTATGGGTTTAACTTTGCCCTTTAAGGTCTTTGACCCTTCTTACTATTTTCTTGTCTAGTGAAGGCATGGACTGAGTTTTTTCACACAAGAGATATCCTCACTGTACCTTACTTACTGGAAAACCCTCCATTGCATTTTACTTATTACCATATATCTTATGCTGAAAAAAAGCACTTAATATATTAACTATAGACTGAATATCTTCTGGAGGTCAATGAATATGGCCTTCATCCCTAGGGAGTATATCTATGGGAAGATGGTGCAGCCTTTGAGAGAAATGACCAAATAGGTGGTCATTAATGGTGTGGCTTGAAGGGGATGTGGGGACCCTTTCCCCTCCTTGTTTGTTCTCTTGCTCCCTGACCTTGAATTGAGAGGATTCTGCTCCATCATAGGCTACTGGCATAATGTGCTGCCTTGCTATGATGCGAAACTCACCAGTCCGACTTATCATAGGTTGGACCCTCAAATTATGAGCCAGTCAACCCCTTTTCCCTATATTAGTTGATTATCTCAAATATTGTGTTAAGGAGACAGAAGTTAACGTTCATGTATACACATATATTTTCTATTGGTATATTTTTCTATATCTATTATTTTTATACTCCAGTTTTTCTTCATTAATTGATTTGAAGTCAGCCTATAAGGATCTTCTATTTTTTTAAAAAAAAGCTATTTTGTGTAATTTTATATGAACTATATGTATTTACATGAGTTTTAGACCTGTCAGTATTATAAAAATGCCTATGTGGCTTTTTCTTCAGTCAGGCTGGCTTTGAATCTAGAGATAATTTCTGAAGAATGAACATTTTAGCTTTTAACCCATGAGAATTGTAGCCTTGTTGATTTATGTCTACCATCATCATTTTCCTTATAATATTTTAGTTTCCTCTAAGTCTGTCATGTCATTCATCGTACTTATAGTTATCTGCTAGTGTTTATACTATTGATAAGCACATTTTATATCCCAGCTCCCTGAGAATATGAGGCATCAGGATGGTACTTTCAAGGCCTGCTTGGACTGCAAAGTAAGTTCAGAGCCAATCCTGATAACTTATCAAACAGTATGCCAAAATTTTAAAAAAATGACAAATGGGCTGGAAATATTACTGTCATAAAGCGCTTACTTGTCCTGGTTTGATCTCCACAGGCATCTGCATGTCTGCACGTGCACACAGATAGACTGCAGTGCAGTGATGAGGCTACTGCTTACTGTTCTTATCTAAGGGAAGGGAGGAAGGGGGAGAGAGAGAGCACAAGAGCAAAAAGTGGAGCAGAAAGATATTAAACACGTGCTCAGAAGAGAGCAAGAACTTTCTTGAACTGGGCTAGCAGCCATTTGTGTGACATTCTGACTGCATTCTGTCCATGTCTATGACTTTGAGTGAGGCAGTCTACAGGAGTAAGGGACTGATTTGTTTGGTGTCAAGACTGCATAGTATTCAGAGTGTATCATAGCTACTGCTTATTACTTCTCTTATAAGTTGCTTGGACAGCACGTATGTTTCTTGAACAGTTTTTACACTTGTGATTAATCTTGATTGTCATCCTGATGGGGTTTAAAATCAGTGAAACAAATCTCTGGGCTAATTGTGAGGGGTTATCTAGATTGTTAATTGCAGGGGGGGGGACTCAGCCTATATTAGACAATAGCATGGTTCAAGACTGAATACAAAGGGAAAAGCTAGCTGAGCATAAACATTCATTGTTCTCTGCTTCCTGAATGTAAAAGAAGTTTGACCAGCACCAGTGTTCTTGTCAATATACTTTTTCTGCCATTAGAGACTCCATCTTTTCTGAGTTGTTCAGGTTGTTAACGTGAAGTTATTCATCATGTCTTATTATCTTTTTAATGTCTGTAATAAAATATATTCTTTTTCATTCCCAATGTTGATAAACGGTGGGTTTTGTACTTTTTCTCCCCTCCTCTCACTTCTTTAGTCTAGAAAGGCCTCACTGGTTTTTATTAATCAAACACTAATTTACAACTTACTGAACATTTTCTTGAGACATGATTTCATGTAGACCTGGCAGACCTAAAACTCACTACATCATCAAGGATATCCTTGCACTTCTAATCTTCCTGCTTCTACCTCCTCAGAGTTGTAGAAATTGAAGCACTCACCACCACATCTGCATTTATTGGATATTAGAGATTGAACAGAAGCTTTTACACAAGCTAGGCCTGCACTCAACCAACCAAACATTGAATATCTAGTATGAATTTTCATTATCTTTCTATCATGACTTCACCCACACAAACTTTAATATGTTGTATATAATATGCTTGTATTAACTCTTAATTTCCTTCTTGATAGCTTTCACATACCAGCTGTTTAGAAGTGTGTTTCCTTTCTACATTGGTTTTATTTTCATGTGGCAGAGAACACAGTCTAAGATTTCTGTCCTTTTAAATCTGTTGAAGCTTATGTTTAAGTGTTTGGTCAGTTTAGATGAATATTTATAAACATATTCTGCCATTATTAGTATCATGTCTGTAATTCTCTGTCTTCTTACTAGTTTACTTTGGGCTGGAGGTGCTTATTCCATAAAGCGCTGAGAGAAGAGGGTGAGACTACGCTGCTTATGTGCTCACCTATGTCTACTTTAATTTCTGTTTCTGTCATTGAATGGCTTGCTTATGGGTGCCATATGTCCTTCTGACAGAAATTGCGCTTTTATCATTATGGTATGATCTTCATTTCTAGAAATATTCTTTTTCTGTAAGCCTGCTTTCTTTAATATTTTGTAGTTGTGTTAGCTTTCTTATGCCTAGAATTTATGTGGTTTTTCTTTTTCCACATATGTACTGCTAACTTAATTGTGCTTTTATTCATAGTAGGTCTTTAAGAAATTGGGTTTTTTTATTTCTCCTGTATATTATCATTTGAATTAGTCAAGTATGTTTTAACAATTTCATTCGGTATCCTTTTTCTTTTTTACCTTTTTAGATATACCTTTTTTTAAAAGTGGCATCTGTATCTTTTAAAACATAAAACATGTATTTTTTGACTATTGCCAATGTTGAGTTAGTATCCTTCATTTTACATAGGAGCCCTTTCTCTGAGCCACCACTCATATCCCCTCTGTTCTTTGTGCTAGTGCTGCTAGCTTTGAACTCCCCTCTGCTGTAGACTGCCATTATGTAGCCTTGTAATGTGTTCCGAGCATATGAATGGAAAAACAGCACTGCTCGGACTCTTTCAGTTTTCCTGTCAGTCCAGATATTTTTATAGAAATATTTTCCATCCTGTATGGAGCTCATGAACTCTATAATTGCTAAACTTCTAAATCAAGCTACTATTAATACATTCAAAACTGTTAGTAAATCTATACCTTTAGTTGTTCGGAACAGCAGCTTTCACAATTCCTCTAGTATGAAACTATACCTGCTGGTTGATACTTCACTGTCAGTCCTGGGAAGAAGTTTTAACAAAACATAAAACTGAGATCCAGACAGCTTGCATGAGTTTTCTAATGACTTTTAGAAAAGTCCTAAGATGTATTTTTGTACTTGGCCACTGGAGGCGGTCAAGTTATGGCTTTTCAGATTTGGCAGCTATTTGGCCATTTGATGTTCTTATGTGTTATATTACGTGGCTAGCTGAAGCGCCTTCGCACTATTTTGAGAATGTAAGGGGAAAAAAAAACTTTCAAAAGACGATTGTTTTAGATAAATTCCATCTGATGGTAGCTTGGTGGGAGTAAGTAGATAAAACAGTTTTTAGAGGACTGGATAATACTCCACAAATACACCCCCAAGAACTTTACATTTTTATTCCAGATTTGTTTGGCTTAAAGATGAGAATAGTAGCACAGTTTTGACTCAGAAGGGCCAAGGATTGTGGTGATTCGATTTCAGTGTTCAGTCATACCAGCTGTGTTATTGTGTGACACTGGACCCTGCACACATCGATCAGATCCTTCTTCAGTGACTGTAAAAACCTTCATAGGTCACAGTCATCCTCTTTAGTTCAGTGAGTGGCAGGTTTGAGATAACGGAACAGCAGGCCTGTAGTTTGAGGAGAATCCTAGGAAAGTGCACAGATTGCAACAAGTCTAGAACTGGACAAGTTAGTGCTTGTAGGCACCAGGGAAATATACTACCTGACCTCATTCCTTAAGCATTTCAGTGCTGGAACTTGAGACTAGGACAGCTGGACTGGACAGTGCCACGCTGGGAAGAAAGCATGCTGTTTGCTGTTCACTGGCTGCATCAAGGGGAGAAATTGCTTCTTCAAAAAAATGAGAGGCAAGACTGGCTTTATTGTGGATGTAAATGTCTGTTTATAGCCTTGTGTATTTGTATTAGGATTGCTAGATAGTTGTTTTAGCATAGGTATTCACACTCCATTGTAAGCAACAGTGATACAAGACGGTAGACTGTTTGAAAATTAGTATTTTTCAAATAATAGAAGATAATAAAAGAGAAAAGGTTTAAAGAAGTAAGTAACTTCAAACGTGTTAAGAAGAGGTAGGGTTGGTAAGTGTGGTGAGTTGATAGAGCATAGTGGGTGGAAAGGCTGGGGCGGTCTCATCCAGATTGTTGCACTGGGTATTTTATGTATATACATTTGCATTTCTTGGAACAAAAGAAGAAGGAGGGAAGGGATAATGGTTCCAAGTATATTGAATGTGGGATATGTGTGGTACGTTCATTTGGAAGCTTTGCTAAAAATCTGCTAAAAAATGGTGGGACCTGAAGTAAAGGTGAGGGTTAGTACATATGACAACCAGTTCATTTCTTTAACAGCTGACATAATTTCAGAACTACACTTATAGTTCAAAGCCTGTAGTTCAATGTCTGCTTACTTCCTTTGAAACACACCAGAATGATAAAATTATTGAGCAGAGACAGACATGTCTGACTGCCTGTGCCTTGCAACAACTCTCAAGGATAAAATGAATGTGATTAAAGTCAGATACTGTAGCTTCAAAAGTTCTGCCTCTTGACCAGCAGAGGGCAGTCAGCCTCAAAGTTCAGTAAGTTCTGCTCTGTTCCCCTCTAGGCTTAGAAAGTTTAGTCCTTGGTTTTTTGTTTTGTTTTTGCTCTTTGTTTTTATTTTTGTTTTTGTTTTTTAGCCAGGGTCTTGTGTAGCCTAGACTGACATCACTGTGTTGATGTGGTTGACACTGAGCTGTTTGATCTCCCTGCCTCCATCTTAATGCTGAATTTACAGGTAGAGCCACTAGTGGTGTCACAAGTCAAACCCAGGGCTACCTGCATGTTAGACGAGCACTGTACAACTGACCTGTATGTGACTTGAAAGCTTAGTCTTTGGGGCATAAGGCTCTGTGTGTGCTGCACTGGGTCAGGGGGGTAGGGTGTGTATGAAGGTGGCTCACCTGTGTGAGGGCTGTGGGGTGTGTATGAAGGTGGCTCACCTGTGCAGGGGTGGGGTGTGTATGAAGGTGGCTC
>CM052715.1:4858875-4886475 GCA_028551405.1 Uromys caudimaculatus
GTGTATGAAGGTGGCTCACCTGTGCAGGGGTGGGGTGTGTATGAAGGTGGCTCACCTGTGCAGGGGTGGGGTGTGTATGAAGGTGGCTCACCTGTGCAGGGGTGGGGTGTGTATGAAGGTGGCTCACCTGTGCATGTGTTTATGGTCCACATGAGGAGGGATGACCTCTTCTGTCACTCTCCACCTTACTCATTTGAGAAACAGTCTCTTACTGAACTGGAGCTTCCAACCCTAGTAATCCCTCTTCATTCCTGTTTCCTTTCAGTGCTGGGAGGGAGGGAAGGGAGGAAGAGAGGGAGAGGGTGTGTGTGTTTGTGTGCGCGCGCATGCGTGTGCGCACCTAGCTCTTTTATGAGGATTCTAGATATCTGAATTAAGTTCCTCTTGCTTGTACAGCAAGCACTCTTACTACTGAGCCAGCTCTAATAACACTTTTATTTATCCTTGCTCCCGGGTTCTAGAGAATGTTTTTATTGTGGAACCAGGTCTCATTCTGATCCCTAACTCACACGTGTAACCTTTGTTTCCTCCTTCCAGTTTATAAAGAGTTGTATCTCATCATAGGAGCTGTTAGAATGGCTTAGCACTGGGCATTAGTAGAAACTGGCAGAGAATCTGAAAAGTGTGTGCACCATTACTTCTATTCCTCTCTTTTAAAGATGCCCCAGTTTTTGTACTTGGTTAACTGTTAAGGTACAGAGAACAGTTGTGTTTTTTTAGTCTTATAATCCAGGGAAAAATACAGAAGAGGTTTATTTCCTATGGCTTGTACAGACTTTGTGTGTGTGTGGAGAAGTGTAGGAAGGATGTCCTATCTGTACATGTGTCCTTTGTCCACCTGCTACATGCAGAGTGGCCATTAGTATGCATTTTAGCTTTAAGCCCTGAAAGCCCCACTAAAATTTAAAGAGTTCACTGAGAAATAAGAGAAGCATAACAAAATTTATCATTTCTCTAACTTTAGTAAATTGGTGATTTAATAAGAACTTGACAGAATGGGATACAGGTGGTAAAATTTGATTAAGAGAAAGGTTCTGTCTAGAGCTAAAGTTGTATATACCTTTTCCTGATTGCAAACACTCAGTGCCTTCCAGATGACCAAATGATCTATTTCATTACGATGATAAAGGCCAGCGTAGAGATTGTCTACTGTGTTTTCAATGCTATTCTCATTTAATCTTCAAATAGATCTAGGAGTGGGATGGTATTTCTGTTAGTACCTTTGTTTACAGTGTAAGAAACTGAGGCACAGAGAAGTTAAGTAGTTTGTTTAATATTGTTTATGAAATTGACAACTAGTGTTATTTCTGTACAATATCCTCCCAACATAGGTGCCCGTGACACAATACTTAAACTAGATCAGAGTGTGAATTAGCAATGGAAACAGATTACTACTGACAGCTTCTCAGCTTGTTGAAAGCAGCTCCTGAGCCCCACCCCCCACTCCATGTTGCTGTGAGTTCTTGTGTACTGGTCCTGTCAAGTCCAGGAGACACTGTTTTGCTCAGGTTCTTCCTGACCTCTGACTCTTAGGGTTCCTCTGCCCTTCTGCAAGGGCGGTGACATTTAGATAAAGGTCCACATGAAGTGAGAGAAGTGTGGCAGGACTCCTGAAGCCACTCTGGTTGCCTGGCTCTTGTTTTGGCTTCTAACTTAGTGTGGAAGTGATATAACTTAAGGAAAAGTTGAAAGGCTTTTAAAGATTTGATTTTATACCACCTGCTCCATTACTTAGATGGAGATAAAAATTCGAATGACTAGTGTTTGTAGTCATTGTTTCTTTTTTCATCTGTTTATTTATTCACTTTAAATCCTGATTACAGCCCCTTTCCCAGTCCCACCGTCACACAGCCTGTCCCCACCCCTCTGGGTACCATCCCATCCTGGCACATCAAGTCACCGCATTGTTAAATGATGTGACATCCAAAGCTGGTAACTGCTGGTACTCACTTTGTCCTTTTAAGAATAAGAGAATTTCTGCTGTTTTATTATAGAAATAAGAAGCGTTGTTTAATGATACAATCCTAACAAATCAGTGAGGCTAGTTTAATTGATCTGTTATTGTAGAGGGTGATGACACTAGGTTTGGTTAGGCATTTGGTTATTTCTCAATTTTAAGAATCCATATAAAAGAATATCTTCATGTGAGAAGTGGATTGGGGAGCCCTTTGTTTCAGAAACAACACACTCTCTAGGAGATCCTATTTTTTCTTCTGTATTCTCCCTGAACTACAATTAATTCTTCAGCCTTGGCATTGTTGAACTAAGTGAACTTGGAAAGGACCTGGTGGCATGGAGGAAAAGGAAAACTAAGAGGCAGGTTTAGTATTGATGAATACAAGTCATTCAACAGCCAAGAATTGCCTGATTATTATGGCTTAGCCATGGTGAAACTAACCAGTCAGAATTGTTAACTATCCAACTAAAAACAGTAGGCATTTATTTTGCATGAAGTTTCAAGAATTCAGCTTTCTAAGTCAGTCATGATTTGGGGGACAAGAGTGAAGTTTTGAATTATAGAAGACATTTGTGGTGGGTTGTAGAGTGTCCCCGGGGTTTGGTTCATTTGTAGCCCTGCCTCAGGCCTTCCACTGCACCACGTTGCAGTGATGCCCTCTTCAGCCCTGACCTGGCGGTTATAATGCAGCTCTTCCCGTGTATCCTTTGGGCTTGTCATGTGACAGACTCGAACTGTGACCCCTTTGTTTTTTAAGCTAGATAACTGGGTCTCTATTTCTTTACATTTAGCAATCTTACCATCTTTCCTTCCCCCTCCTGCACTTTCCTTTTAATTCCTACAGACATGAGGTGGGATTTTTGCTAGCAGTTTAATTTTTTTTATTAAAACACAACATTGGTACAGAAGGAACAAAAACCGAAGCATAAGCTGACTCAGTTTTTAGGCGGGGAACGTACCTAGACAGCAGTCAGAGTAAGAAGGAAGTGTCATGTCACCTTAGAAAACTACCGTGTCCTCCCAGCTCCTCAGACCCCCAAGAACAATCATTGCCTGACTCCTGCAGGCTTGCCTGTTTGGAAGCATGGCAAAAAATGGAACTATACAGTACTTGTTCCTTTGTGACCTGGGTCTCTCAGTTGTTATAGCTTACTTCACTTATAATAGTCATTGTGTTTCCAGTTAGGATTATTGTGAATACTAATACAAAATATAACTTATGGTTAACTTTTGGTAAAAATGACATTTCTAGGTATTCTCATAAAAACAAAATTGCTGAGACATACTTATCTAGTCAGCTTTAAAATTTATACAAGGTGGTAAGCTTGACTGCAGGCAGATGTGTGAACGCTGTTAAATACATGTGTAGATTTAGAATTAGCAATAATATATCATTCACGACTAAAAAAAAAAAGCCCTTTTTTGAGCCAGAAATGTAGCTAGGTCTGTATAGTCCTTGTGCAGCTTGCTGAAAAGTCCTGTGTTTGATCCCTTCCACCGTATAAACCAGGCATGGTGGCAAACACCTATGACCCTAACATTTGGGAAGTACAGACAGGAGGATCAAAAGTTCAGAGTTTATCTTTGCCTTCAAGGTGATTTTGGGCATCAACCTGAACTATTTGAGAACCATCTATCTATCCATCCATCCATCTATCAGTCCATCCGTCCATTCATCTTCCCTTCCTCCTTCAGCTCCTCCTTTCCCTCCCTTCTTCCCTTCCTTCTCCCTTCTTTACTTCTTTAGAATGCACTGAAGTTTTAAATAACTCTAATTCTTATAAAAATGGTTGCCTGTCACTATCAATAATGCATTTTACTGACTTCCTATTGTGTATATTTATTGTTTCCAAAGCTGAGTTGTTCAGATCATCCTGCAGAAATCATATGAAAATGTTTTAGTGATAATAACGTAGTAAAGTGTCATCTATTGGATGCCTGCGCAGCAAAGGTTGCAGAAAAGGAAGATACCAGATCACTCACTGTGGACTGTCATGCTTGCTCAGTCAGACATAAGTCACCTCTTGGACATGTATAGATCACACTCTGTACCCTTCTTCCTCATGGGCTTTCCAGTGTTTCTTTCATAGGCTCCTATGAGCAAGTTTAAACTAATGAAAGAACTAACATGGTTAGGATGTTATAGCCCTCAAAAATCAAATGTTATAAGAACATTTGTTTGACTAAGTAAAGCCTCCCTGAAGTCATGCTGTGAATATCATGGAATTTGGTTGACTGGTTTTGACCTTGGTGTTTTGTAGTCTGTATACACCATGCCCCACCCATACTGTCAAAAACAAACCAAAATTGTGAAGGGAATAATTAAAATTCAGTGTTGTTAAAACCGAATGTGAAGATTTGTTTCCCTTGTTACCTAAGTACCTCTCTGTAAGTCTCAGGTGGATGAAACTAGCCTGCTTTATCCTAGCAAACCTACCAATCCTATCAAAATGGGGTTTTTTATACTTTAAGTTTTACAAAATTAACTTACTATTGTGTGTGCATTCATGACGTACGTGCATGGTTGTGCATGCTCTACTTTCATGTGGAAGTGAGAAGACTTTGTGAAGTCAGTTCTTTTCTTTTACCTTTTCATGTGTTCCAGGCATCAAACACAGGTCTCAGGCTTGTGCCAAATGTGCCTCCACCCACTGAACCATCTTTCCAGTCCTGAAAATACATTTCAAAACAAAATATAGTTTTAAAAAAATGAAGTAAAAGGCAAAAGGTTTATATGATCTGGAGAGTCTCGACGAGTAATAATTGTCTAAATTAGACTGGCCTGCTTGTGGAGGATTATCTTCATAATGTTATTGAAGATTAGAAGAAAGACATGCTCAATATGGGTGGCACCATTCCCTAAGAAAGGGATCCTGAACTGTGCAACAGTGTAATGCTTAGTGCCAGCTGAGTGAAACCATGTACACATCTTTGCCTCTCTTCTTCTGAGTGTGGATATAATATAGTCATTTCTCTAAAGGCCCTGCTTCTGTGACTCACCTGCTATGATAGTCTGTAATCTGGAGTTTTGAGCTAAAGTACACCCCACACCCCTACATACAAAATTATCATTCCAAGAAATTCTTTGTTTGGAGCAAGCAAGATGATTCAGTGGGTGAATGTGCTTACCATACAAGTCCAGCAACTCTGGTTTACCCCTGGAATCCATGGTAAGAGGAGAGAACCTACTCCTGGAAGCTGTCCTCTGACACCTACACAACAGATGTGGTACATGCCCACCAGTACTCATGTATACCACACACACATACATGATAACAATGGAAAAGTCTTTGTAAGTAATTAATCTGTTATTTGTTTGGGTTTTTTTTGTTTTTTGTTTGTTTGTTTGTTTGTTTGTTTGTTTGTTTGTTTTGAGACAGGGTTTTTCTGTGTAGTCCTATCTGCCCTGGAACTCACTGTGTAGACCAGGCTGGCCTCCATCTCAGAGATCCATCTGCTTCTTCCCACTGAATGCTGGGATTAAAGAAGTGCACCACCTTGCATGGCTTTATTTTTAACTTTTTTAAACATTTATTTATTTATTTTATGTATATGAGTATAGTGTAGCTGTCTTCAGACACATCAGAAGAGGGCATCAGATCCCATTACAGATGGTTGTGAGCCATCATGTGGTTGCTGGGAATTAAACTCAGGACATCTGGAAGAACAGTCAGTACTCTTAAACTCAGGACATCTGGAAGAACAGTCAGTGCTCTTAACTGCTGAACCATCTCTCCAGCTCCTACTTTTAATTTTTGAGTTTATAATTTAATTACATTTCTTCCTTATGTTTCTTCCTTCCAAATCCTTCCATATATTCTTCCCTGCTCTTTTTAAAATTAATGGCCTCTCTCTTTTCACTAATTTTTGTGAATATATATGTATTTGTGTGTGTGTGTGTGTGTAAGTCATATGTAAATACACACACACACACACACACATTATATGTCTTCTTAAATATAGCCTATTGAATGTATGTATTACTTGTGCATATGTTTTCAGGAATCACTTGTTTGGCACTGGACAGCCAATTGCTGTGCTCTTTCCTCAGTTGCCCATAGTTCTTTATGTTGGATTGAGTACTTATAGGCTTTTCCCCATTCAGTTCAGCCTATTTTTTGATGTCCTCATTGCTCACATTTGCGTCTTCATATTTGTGAGACTTTGTGTATAGCTTCTGATATTACCAGAAGGTATAGTCTTAAAGCAAACTCCCAGTTTCTCTGGCACCTATAATTTTCCAACCCCTCTTCTGAAATGATCTCTGAGCCTTGAGTGGAGGTGCAATCGGATTGCAGATGTATCTGATGGGACGGGGCTCCACAACTCTGCATTTTTATTGGTTGTGGTTTTCTGGACTGGTTGCTTACTGTCGCAAAGAGATTTCCTCAATGAGGGCTAAAGACTACCCTTATCTGTTGGCATAAGAACACTATATTTATAAATTATTGTTAGGGATTATGTTAGTAGTTAGTTTAGTTATAGATTCTGTTTTAATAACCATAATTTCTTTAGTCTGAATAATTAGCTAAGTTTCTAGTACCAAACATGGTATCCATCTTGTTGAAAGGGTTCAGTTAGAGAGCTGTTGGTTACTGCCAAGGTATGTGCGCCACTACTGCACCTGTAGAGTTATGATACCATGCTGGTTGCTGATGTGGTTCATAGATGGCAAAGCTCAATAAGATTGTTGGTTGCCTACTTTGTTGTTGTTGTTGTTGTTGTTGTTGTTGTTGTTGTTGAAGTGACATTAAGATGGCTCAGTGGATAAAGTACTTGCTACAAAAGCCTGACAACCTGAGTTTGATCCCTAAGACCCATATAAATATAGGAGAGAACCAATTCCATACAGTTGTTCTCTGGCCTCAACATACACCCCAAAACATGCTTGTGCCCTTTACCCAACCCCACATCATGCAGCCAAAAATAAGTAAAAACTTAAAAAGGAAAATTTAACAAAATAGTACATAGATGTCAATGTTTAAGAAACTGTCTTAGTGCAGGAATACTGGCTTTCAGTTCATTCATAGATGAATTTGAAACTCACATTGGCTGTTCTGTTTATAATCAGTAAATTTGATTAAGAATATATTGGGCTGGATGTGGTAGTGAATACCTTTAAATGCTAGCACTTCAACACTTGGGAGGAAGAGGAAAGTAGATCTTTGAGTTTGAGGCCTAGTCTGACCTACACAGTGAGTTCCAGGCCAACCAGAGCTAAATAGTGAGACTGTTTAAAAAACAAAATACTATGGATAATGCTGTTCTTCATACCTTGCCAGGTTCTAGAGGGGCCATAAATAATAGTCACTGTCCCTAGAGAGCTTTTGGTCTGGTGGGTTTGTGATGGTGTGGGACCATCTATGAATCACTGCTACACAGCATGAGGTTAATAAATAAATTAGATGAACAGATTGCCCTCAAGTGGCCTTCTGGAGGTCTCTGCCTATTTGCATGTAGCTAAAGTCCTTTGTAAAAGAGAACAGCAAGTGTGTGGTTGGAGGGAACCAGGATGGTGCTTACCTGGCACCATCAATAATACCACATAGCACAGTGGCTAATGATACTGACTTCAGATCAAATTAAAAATGGAGTCCTATTCCACCTTGCTGTGAGGCTTATGACACATGACTTCTCCAGGCCAGAATCATTTTCCTTTCTGGTCTAAACAGTGGGAGGCAGCCCTCACAGACCTTGTTGTAATGTTGTATGAAAGAAAGGAGTCAAATTTTCAAGTGGAACTCTGGCCTCTGGGGAGCCATTAAAGATTTGGTAGCTTGATGAGATCTGAACCATAATGGGCTTTTGTTATGTTTATTTTTACAATTGATGCACAGAAGACTGCTTTGTGGCAGTGGCATTTTACATGTATGTAACCCTTCAGCACCATGATCAAAATAATAAATTCATTCATCACTTTGAAGGTTTTGTAAAATCTTTCAAGTGGGAAGTCTGACCTGGAAGGGGCAGGACAGTGGAGCAAAGGAGCACCTGAAGAGAAGAGATCTCTCTTCTAGGCTCCGCCAGGTCAGGAGAGAGGAGCGAATGAGGTCATGACTTCAGTGGTTTGAGCCTTCCATAATACCTTCCCAACGGACAGTGCCACATGTGCCACCAGCAACAGACCTTCCCTTTATAAGAGTCCTTATTTTAAACTACTTCTCTCTTTTTTTTTTTTTTATTTCCCTGTTTAGAGCTTCAAAGATAACCCTTCTACTTCTGGGACTTCCAGCCTAACAGCCACCAAACCATTGCTTCGTCCAAGAATCACAAGAATCTGCCTCAGGGACTTGATATTCTGTATGGAACAGGAAAGAGAGATGAAGTATTCTCGAGCCCTATACCTTGCCCTTCTTAAGTGATCACTCTGTCCATCCACACTGTTTACTGCCAAAGAAGATACTGAGAGCCTGTTGCACTGTTCTGAAATCTCCTCTGGAAAATAGTCACCAGTATGGAAGACCACTGTTTACACTGACAAGCTTACTACATCTTGTCTGTATGTCCTGTGCATTCTTGCAGATGAGAATTCAAATGCTTTCTGAAAGTCAGTACTATGTATACTTTATATAGAAGTATCACCTACCAACCTGCATTTAATTACAATAGCTAGGGGCTTCCTTTTACCACCTTCATTTGTTGTTGTTGTTTCCACTCAGTAGCAATGAGGTGCCTTCCTCTGATACAGGCTGCATCTAGATGTAGGATAAAGAACAAGTCAGAATGTATCCTGTACTGAACCTGTCTTCTAGTGTAGATTTTATGGTCTACAGTTAGAGGTTACTTAGCTAATGGTGACAGTTACCTTCTGTAGTTGAAGTATGACAAGCTACAGAGTAGAGGTAGAGTCAACTTGAGTTAGTTGAGCCAGAATTACACAGCTGATGGAGATGCTGACTCTGGCTTCTCATACTGCAGTGTTTCTGATACCTAGTGAGGGCCATCCTTTTCAGCCAAGTTGTAAAACTAAAATTGCTACTGATATACCTCACTGAAATATGGAAAAGCTAGAACATACTGGACAAAATGAGGCCTTGCATGGATTGACAAGGGATGAGAATGGCATCTTGTACAGATGTGTGTCCCATGTGTCCAAGGAGAGATGGCTGCTTTGGGAATGCCAAAGCTGGTCCTTGTTGTAGTGATGAAAAAAAAAAAAAAAAAAATCATAGGTCAACCAAAGAGGAAAACCTGGAGAATATTTAGTTACGTATTTCAAAGGATGATTTGTTTTTGTATTATTTTAATTCCCAAGAAGGAGTTCTTTCTCTTAAAAAGAATCTCCCATTTACCCTATGTTTTAAGCATCTAGTGCTTTTCAAATTTCTAACTGCTGGTAAGAACATTTAAACAGTAGGACTCCCTTTGAATTGTGTACTTAAGAGGTGCTGTCAGTGTCTCACTCTTAGGGGTGGCTCTAAATGTGAGCAACACATTATGTACCTCTCTCTGAGGAGGAAGCTGATATTCAAAGTACCTCCTCTCTCCCCTTTAAACCTACTTGTGACAAAAATAATGGTGAAATTGAAATCACATACCGAAAGAACGCCAAACTCTCCTGGGGAAACATTTCCAGTATGTCACTCTCCATCCTCTTCTTCCCAAAGGGACTGTTATGGCCACATTCTATACTGTTGTAAGAGTTTAACTGGCCACAATTTTTGTTTTAGCAAGTTATGTAAAATGCCGTAAATTATGTATATGCTTTAAAAAGTACCTTACCAAGAGATCTATATTCAAAGTTGTATATTTAAATGCTTAGCTTTATTTTTTGTAAAGTGCAGCACACTCCGACATTTGTGTAATCTTATTGATAAGATGTTTAAAATTATTTCAAATACACCATTAAAATAATTATTTTATGATTAAAAACAAAACTTTACTCAGTCGCTGACTTCACAGCAGTTTCTATTAGCAGTCAGGCCCTGGAGGACGCAGATCTGCCTGGCAGTGAGTCTCGTATTTATTTGCATTTGGGTTCTGTGGACATTTGGGTTCTGGAATTGCACTTGGATCTAAGTTTCTATATCACTTCCTTTGAAATAGTTATAATTTTGCCCACTATTTGACTCAAAAAGAAAGCAAAACATAGTCATTATGAAAGCTTTTCTTCGTCCATTGAGTTTTTCTTACCAAGAGATTCTTTTTCAAAATTTTTAATATAAAACCTTTTGTGATATACATATGTGTGGTGTATGTATGGGTGTCTTCCTCTCTTACCTCTCCATCTTAATGTTTGAAAACAAGATACCAAATCTGGAGCTTACTTATTGACTAGACTTGCTGGCCAGCAACCCCTGTGCATCTTCCTGTCTCCACCTCTGAGCTCTAGGATTTCAGGAGTATACCACCATGACTAACTTGGGTCCTTATGCTCACCAGAGCAGGCACTTTACCCACTGAACCAATTCCCAAGTTCCTTAATGTGCATTTTGAAACTTGTGTTGTACAGATTTCAAAGCCTGTCTTATACAGAGTAAAACAAATGTGTGTATCCAAGATATACACAGTTGGCAAAATGGAGACTTTGGGGTAGATTTGCTCGCCGGATGCATTGTTTTTAATACACAATATTAACAAGCCTTTTTTTGTTGTTGTTGGTGGTGGTGTTTTGTTTCATTTCATGAGTGCTATGGATCCAGTTCAGGCTCTCCCGTTTGTACACCAGACACTCCTATTCACTGTCACCTCCTAACTCCAGTCGTCTTCTTTTTAAAGCATTGGAAATTTTCTTTTATATTTATTATATGCGTGTATGTTTATAGGCATGCACATGTAGAGGTCAGGGGACAACTTCCAGGAGTTGGTTCTCTTTATTATGTCCTTAACCTGCTGAGCCATTTCACTGGCCCCAACAAACATTTTTAAAACTTAGAACATTCTTCAAAATTATTTGTGGCATAAGTTTTGTTTCATTAGAATTTTGTCAAGAGAAGTGTACTTAGAATTAAGACTTCATACAAGTGATGTCATGGTTCCAACAGAAAACAGCAGTGTTATGGCATAATTTTTAGGAAAGTAACAGGACCAAGGTACACGCTTACTTGTACTTTTCACTTCGTATGTTGTAGAATGAATCCATTAAGTGTGTGTACAAATTTGTCCTCAAAAGTTCCAGTTACATTTTGCAGGGGATAAGCATGTTGTGTCACATGTCTGAGTATAACGTAGTAGACAGTTTTTACTTTGTACTGTTCTTGTGACACTCTATCTCAGTTGTCAACTTGGTGAGCTCTATAATCACATTAGAGACAGGTTTCTGGGAATGTCTCTGAGGGATTATCTTCTTTAGGTTTATTGCCTAATCTGCAGCATGCACACAGCATCTCTCATTATTTCAGGCTGGTTCCACTTTACAGCAAGTCCTTGGTGGTCATCCAGTGGTACTGGCATCTCCAAAATGCTGGACCCTCTGCAACTGGCCTCTCCTGGGCTCTCTTCAAGGACTCTGACCCTGCCACATGGTGCCAAGCCTCAACATCTCTCCATGAGCCCTTTTGTCCTGGATCTTCTACTACAACTAAGTCTATACCTTCACCAACGACCTCTCCTCAGGGACTGCAGCACTACCACACAGTATGAAGACTCAGCTGCTCTCTGTGAGCCCTACACACCTTCAAAACAGTACTACCTGGGTGACTCTTAGACTAACAACTTTAGTTATCAGCACATGATACATCCCTGGATGCCTCAAGAATACAGGTTCTGTGTGCTGACCCTGAGCAAACACTTCCCAGAAGATTTCACCTCAGTGATGCTAGTCTTAATTTCTCAGCTGTAGTTGACCATTATCAATTGTCACAAGAAAACAAAGTTCTAATTTAGCAGCTCTGGTCTCTTGTTAATCACAGCCAATTCTGCTGGCTAATTCTATGTGAACTTGACAGAAGCTAGAGTCCTTTTAGAAGAGGGAACCCCAGTTCAGAAAGAGCCCCTACCAGGTTGACCTGTGGTTACCCTGTGGTGTACTTTACTCATTGATAATTGATATGGTAAAGTTTGGCTCTCTCTGGGTGGTGCTACCATGGGACCGGTATCCCTGAGTACTATAAGAAAGCATGTTGAATGAATCAGTAAACAACACTCCTCCATCATGGCCTCTGCTTCAGCTCCTGCCTCTAGGTTCCTGTCCTGTTCATGCCTTTACTTCCCTCAGTGATGGTCTGTAATGTGGAACTGTGAACTGAAATAAACCCTTTCTTCCTCAAGTTGCTTTTGCTCACGGTGTTTTATCACAGCAATAAAAAGCCTGTGCCACTTACCTTGGGCAAATTATTTTACTTTTGTTTCCTCATCTTAAAAAAATGGTACCTGACCTATAAGGTGGCGTGAGAATTTAGTAAAGACTGTATGCAAATCATTCAGACCAGCCTATCAAATATAACAGACATAATGCAGGTGTAATGCTTATTGTTATTTGGGGATTTTGATTGACATAGCTTTATGTCCTACCCAACTATGTACTTGGCTAAATTCCTTGGCATTGGAGACTGGTACAGAAAGCCATTTATCGGTGTGTGTGTGTGTGTGTGTGTGTGTGTGTGTGTGTGTAGGATGGGTGCTGATGATTGAACTCAGTCTTGCCATATGGCGGTTCTACCACAGCTCCATCCCTGTAGGAGCTACTTGTTACTGTGACAAAATATCCACCAAGAGGTCACTTAAGCGAGGACTGTTTATTCTGGCTCATGGTGTAAGAGATACAGCAATCCATCAAGGTTGGCAAGGCATGGCAGCAGGAAGGTAAAATAGATGGTCACATGGTGTCTGCAGTCAAAACAGAAATGAATGCTGATGTTCAGCCCCCTCTCACTTTATTCAGTCTAGGACTCCCAGCAAGTGTGATGATGCAGCCCACATTAAGGATGGATCTTCCCTGCTCAGTTTGTAATGTTCTGAAAACATTTTTATAGATATACCTGTTGTGTTTCCGTGGTGAGTATAAATCTAGTCAAGTTGACAATTCAGATTAACTGTCACAATCCTTATCCACTGTTCTTGGTAGTTTTATGTCAACTTGGCACAAGCTAGAGTCATCTGAGAGGAAGGATCTTCAACTATAAAACAATGCCTCTATAAGATCAGGCTATATGCAAACTTGTTAGAGCAGTTTCTTAGTGATTGATGTGCATGTACAAGTCCTAGCCCATTGTGGGTGGCGCCATCCCTGGGCTGGTGATCATGAGTCCTGTAGGGATGCTGGCTGAACAAGCCTGTAAGCATGGTCTCTGCATCAGCTCCTGCCTCCAGGTCCCTGACCTTTTTGAGTTCCTGTCCTGACTTCCTCCAAGGATGAACTACAATGTGGAAATGTAAGCCAATAAACCTTTCCTCCCCAACTTGTTTTTAGTGGTGTTTCATTGCAGCAATAGAAATCCTAAGAGAGCCACATTCATGACTTTGTCTACTAAGTTTCCTGTAGGGTTGGGAGCCACAATTGCCATTCATTCCTCCCAAATTTTTAATTGAAAATATCATAAAACATATAGGGCATACTGAAACAGTGTAGAAGGACACACATGCTTCTCTTACAGGTTCCCCAGGGCCTCCATCCATTCTCACGCTCCATCCACATTCATTTGTTTCAGAATACTACTCTGTGGAGCCCTATCTTCTTACCCTCTTACTTTCATATGACAGCATACTGACTTGTCTTAATCTTTTTTCACAATACCATTATTCTTAATTCCACCTACCTATTTTCCAGATCAGGTGTGCTAGTAGAATCTTGTTATACTCTCCGTGGGGAAAAACAGTTTTCACTTGAAATTTACTGTTTTGTAAATTTCATGAATTTACCATTTTATAAATTATACTGTTTCACTAGAATCTACCAAAATATGTCTGTAGTTTCCACTATTCTTCCACCAAATAAGCACTGTAAGAACACAGAAGAGGGATCTCCTATGCCTATTACTGGAGGAGGAGCGTGGCAGTGAGGCAGGGAAAGAAGGAAGGTCATTCACTGGAAGGACCCACTATGTTGTTGGAACTGAGTCATCACTGGAACCAACCTCCCACTGTGAGCCAACCTGAATTCAAGATCTCTCCAACCTCTTCTCTGTGAGATTTATATTCTTAATAAAAAAAAAAAAAAAAACCAATGAATGGGTCAGATCAGGGATGATATCAGTTTAACATTCCTAGTTGTGAACATGGATGGGATTGCTTGTATACCCAACTACTCACCTATCAAGCCTCTAATAATCTGTTGGTGAGGTAATATGCAGGACAGATGAGATGCAGTATGTGTCTTGGAAGGGTGCTCTTTTCAGAAATACGGAATATCTGCATAAATACTAATATATGGCCAGGTGTACTCTTCCAAAAACATAATCACAAGACTGGATTTTTACAGACTCCTTAGAAAAGAAACATGTTACTGAAGTGGAGCACTCATGCTCAGTGAAGAAATAAAAATTGGTCTCAACTTTGGAAAAAAAAAAAAACATTTTAAAAACTGCCACAGTAATCATACGGAGGTCAGAGGACAAGACTCTGGAGCTGATCCTTCCCATCTATGTGAGTTCTGGGGATCAAAGCTTGTCAAGGTTTGTTTGGCTGAGCTGTATCACTGGCCCTCATAAAGGTTTTGAGTCATATATTCTAAGGTTTTAGGAAAATCAGAATGTACGAAAACATGCTACTTGATATCAAATATAAGTTAAAGCAAGCATTTACTTTGGCTGACTTTTAAATCATGGAGAGGAGATAACATTGGAAATGTAAGGAGGGGTTTAATCATACATTCATATTATCCAAACTGTGCCAAAATTCAAAAAGAACATGAGACTGGCAAAGGATCTACTTTGGTCTAGATAAATTCTTCACAATTTGTGATTAAAAGAAATTACAAAAAAGGAACTGGAAGTGTCATCTGCTATCTTTTTTAGCTCAAAAATTTTTCCTTGATTATAAGATAGTCTTATATAGTCTTACTGAGGAATTTGGCAAATAAAAACATATGAAAACTGAAAATACATGACTGTCAGCATTTTTGATGCATTTCTCTCTCTGCTCCTGTGGTAACCATAGGTGTTTTCAATCTATTAACACAGCACTCTGTTCTATATACATACCACAGGAGACACCAGGGGAAGCATGAAGAACAGCACCAGTCGGTGAGAGAAATAAAGCTGTGCAGTTCTATCACTCAATGTGATGTAGAGGCCATGTTTCTTATTCCCTCAAATAGCTCACAGATTGTCTTAAACTATTTCATCTTGCTTACCTGAGGGACAAGTTGAATATGTCCTTCCTGTCTCATTACTGATAGTAGTCCTTTACATGTTGAAGTAATGTTGGAGAATAGTTACCACAATTCTATCTATGCAAATTATTTAGCAGGTTGATGCCATAGGACTCAGAGCCTTTTCTGTTTGTAATATTAATGAAGGCTTTTCAAGGAAAGGAAAGGACTTGCTGGCTGGCCTTTTGAAGCCTTTTGTGTTGGGACTCCAATCCTAAGGCTAAGTGGGTCTCTCTGGTGGTTTGAATGAAAATGGCATCTATAGGTTCCTATGTTTGAATACTTGGTCCCCAGTTGGTAGAGCTGTTAGGGAAGGATTGAGAGCTGTGGTTTTGTTGGAGGAGGTGTGTCACTGGGGGCTTTGAGGTTTCAATAGCTCAAGTCATGAAAAGTTATCTTGCTCTCTCTTCCTTGTGCTTGTGGATCCAATGTAAGTTCTCACCTATTACCCTAGCACCATGCCTGTGCTTTCCAAAGAAACCTTAACTTTCAGTTGGTGATATAAATATCTCTCACCACACAGCTCTTAGTAATGTTAATTCTTACAGAATTATATCTTTCCCCTTGTTTCCAAAGGGAGGAAGACAACTGATAAATGACAATTGAAGTCTTCTCTGTGACTTCCTTCAGCCAGGTTCCTGGTTCTAAAAGTTTCATGACTTCCACAGACAGCATCACCAACTGGAGGTTAAGTGTTCAAATATGTGAACTTTTAGCAGACATTTCTCATCAAACACCACAGATGTCTAGTATTAATTGTCAGCTTCGTAGTATCTTGAGTCACCTTGAAGATGTAGCTTGAGGCATGACTATGGGGGATTATATTAATTGCATTAAGGTGGGAAAACATATCCCTCATAGATGACACCATTCCCTGGATGAGATTTTGGACCTTGTAAGTGGAGAGAGGAGCTGAGAAAAACACTCATTCATTATTCTCTGCTTTCTGATCATGGATGGAGTGTGACCAGCTGCTTCAAGCCACTGCCTTCTTGGCTTCAGTACTGTGATGGACTACTCCCTTGAATTGTGGCCATAATAAACTTTCTCCCTTGTCAGAGTATGTAATCACAGCATCAGGAAAAGAAGCCAAGTCAGACAGCAAAAGACAGTTATTCTCTCACAGTTCTGGAAGCCAGAAGTCCAAATGCGAGGCTCCAGTCCAAGCAGAAGCACACTCACTCCTCAGGTTCTAGAGGACTCCTTAATTGTCTCTTGGCTACTGGTAGGGCCTGGCTTGTGACAGCAGAACTTTTCCTGTCCTTACATGGATTCTCTGAGTCTTTATGCCTTCTCTTCCTGAAAGGACTTAGATTCAAGGTTTGTTTCTTAGGAGATAACTCACGTCTGGTACTATATTCAGGGTATAAGCCTGTGCTTAGTCCAATATGACTTCATCTTGACTCTTAAAATAGCATTTGCAATACTCTCTTTTTTTCCAGCAATACATTCTGAGGTTCCAGCGGACATGAATCTTGGAAGGACACCCTTCAGCCAACGATAGAAGCACAGTATATATGATTTTGTATCTTTAATAGGTCTTGTACAAGACCTATTAAAGATCTCTGACTTCAGAAATAGTGAAAATCTAAAGTTTGTTAAGATATGACTGTGTTGATTCTGTGTCTCCTTAGACTAGAAACTTAAAATCTTCTGGTCTGCAAAGATATTGCCCATTACTTTCTCTACCTTTCTGATCCATTTAAAGCCAGACTCAAAATTCTTCAAAAATTGATCTTCTTTGAGAAATGTCTTTGTTGTGATTTAAACAGCGACATCTTGGAGTTTCTAGTCATATATACATCTTCAAGTAAACATCTTCAGAAAACTTTTTTTTATTTTGCATGGACTTTCTAGTCTTAAGGAAGTTCTTCATTCATCAGGTAGTTTGTATAATCTTAGTAAGGGGGGTCTTGTGAAATTTTACAAATTTCAGGAACTTCCTAAAACTTGTGGGTTGTTCACTGAGGTAAGTTTTATTTACTTAAGTCTTAAGTGTCAATCTAAGATGAAATATTTCAATGCAGAAGAAGTTGCTATACAACACTGACTTTTTTTTCTGCCTCATCTTCATGATGTTCCCTGAGTCTTTGGGAAGGTAATATAAATGTCTGATTCTTTTTCTTTGTCTCTGGCTAAGCTGACTAAAGTGTCACTGCACCACAGGTCATTTCTTTTTAGGAGTTTGACTAGTTAAGAGTCCTTATAGTATACCTTCCACTTCCATGTCCAATTGAAGCTGACAGACACAGTGGCTGGCCTATGAGCATAAACACATGGATAGAAGGCAGTTTGACAAGCATATCAAATTCACTTAAAAAATTATCAGTGGGCTCCTTCTGAGGCCTATGACCCTCCCAGCCACAAGCTTATAGCCTGAATACAGTAGCAGATGTGAGTTCTCTCCTGGGAAGCAAACCTTGTATCTAATATGAAAGTTTTTCCACCCAAAGCAGTGGTGCCACACCAGTGGGTACATCCTGCCTGGCACATTGCTACTATAGCCACACAGGGTACAAGCACAACTATTAATGAGCATTCTCCTTGAGCAACCTGCCTGGTGTCTTGCAGCACTATGGAAGCCAGCTAGTAAGAAAGGAGCTTGTAGTTCAGTCTAGGTTGATTTTTAAAATGTCCTGCAGCTAAAGCTGGTAGTGCCTTTAGCAATAGGGGCTAATAATCTAGTTCTGGCATGAATCTAATAGTAGTATCAATAACTTTTATGATTTATGAATCTTCAGCAGGAGATAGCCCACCCTTGGTACTGGGGTTTCCACCAGCAACCTTTTCCTAGTTCTTGGAGTGCCTTCATTTAAATTCTTTTAATGGCCGCCCTTGCTGTTCTTGTATGTACTTGTACAGATGTATAAGACACGCAGACTTAGCATTATTTAAAGAAACCTTTTAGAGTCTAAGCAGCCTCTCTGAATGCTCACCATTATCCATTCAAGTTGGTTTTGGATGGCTAAGGGGATAGTAAAAAAAAATGTTATCAAGGCCCAATATAGTGTCATGAACTAGGCTGTTATAGGATCTTTCATTGCTTGTTTAAAAGCCTTTATCAGTTCAAGCAGTTAGGCTGCCAAGGGTTCCCTGATTAACATAGTTACTTCTATTGGGTCATTGTGTAGGCTCCTGTCTACATGTCCAATCATGGATTTTCTTTCTCTAGTGAAGCTGAGGAGTCTCTTCTATCAACTTTACTGTGTTCTCTTCTCACTGTCTGATTCTTGGTTCCAAGATTTGGGGTCTCAGAAATTTGATCTTTCTTTCTCATTCAATTCTCCAGCTGTAAGAAATGGCAGACCAACACCTCCGCCTCCTCCTCATCCAATTTACAGGCTGCATCAGAGGCCTCTGTCAAGAGTACAAGCCACATGTCCCATTGCCATGGGAATTCCTCCCATAAGTGGTCACACTCTTCCTGGCATGGCAGCTGAGCCTCAGTTGCATCTACTGTGGTCCACAGCAAAGGTCATACATCTGACACCACAGCCTCTTGCAATCCCAGTCCTTTGCTACTTTCAGGAATTGCAATTTAATCTTTACTCTAGCAGACGTTTTCAGAACTTCCCACTGTCACTGATGAGGACGTTTGAGTTAAAGTTATTCAGGCAACTATGTAGTTCATTATGCTTCTCAGCCAAAAGTTGTCTTTGTTTTGAGATAGAATCTCATGTAATTCAGACTGACTTAGCTTGCTGTGTAGCTGAGGTTGGCCTTGAACTCCTAATCCTCCCTCTCTACATTCTGAGTGCTAGGATCGAAAGCATGCACCACCATACCCAGCCTCAGCCTTATGTCTTCCAATGACTTCATAAGAATGCCTTCTGAGTTCATTCCTTGTCCATAACTGTGTTGTACAAGACAGGGCCAGCAATAAAACTGTAAGGCATGTCATTGCCCTCCGACAATCATCTACTAATCAGCCCTGCTAGCCCTTCATGGTCAACTGTAACTGTATCTAATTGACCATACTGTTGCAGGGTTCACAACATTGTCATGACAATTGCCACCGTGATATCTAGCCATGGTATCAGCCTAGCAGCCATCTCAAAGAAGAACATGATAAGGTTAGGGGCTGAATTGTGACACATACAGCCATTCCTGTGTTGAAAGCCTAAGCCCCAACTAACTTGGAATCTGGCTATATTTGGAGAAAGAGGATTTAAAGTAGAGTTAAGATAAAGCCATGAGGACCCTAAGATATCTGTTGACTCTGTCTCTGTCTCTGTCTCTCTCTTTCCTTTTTGTTGGGGGGAGGCAGAGGGTTGGGTTGGTTTTTTTGTTTGGGTTTTTTATTTGTCTGCTTGTTTGATTTGTTTTGTTTTGTTTTTGTTTTTGAGACAGGGTTTCTCTGTGTAGCCTTGGCTATCCTGGAACTTGCTCCGTAGACCAGGCTGGCCTCAAACTCAGAGATCCATCTGCCTCTGCCTCCCAAGTGCTGGGATTAAAGGTGTGAGCTACCACCGCCTGGCAACTGATGTCTTGTTAAGATGAGATTAGGATGAAGCTAGACAGAGGGACTATCACATGGAGACAAGAGAGGTGACGGCCATCTTAAGCCACGGACACTCGGGTTGGTTCACTCTAGCCCAGCTGGGGTCCTGACTTTGGATTTCTAGCCTCTAGAACTCTAGGAATTAATTTCAGTGTCAAGTTGCCAGGCCTATGGTACTTTACAGTAGCCTATCCCTTCCTTTCTTCTTCTATTACCTTTTAGTGGCATTGGCCACCCTAAATGTGACAGGATGGTCTGGAATGAGATCTTATAATCTATGAGGTAAATGTAACCATAAATGAGTCTACATTTAAAACATATTTTAAATTTAGGGGGTTTTTGTTTGTTTGTTTTTGGTTTTATCCTATTTTCTATAGTGAAATCATGGCTAAAGTAAAGGATTGCCTCAAAGGAAAAGAGCCCCTCCTTGGGGTTTTGAAGTACAGTAGGACATTCAAGATGTCTGCATTCATGGGATTTAGTGGAAGGTTACAGAACGTACCTCTCTTGGAACAGTTTCTACACTTCTAAGTTAGGCTTCAAAGCACATGAAACCCTTTCAGCACAGAGCACCAAGTGTAGCCACCTGTCATGGTTTTATATTGCTCGTATGGTTGTTTAGTGTGCTGTGTTTGTTTAGCATGTGTGCAGAAGTCAGAGAACAACCAATGGGAGTCGGGTCTCTCCTTCTGCAGTGTAGGTTTCAAGGAGTGAAACTCAGGGCCTCAGACTTGGCAACAAGCGTCTTTACCTGCTGCGCCTTCTTGTCAGCCCAGCTCACCCACTCGCTATCGTTTGTCCCTGCAGTATCGGAATTTCTTCCTTTGAACCCCGGTGCCCAGATGCTCGATCTCTGTGGCTGTGACCAACTTTTTGGCTCCTGCCTTTGTTCTCTACTGCGTGTTTCCCCACGCCCACACCCATGTATGTCATCTTCAATCCTTGACTTTTGAAATGTTCTTCCTGTTGAATACCCGTGCCTTCGAGAGTGCTTTTCTGCTAAACAATCTCTTTGATATCTGGCCAGGCTAAAAATGACTGCTTTGGAGTCAAGGGGCAGTCCCCATTGCAGACAACCAGGTGGCAGTGTCACAGGCATAAGGAAAGACTGACCACAGGCAGGGACACATCTTGGCAGTGTTTTGCGGAGAAAACCTTTGCCCATCAGGCAGGTCAATTAGTGCGTGATCCATGGACCAGCTCTCTGAGTATCACCTGGAAGACTGTTATAAATGTAAATACCTAGTGACTCTATCAGAATATGAGTTTTAGCGAAATGTCCAAATTTGCTAAATATCTAGTATAAGTGCTAATAACTTCAGTACAAATACACTTACTAATTTATAGTAAACCTGTACTTCTCAGTATAAAAGAGTTGTCAATAACTACATAACCTCATGGGTCAGACCAAATCCAGACTTAGGACTCTTAAAGCACAATTGAACTTTGGCTATAATCAGATTTCAGACCCAGGAATAGAAACCTAGAGAGAGAAGGTCATTGGCCTAATTTATGTACAAATTCTAGTGTTAATTTTTAAACATCATTAACAACCTGGCAACACAAGTCAGTTTCTAAGCCAGATATGTTTAAGAAGTGGTTCTAAACCTAAGGCAAAGATAAATGGCTGATTCCATTCTTCAACTGCATTAAAAGTGCAATGAGCGCTCAGATGAGGGAAGAACCCTCTCCCAAAAAGAGATGCCGCCACTGCCAGTTAGAGGGCTCCACACAGCTGTGTACTCTAGTTATGTTTTGGTCAGGAAAGACCTTAGCATTGTTTGCTAATTGTTTGTCTAAGCAGTTCCTCACATATCTTTTATATTTTCCCAGTTATTTGCATGTGTCTATGTGTATCTGTGTGCCATGGCATGTGTGTGGAAGTCAGAGGACAGTTTATGGAAGGTGACTCTCTTCTACTTTGGGGTCTCAGGGCTTGAACTCAGATCCTCTGGCTTGGCAGCAAGCCTATGCAGCCACCTCACCTGCACAGATGGCACTTTGATTCCTATCAGAATGTCTTTGGGCCACAGGAGATGCCTGTGCTTCAGCATTACCACTCTCTGCTTATTCCTTTGAGACGAGGTTTCTGGCTGAGCCTGGAGCTTCCCATTTTTCAGCCCCAGGGATCCTCCTTGCCCCCCCCCCCCCAATGACAGCCCAGCACTGGGGTTGCAGGCTCAAACAGTCAGGCGCAAATTTCCAGTGGACACCGGGGATCTGAAACCAGGTCCTTACACTTGTCTAGCAAGCCATTTTGCCTGTTGCTCCATCTCCCCAAGCCTCTTGTAAACTTCCCACACAAGTTTTCCATCCAAATCAGACAGCATGAAAATAAAAGTAATTGTAATAGTAACACTGCTAGTGATCATAATATCTAAAGATTTTCATTTTTGAATGAGCTTTGGGAGAATTTATAGCAGGGCATTGTGATTGTGAAAAACAACATGTTCTTGAGAGTTTTCTCCACTGAGTTTTCCATCTGATTCATAAGTTATTCTAATCTTTAAAACTACTTTTCTTGTGTTTTGTTGTCGTTCTAGTCATTCATTATTAACCACAGATTTTTATAGGGTTTTGGGGGTGGTATGATGTACACATATCCAAAGGAGTTTTAGACAGTGATGCAAGCAACTCATTTTACAGGTGAGCAAATAATATCTGTGTGTCTTAGTTTAGTAATGGAATACCTAAGATAATTTAAAAGGGGGAAAGATTTATATTAGCTCATATTTCAAATTTCAGTCCTTGAATAGTTGCTCTGTGGCTTGGGACCAGTGAAGGCAGTGCAGCGTGCTAGGAGCACGTAATAGGAGCAACTGCTCCGACCTGACAGCCAGGAAGTGAAGAGAAACAGGGAGGGGCTGAGTGAGGTCCCAGAATTCCCTTTAAGGGTAGATCCCATCACCTAACTTCCCCCCAGAAGGCCCTGTGTCTTAAAGACGGTATCAGCTAATCTCATCACACGATGGCAAGCAAGCCTGGAGCACACGGGACACAGGAGAGGATGGTCCAAGCCAAAGCATTGTGTGGGCCACAACAAAGCAGAAAGTGGCCCAGTCATGTCTGGGTCATTCCCCGGGCTACTCACATGTCTCTGCTCAGGCCTGGGCTTGGAAGCTGCACAGGCAGGATCTGAACATTTGTTCGCGCAACCTTGTAACATATTGACCCCTTCCCCAGCAACAGAACTTAACTTTAGCAGCCCACCCCAACTTGTGTTCCACAGATTTCTTGTTTGTAAGTTGGATCTTACAAACCATTCTTCCATTCGCCCTCAAGATGTGGTGCTGCCGTTCTCATTCCATGGATTCTCATGTTCATTGATTTTACATCCGTGTAGCACACTCTGATGAGTTCCGTACCAGATGGTACCTCATACAGCAGAGCCCAGGATAAAGAAGACCTGCTGAAGGAGCACCCTCACGATGGTAAGGTCTTTGCACCAGTGGTTAGAATAGAGTGTGCAAAGAGTGAAGCAAGAGCCAAGCACCGTGAGATGTTTGCCTTGACTGCCATCCCTGTGACTGTCTGCCTTCGTCTTTTTCTCAGTTTATCTTCTTCACAGAGAATAAGGGCTTACTAAGCTTAGGCCTGGGCTTAGTGAGTAAGTTGCCTGCTGACAACCCTGCTGACTTGAGTTTGATCCCTGAGTTTGACCATAGTAGAAGAGAGCCAACTTCCTCAAGTTGTCATTTCACACACACACACACACACACACACACACACACACACACACACACACACACACACACACACACTGTGCGTACTGTGACACATGTGCACACACCCCCACACACGCCACATAAATCAATCAAGAAATGTAATTTAAAAAAATAGATTAGGGATATAATACCTTTTTTAAAAAATGTATCACATGAATGTCGCATTTTGAAGAGGACTCAGATGATCCGCATTCTGAATCACGACGTGAGATGCACTACCCACGTGATAGGGGGGGGAGGTATGTGTCCAGAGGCCTGCTCTTAGGAAGGCGGAGTCTCCATGCTTTTGTATGGCAGCATAAATAACACACAACGGTTATTCAGACTGAGTGTGATTTCTTAGGCAAGGCCATTGCCTTGGTATATTTTTCTTGGGGGAATTCTTAGTTTATGAAGGCTGGGACATATCTGGTGCTGTATGGAATGACAGTTTTTGTAAACCATGATGAGGAGTGCAGGAGTGAACTAGGTTGAATTATCAGAGCCCCTGGTTATCTGGCACAGAACATGTATCTCAGATCCTCTTGATGCTAGACACTTTCATACCCTAGCATGCTGACCACAAGGAGCAGTGTCTCGTGTCCCTTCTGTCCTGTGATTTCTTACCATCCATGCCATGGCCACCCAGTGGGTCTGGTCTTTGACGGGGCACAGGAATAATGGCAGGCCATTTCCCAGAGCCTTCCAACCTGCCAGGAAGCAGCACGTCTTTGCTTTTTCAGTGTCCGTAGAAGGAAACAGCAAGTAGAACACTTGACTAAGGCTGAAATTCAGAGCTCTGATCTTCAAAGCCATCATGGTAGTTATGGAGGAAGGAGATGCAGGATGGCTTTAACCAATTTTGAAAGGAATTTCAAGTCAGACAGCTGATGTGTTCTGAACCGTAGGTGCGTGCAAAGGTCAGATTTGATTGTACTTCTTATTGAAGTGCAGTTGGAGGACATCAGTGCTTTAACCCAGCCACCCTTGGTGGCCTTGCTCCTCACCCCCTTTTCCATTTCCATCCCTGCCCCTCCCCCTGTTCTTTTAGGGATAGTCTATTCCCACCAAGTCCTTGATGCTAATTCTCTTGACTACCAACTCACATGGTTCCTGAGTTGAAGGCTCTTTATGTGGCCTCCTTTTGCTCCCAGTCAGTATTGTTCATAGTTGCATCCCTAAGTGTGTCAAGGTTTGAAGTATGCCTTGCAGAGCCCACAGCATTCGTAGGACCCTTGTCCTCTTTCTGGGACTCTATGACCTCACGCCATCTTCCCCTTCTCCTAGGTGGTCTAGGGTTAGGGTAACATGAGGGGTTGGGCAGTACACCCCCGCTCCCCCAGGCTACTGGTGTTTGGAAACATACAGCAGGTACCTTTACACTACACCCCACAGAAGGACACACATGTCCCTTAGAGATTGGAAGACAGAGACTATGTCCTCACAGGGTCAGAGGTCTTAGCACCTACAGGGCCCCTCCCAGAGCACTCAACCTCTTAGCTATCAGATAGCTGGGGGCTGATGTTGGGGTGTCTACAAAGCCATCAGCAGGAGCTTCACTGCCTTTGTTTAGCTTCTTTGGCATAGAACTTTCTGAAGTCAGCAGGAGTTACACTAGCATTGAAAGGGCCTGGCAGCTGTCCTCTGACTGTTGGTGGCAGCACAGACCACCTTTTGAGTCACATGTTTGTACCTCAGGGTGCCTCCCCCAACATGGTTGGGTGGAAACCCCAGATATAGAACCATTTCTTTGCTTCATAAACCTCATAGCCAGCGAGATTAGAGCACTTGAGTCATGCTCCCTAGTGAAGCCTGTCCCAGTGAGTTCTATAGTAAGACTCCCCAGGTTCCTAAGCCCCTGTGAGTCACAGCAGTACTTCCCAGGGTACAGGCTGCATAGGCCCCCTTCTCTCACCCCTGAATGGCAATATGCCATTCGTCCTTACCTCACACGGGATGGGGACTGTACACAGCGGAGGAGCGAACTGCCAGCGGCACACCCCTTTCACTCCCCAAGCAAAGCCACATGGCCCATAGTCAACACAGACAGATCTTTTCCTTTAAATCTTCCTACCTCAGACCCTTGGGGCTTCCAGTGTGATCCTCCAGCACCACAGGGACAAGTGACCAATAGCTGTCTAACTGCAGCATTGCAGGGGGTGGGGGGGAATGCTAGCTGGTCGTGTAGAAGCCTCAGCTGCCTGCCATGGGAGTGTCATCAGAGACTGCCACCTGAGTGAGTCCAAAGGAGGTTACATACTTGCTGGCTATGCATTTGTGGGTGTGATGTTTAGTGCCCTTTCTTGGGCCTGCAGAGCCCCTACATTTGGGACAGTCACTGTGAAAGCTGATAGAAAAGGTCTGAGTGATGGTCAGGCCATGGGTAACTCTGTAGAGGTTGGAGACTACCAGAGATCCTGCTGTCTACCTTGGGCCTCTTCTAAGGTGTGGCTGGACTTTTGGGGTAGGGCTGGACTCATATATCAGGTGGCAGTCATGTCACTCATGGCTTACCCTTGTGAGTCTAGAGTACAAGAGGGTGAATATGTTACTTCTGGGCCCCATCTTGGGATGGGGCCAAGTGGAAGGAAATCTGGAGTATGTTCCAGGGAGCTCATTGAAGGAGAGAATCCACTCTAAAGGCAGACTGAGGGCCACTGTAGCCACAAGGAGAGAATCCACTCTAAGGCAGACCGAGGGCCACTGTAGCCACAAGGAGAGAATCCACTCTAAAGGCAGACTGAGGGCCACTGTAGCCACAAGGAGAGAATCCACTCTAAAGGCAGACCGAGGGCCACTGTAGCCACACTTTCTTGCTAAAATTCAGCCTGCGTGACTTTCAGAGCTCTTTGCTGCCATATCTACAGTCTGAGATGTTCCCACCTGGGCAACATCCATGTAGGAGGTGTGTGTGTCACAATTCCTGGACATGGGTGATCTCATGTTTCACTGACCTGGTTGGTAAGGGTCCCCAGGGAGGAGGCCAGAAAGAGCCAGGAGGACCTATTTCCTCCTCACAGAAGAAAGATTGGCTTAAGGAACTGCAACCTTGGGAAGAGTGTTTGCAGGAAGGGGACATCCTCCCATGTAGGACACACATTGCTGAGAACCTAGCTGAAGAGACGAAGCAGAGGTCTGTACAACAAAGAACAGAAATACTTGGCCTGCTGCGAGCTCACTTCTGGGGCCATTGCTGGATCCCTGCAGGGCCTGAAGGAACAAGGCCAAGTTGGGTCACTTAGGCAGTGTCCTGAGAGTCTCTTCCTCATCCTGGTTCTAACACTCTCAGACTTTCATCTGCTGTTTTCTCAGGAGAGGAAGGAGTGGGGCCTTAATACAGCAGAATACGATGTATTCTTTAGAGCCAAGTCCCAGTTAGGCCTGGGGTGATTGAGCTCTGAACATTTACTGTAAACATCAGGGTTGCCCAAACCCATAACTGGTGCTGTTATTAGGAAGTGGGTGGATGGATGGGTAATTTTTTCTGTCTGGGTTTGGGATTTGCCCAGCTGGTTACTTGCATGGATGAATGGGTGGCCAGCTTTCTAAAACAAGGTCCTCTCAAAGCCTAGA
This sequence comes from Uromys caudimaculatus, assembly GCA_028551405.1. NCBI lineage: Eukaryota > Metazoa > Chordata > Mammalia > Rodentia > Muridae > Uromys > Uromys caudimaculatus. The sequence goes on from CM052715.1 coordinate 4,885,860, forward strand.
GAGGGAGCTTCTTACTTGGTGCCCCTCCCAGATCCCTGTTGAAGCCAAAGCAGGCCTGTAACTTTGGTAGTCTATGAAATAACCTTAGGTTTGCCTGGAGCTGTTTATAATAAAGCATGTGGACACTGATTCCTACTGATTAAAACATTTTCCTTTTCTCCAAATGTCTAATGTAATAAAAAAACAAACAGTCTTAACAGCTGGAACGTTAAGGACAGCTGAGTTAGAGTCATGGTGGCTCCTGCACCCTTTGATACAGATCTGAGCCCTGCACCCTGGGTTGGGAAGCCAAGCAGCCCTGGCTTCCTGCAGTGCCCCATGCACCACAGCCCTGCCTCCCTGCAGTGCCTCATGCACCACAGCCCTGCCTCCCTGCAGCCTAGGGAAGAATGAATGGCCTGGGAGGGGTGGACTTGTCTTTCTGCCAAAAGAGAGACAGATGACAGGTTTTGCTTTAGGATGAATGAAGGGGAAGCGATGCCTGGTATTAGGTGAGACAAACACCAGACAGGCTCGACAGGATGGAGGTATTCTTTTTTTTTTTTTAATTTTTATTTTTTGATACTTTATTTACATTTCAAATGTTTCCCCCTTTCCAGGTCTCCCCTTTGGAAAC
>CM052715.1:4886575-4916219 GCA_028551405.1 Uromys caudimaculatus
TTGATCTTAGCCATTCTGACTGGTGTGAGGTAGAATCTCAGAGTTGTTTTGATTTGCATTTCCCTGATGACAGGGGAAAAGTTCCTGAACAGAACACCAATGGCTTATGCTCTAAGATCAAGAATCAACAAATGGGACCTCATGAAATTGCAAAGCTTCTGTAAGGCAAAGGACACTGTCAATAGGACAAAATGGCAACCAACAGATTGGGAAAAGATCTTTACCAATCCTACAGCAGATAGAAGGTTAATATCCAATATATACAAAGAACTCAAGAAGTTAGACTCCAGAAAACCAAATAACCCCATCAAAAAATGGGGAACAGAGCTAAACAGAGAATTCTCAACTGAGGAAATTCATAGGGCTGAGAAGCACCTAAAGAAATGCTCAACATCCCTAGTCATCAGGGAAATGCCAATCAAAACAAGTCTGGGATGGAGGCATTCTTAAGTCACGCATGAAATTCGCAAGGCTATGAGGCTGGCAGAGCTATAGAGCCCTTAATCTTCCCTTCTCAGGCACTCTTTCACCAGGCGCAGTCCAGGGAGGGCACTAGGTACTCACAGAGGGTCCTGCTCCCCCACCCCACTGCTGGTGCAGTGAGCAGAAGTCCTCATTTTCTTGGGGTGCAATGGTGAGCTTTCTAATAACTTTCCTCATCGCGGGCCCGGTCTCTGGGGCATTTACCAATGTCACCAGCCTTTGTCTCTGTCCCCTTCTTCAGCATCAAGCCCCTCGCTCCAATACCAAATGCATTCAAACACAAGTCATTCTTAACAATCAGTGAGTATTTCTCTGAATGTGCTTCAGATTGAAAAGTTGTTGAAGAAAGGAGAGACAGAGAAGAAAGAGAGACAGAGCAAACGGGCCTTGTTTCTGAGAGACAAACACAGAATACTGTAACCCTCGACTTAAAGTTACCTGGCAATGGTTCGAACAGAGAGGGAAGGAGTGTCCCGTGGCAGCACTTCTGACCATGCTGCTTGCCAATCCTGGGGAACAAAAGAGTCGTGACTCAGTGCACACCTGAGTCATGCTGAGCATCCGGCATCCACTGTAAATACATGACCATTACTTATTGAGACAAGGTCTTGCTATGTAGCCTAGGTTGGCCTTGAATTTGTGATCCTTCTGCCTTAGTCTGACAAGTGCTGACATTACAGGTGTGCACCACTATGCCCAGAAAAACAACTTCTCTTACTTATCTTTCGATCTCATGAGTGCTCTCCTTCATATTTTTGTAAAAAAAATATAGATTTTTGTACTGTACTGGCTAGTTTTGTGTATCAACTTGACACAAGCTGAAGTTGTCACAGAGAAAGGAGCTTCAGTTGAGAAAATGTCTCCATGAGATCCAGAGGTAAGGCATTTTCTCAATTAGTGATCAAGGGGGGAGGGCCCCTTGTGGGTGGTGCCATCTGTGGGCTGGTAGTCTTGGGTCCTATAAGAAAGCAGGCTGAGCAAGCCAGGAGAAGCAAGCAAGCCAGTAAGAAACATTCCTCCACAGCCTCTGCATCAGCTCCTGCTTCCTGACCTGCTTGAGTTCCAGTCCTGACTTCCTTTAGTGATGAACAGCAGCATGGAAGTGTAAGCTGAATAAACCCTTTCTTCCTCAACTTGCTTCTTGGTCATGGTGTTTGTGCAGGAATAGAAACCGTGACTAAGACAGGGTGTAAACATAAGTCAAGACATATTTAGTCCCACGACATCTCTGATACCCAACTCACAACAGTACATGTGACCTGCAGGAACTTGGTCAAGTCTCTGATATTAAGTTTCTTCCAATGCAAAGTGAGAAAGAACAACTGTTCTGTCTCTGTTATAAGGGTATGGTGAGGGTTAAAATGGTTTCATTCATATGTATTTCAATGGTTAACAAGAGTCTGCTCTGAACAGTGTCAACAGGCCAGCTGCCCAAATAGCTGGGACTTGAGCACCTATGGATTTCAGTCATGGTTGGGTTGGGAGCATCTTGGCCCTAATCCCCCTGAAGTATGGAGGGGCAACTGGGCTCTAAACCTGGCATATTACTTCAGAAGTTACTGGCTTTGTCACTTAAATTCTCCTCTGTATAGGTCATGTGATTGTGGTTGGCTTCTAGGATCTCACCACACACAAGTTCATGGTCTATCTGTGTTATCTTCTCTCCATCATTTTGAGCTGGTGAAGCTTATGGCTTTCATTATGACATTCAAGCATCTACATCACTCCGCCCATAGACCTGTCTTAGTCAGGGTTTCTATTCCTGCACAAGCATCATGACCAAGAAGCAAGCTGGGGAGGAAAGGGTTTATTCATCTACATCACTCCTCCCCCCTTCTGCCCCTCCTCGTTCTCCTGGCAAGTGGTCCTCCTCCTGCGTGTAAGATGATGCATGTGATGGTTTGTCTTTCTTCTCCTCTGTTGCCTTCTCTGAGGGCTTCTGTCCCCTCCATTAAAAGGTCCAAGGCCCACTAGTCCTCCTTTTATTTTTATGTCATGTATGCATTCATACAAATTTATTTCAATCTAGATTCTGCATGATATTTCTATGAGTCTTGCTTATTTGGGTAATATGATTATTTCCAATTCTATTCATTTTCCTGCAAATGACATAATTTAATTCTTCTTTACATCTGAATAAAACTCCAGTGTGTATGTATGCTTCTTTATCCACCCAAATGTCTGTCTTAAAAATGTGTATGTATGTATTAATATGTGCAAATGTGTATGGGTGCCTATGTTGGCCAAAAAAGGGCACCAAGTTCCCTGAAGCTGGAGTTACAGACAGTTGTGAGACAGTAAGTGTGCTGGGAACCAAACTCAGATCCTCTGGCAGGGCAGAAAGTGTGCTTCCCTGAGCTCTCTATCTTTCAAATAGCTTTCAGAAATTCTGTAGTTTTCCCATTTAGCTACTTAAGTGACTTGAAATTGATTCTATCTATCTATCTATCTATCTATCTATCTATCTATCTATCTATCTATCTATCTATCTATCTATCTACTTACTTGTTGAGATAAAGCCCTCACCCTGAAACCCAGGCTGGCTTAGAGCTCGCTATGTAGTCCAGATGCAGCCATGAGCAGCAAGCGCATTAAGAAGCATTGTTCCATGACTTCTGGCTTTAGATTTCACAGTCGTTCTCTTGCCTCAGCCCCGCCAGTGCTAGGGTTACAGACGATACATGTAACACCTAGCTTCTGAAATTAAGTTTTAATTGGCATGGATTGGGGTCGAATTTTAAAATTCAGATAAAAATTGTTCCTGCAATTTGTTAGATGGTCCTTCTTTCCCACGGATCTGAGTGCTGCCAAGTTCATATACATATTGTTCTATTTGAGGTTTGAGTTGGTACCTTTATGCCAACTTGACACAGTTTGGAAGAGGGAACCTCAGTTGAGAAAATGCGCTTATGAAATTGTCCTGTGGGCAAAACTATGATGCATTTTCTTGATTGATGACTGATGTGGGAAGGCCAGCTTATGAAGGCAGTGCCACCCTAGGTTTGGTGGTCCTGGGTGTTATAAGAAAACAGGCTCAGCAAGCCATGAGGAGGAAGCCCATGAAAAAATATTCATCCATGGCTTCTGTATCACTTGCAGCCTCTAGATTCCTGCCCTGAGTTCCTGCCCTGAGTTCCTGCCCTGAGTTCCTGCCCTGAGCTCCTGCCCTAAGTTCCTGCCCTGAGTTCCTGCCTGAGTTCCTGCCCTGAGTTCCTGCCCTGAGTTCCTTGGACGATGGAATACAGCTAGAAGGTGAAAGCAACCCTTTCCTCCACAAGTTGGTTTTGGTACAAGATAAGCAGAAATAGTAGCCTTGGCTGCTACTGCCCTGTCTTAAAGATCACTTGTCCCCAGCGTGGAGCCACAGGCCTTCTTTTCCGGCAGCAGGAGGGGTCTAGCTCACTGAGCTATGTGTGGTGCTCATGGACTGGGGCAGGTTCTAGAGAGCAGGCCCATAGAGCTTGTTTCTGTCAGCTTTGTAGACGGAATGACGTGTAACATTAAAGGAATAGAAATTTGACAATATCACATTGATGCTTTTAATATATACATTATATTTAGTATTATATGTACTTAGTACTATATATTTAGTATTATATATTTACTAATATATATGTCTGTATATATGTTTTATATACATATATATTTAGTCTTATATTTGAAGAACAGGTAAAATAGCAATCATACAACAATACAAATGTAAGGTCTGTGCTGGTCTAGACAGAGAACATAACGACTGGTTGGACTGGCCTAATCCCCACTGCCCCCAATGGCGGCTTCCAAGCATTCAGTCCTGCTCTGACACGGCCCCAGGACAGGATTCTCTTCTTGGCCTGCCCCTTCACTTTGATGAAGTTTTGAACAAGGCCTTGAACTTTCATTTGCTCTATGGCCTGGTGGATCATGTGGGTCCTCTTTCATTCGGAGGTGCACTCATGTCTGGGGAGCCCATCTAGGGATGCTGTGAATGCCAGCAATGTCACCCCACATGATGCACGTGGCAAGTTCAGCCCACATGTCCAGGACCCAGGGAGAACTCCACAGAGAGGCATGTCTTCTCTCCAGCTAAGTTGGAACTTACTTTTTCTTCATTGCATGGCCCCCTTAAGCCAAATCTTCTCCTAGTCCAGAGCAGTCACCAAATACCAGGTTCTTGTCCCTGGGTGCACCTGTGTGTATTCATCCTGAACTGACAGATTTGAAGCATTTGATCCCAGCCCTGCATCCTTCCTTCTCTCTTGGCATTATGCTTGTGGGGGAGCTCCCACTGCTGGGAAAACAGTTCATCTCTAATTTATTATTTCAGCCCTAACATGGAGGGTTTCCTTTGCTTGAACAATTGAACACCGCAGGGTGAGTAGTTGACTCAGTCTCAAAAGGACTGGCTTTGGGCTGTGACTGTTCCTAGACACTTTGAGTGGTCTTCTCTCAGGGACAACTTCTTCAGCAGTCACAGAACTGAGGGCCCACAACAACTTTGTTTTAATTTCTTTCAATCCAGGAGGTAAAATGGATAAAGTTCATATATTCAGTGTGTACCATGTCATAATCATATTCATTCATATTCAGCACACACACACACACACACACACACACACACACACACACACACACACACACACACTGTGGAGTATATGCTAAGCTTATTATATTTGTTTTCATACCAATAAAAGCATAAACCATATTGTATGTGTGCACACATGTACATACGTACATACATATGTGTGTGCATGTGCGCATATTTTTTTTAATTAAGGAAGGACAGATTAGTAAGCATGGGTTGAGCTTCCAGAAGTCAGTGCCCATCTGTGCAGCATTACTTATGGTATGAGGTGCCTCACAGCTTTTGGGTCAGACTCACTTAGGTTAGGGCTAAGCTCACCAGTGTTGAAGGCTTGGTGGGATGCGATGGGAAGTGTCCTGTGACTCCCAGCCCAAAGCAATGTTCTGCAGATCCTGCCTGTGTCATTACAGACCCCTCACAGTGCATGGCCACAGTGTTTGGCCACAGCATGGTTGGCACACCGCAGGCTGGGTTATGTGGTTAGTATTGGTTGTTAGCCTCATCGGGACTAGTGTTCCTAGGAGGTAGTCCTAAGGCCATGCCTATAATGAAGTTTCTAGATTAGACTAATTGAGGGGGGGGGGCTTAAGCATGCACAGATATTTCATGGGTGCAGGGCCCAGATCAGACAGGCACTAGAGTGTGAGCTTGGTGAATCATTTGTTCACTGCCTGAGTGTGCATGCAGTGTGCCCAGTCACCTCATGCACCCTCCAGCAATGAGCCCACCCCAGCCCTTGCCTTCTTTAAGTTGTTTTTGTCACGCATTCTGCCACATCTACAAGCAAACTAATTAATACAGGTACCTGTCCTTGAGCCACACTGTGGGCGAGCCTTGGAGCAAACGCTCCCTGCCAAGGGAGCTCTCCTCAGAACCCCTGCTGGAATGCATACCTGTTGTCCAGGCTTCCTGATTCATCCTTTCATATAGGGTTTTCAGGAAATTCCTTTTTTAACCTCTGAGATACTGAGGTAAGAAGAGGGAGCTGGATGGAGAAGGTTCTCCATCCTCATGGGGAAATCCCTTGGCTCTCCTGCATCCCAAAGTGTCAGATGCCTTGGGACAGTTGTCCATTGGTAAGACTGGAGATTTGTTGGAGGTCCAATGAACAGAGTCAGCAGTGCACTGGCCACGGCAGGTCAGCCTTGTGCCCCTAAAGGAGCGTTGGCTGAGTGCCAAGCTGTGGCATAAGGTTCACTGTCAGCACATCTAGGGGTAGATAGGGCAGGTCCGTCTGCTCAGGGCCTGCCTTAGCATTTGTGGGCGCACGCTCCATTGCCATGGCTACAGGTTTCTGATGGAGGTGCTCATGTACCCATTTACAGAGGAACTTAGATATGCCAAACTAATTGTTCAGTGGGTGACCCTCACATTGCCTGGGGCAGGACACTTCCTGCATCTGTACTCAGATGACCCACGACCCTGCAAGATTTGTCTCTTGTCCTTAGTCAGGCTCTTTTTTTTTCTCAAATAAATCATTGAGCATCTAATGGAAGCTGTGCATATTTTTAAAAGCTTCCCATTTATATACCATGCTCTGTCGTTCCCACAATTCCCTGCAAACTGTTATGTGACTTTCAAAAGCTATGAGAAAGCATGGTAAGTAAATCTTTCAGTTCTCCTCCTCCTCCTCTCCCTCCTCCTCCTCTTCTTCTTCCTTCTCCTCCACTTCTTCCTCCTCCTCCTCTTCCTCCTCTCCCTCCTCTTCCTCTTCCTCCTCCACTTCTTCCTCCTCCTCCTCTTCCTCCTCCTCTCCCTCCTCCTCCTCTTCTTCTTCCTCCTTCTCCACCTCTTCCTTCTCCTCCTCTTCTTCTTCCTCCTTCTCCACCTCTTCCTTCTCCTCCTCCTCTTCCTCCTCCTCCTCCTCTTCTTCCTTCTCCTCCTCCTGCTTTTATTACTTTTGTTTTTTTACCATCCAGTTGTTGCCCCCTCCCAGTCTGCCCTCCCACAGTTCCTTATCCCATTCTTCCTCCCCCTTGTCTTCAAGAGGATGCCCCCTCTGCCCTGACAGGCCTCCCCACTCCCTGCGGCCTCAAGTCTCTTCAGGGTTAGGCACCTCTTCTCCCACTGAGGTCAGACCAGGCAGTCCTCTGCTGTATATGTGTTGGGGGGCCTCAAATCAGCTGTCTATGCTCCCTGGTTGGTGGCTCAGGGTTTGAGAGATCTCAGGGGTCCAGGTTAGTTGAGACTGCTGGTCTTCCTATAGGGTCGCCCTCCTCCTCAGCTTCTTCCAGCTTTTCCCTAATTCAACCACAGGGGTCCCAGCTTCTGTCCATTAGTTGGGTGTAAGTATCTGACTCTCAGCTGCTTATTGGGCCTCTCAGAGGACAGCCATGCTAGGCTTCTGTCTGTAAACACACCATACACCACAGCATCAGTAATAGTGTCAGGCCTTGGAGCCTCCCCTTGAGCTGGATCTCAATGTGAGCCTGTCACTAGACCGTCTTTCCCTCAGTCTCTTCTCCATTTTTGTCCCCGCAGTAGTTTGAGACAGAAACAATTTTGAATCAGAGTTTTTGCCTTTGGTATGGCAAACCCATCCCTCTACTTGATGCCCTGTCTTTCTACTGGAGGTGGACTCTACAAGTTCCCTCTCCCCACCATTGGGCATTTCACCTAAGGTCCCTACCTTTGAGTCCCGAGCGTTTCTCACCTCCCAGGGCTCTGGTGCGTTCCCACTCCCTGAGCTGGCATATTTCCATTCATTCTGCTGGGTCTCAGGACTTCTCTCCTGCCCCCCCCCCCCAGTATCTGATCATGTTCCCCTTTTCCTTCCCCCCTCCGCTCTCCCATCCAGATCCTTCTGTCTCTCTGCCTCCCATGATTGTTTTCTTCTCCCTCCCAAGTGGGATTGAAGCATCCTCACTTGGGCTCTTTGACTTGTTAACCTTGTTGAGTCTGTGGATTATATCCTAGATATTCTGTACTTTTTTTGGCTAATATCAACTTATTAGTGAGTACATACCATGTGTGTCCTTTTGGGTCTGAGTTACCTCACTCAGGATGATATTTTCTAGTTCCATCCCTTTTCCCGCAAAACTCATGATGTCCTCATTCTTAATAGCTGAATAGTATTCCATTGTGTAAATAAGCCACATTTTCTGTATCCATTCTTCCTTTGTGGGACATCTGGGTTGTTTCCAGCTTCTGGCTATCACAGATAAAGCCACTATAAGCATAGTGGAACATGTGCCCCTGTGGTATGGTGGGGCATCTTTTGGGTATATGCCCAAGAGTGGTATAGCTGGGTCTTCAGGTAGATCTATGTCCAATTTTCTGAGGAAACTCCAGACTGATTTCCAGAGTAGTTGTAAAAGTTTGCAATCCCACCAACAGTGGAGGAGTGTTCCTCTTTCTCCACATCCTCACCAACATCTGCTGTCACCTGAGTTTTTGATCTTAGCCATTCTGACTGGTGTGAAGTGGAATCTCGGGGGTCATCTTGATTTCTGTTTCCCTGATGACTAAGGACTTTGAACATTTCTTTAAGTGCTTCATTGCCATTCAAGATTCCTTTGTTGTGAATTCTCTGTTTAGCTCTAAACCCCATTTTTTTTAATTGGGTTGTTTGGTATTTTTTTGGAGGTTAACTTCTTGAGTTCTTTATGCATTTTAGATATTAGCCCTCTATAGGATGTGGGGTTAGTGAAGATTTTTTTCCCAAACTGTAGGTGGCCAATTTGTCTTATTGACTGTGTCCTTTGCCTTACAGAAGCTTTTCAGTTTCATGAGGTCCCATGTATCAATTCTTGATCTTAGAGTCTGAGCCATTGGGTTCTGTTTAGGAGATTACGCCCCCCCCCCCCCAAGTGTTTGAGGCTCTTTCCTACTTTCTCTTCTATTAGATTCAGTGTATGTGGTTTTATGTTAAGGTCCTTGATCCATTTGAATGTGAGCTTTGTGAAAAGTGGCAAATATGTATCTATTTTCGTTTTCCTACATACCAAGTGACAGTTAGACCAGCACCATTTATTGAAGAAGCTTTCTTTTTCCATTGTATATTTTTTGCTTCTTTGTCAAAGATCAAGTGTCCATAAGTGTGTGGGTTCATTTCTGGGTCTTCAATTCTATTCCATTGATCAACCTGCCTGTCTCTGTACCAATACCATGCAGTTTTTATCACTATTACTCTTCAGTATAGCTTGAGGTCAGGGATGGTGGTTCCCCCAGAAGTTCTTTAATTGTTAAGAATTGTTTTCTCTATTCTGGGGTTTTTTTTCCATATGAAATTGAAAATTGCTCTTTCCATGACTGTGAAGAAATGTGTTGGGATTTTGATGGGGACTGTGTTGAATCTGTAGATTGTTTTTGGTAGAATGGGCCATTTTTTACTCTGTTAATCCTACCATTCCATGAGCATGGGAGATCTCTCCATTTTCTGAGGTCATCTTCAATTTTTTTCTTAGGAGACTTGAAGTTCTTTTTTTTTTTTTTTTTTTTTTTTTTGGTTTTTCAAGACAGGGTTTCTCTGTGTAGCCCTGGCTGTCGTGGAACTCACTCTATAGACCAGGCTGGCCTCGAACTCAGAAATCCACCTGCCTCTGCCTCCCAAGTGCTGGGATTAAAGGCGTGTGCCACCACTGCCTGGAGAAGTTCTTGTCATATAGATCTTTCACTGGTTTGGTTAGAGTTACTCCAAGATATTTTATATTATTTGTGACTATTGTGAAGGGTGTTGTTTCCTTATTTTCTTTCTCAGCCCATTTATCATTTGTATAAAGGAAGGGAACTAATTTGTTTGAGTTAATTTTCTATCCGACCACTTTGCTGAAGTTGTTTATCAGCTGTAGAAGTTCTCTGGTAGAATTTTTGGGGTCACTTATATATACTATCATATCATCTGCAAATAGTGATACCTTGACTTCTTCTTTGCCAATTTGTATCCCTTGATCTCATTTTGTTGTCTTATTGCTCTAGCTAGAACTTCAAGTATTATATTGAATAGATATGGGGAGAGTGGACATCCTTGTCTTGTCCCTGATTTTAGTGGACTGCTTCAAGTATCTCCCCATTTAATTGGCTGTTGGTTTGCTGTATATTGCTTTTATTATGGTTAGGTATGGGCCTTGAGTTTCTGTTCTCCAATATTTTTAACATGAAGTGTTGTTGTATTTTGTCAAATGATTTTTCAGTATCTAATGAGATGATCATGTGATTTTTTTCTATGAGTTTGTTTAAATAGTGGATTATGTTAATGGAATTGCATATGTTGAACCAACCTTGCATCCCTGGGATGAAGCTTACTTGATCATGTTAAATGATGGTTTCGATGTGTTCTTGGATTCAGGTTGCTAGAATTTTATTCAGTGTTTTTGCATCTATATTCATAAGTGAAATTGATCTGTAGGTCTGTAGTTCTCTTTCTTTGTTGGGTCTTTCTGTGATTTAGGTATGAGAGTGGCTTCATAGAATGAATTAGGTAGTGTTCCTTCTGTTTCTATTTTATGGAATAGTTTGAAGAGTGTTGGTATTAGCTCTTCTTTGAATGTCTGGTAGAATTCTGCACTAAAGCCATCTGGTCCTGGGCTTTTGTTTGATTGGGAGGTTTTAAACAAATTCTTCTATTTCTTAGGGGATATGGGACTGTTTAGATAGTTTACCTGCTCTTGATTTAACGTTGGTATGTATTATCTGTCTAGAAAAATCACCCATTTCATCTAGATTTTCCAGTTTTGTTGAGTATAGGCTTTTGTAGTAGGATCTAATGATTTTTTGAATTTGCTCTGTTTCTGTTATGTCTCCCTTTTCATTTCTGATTTTGTTGATTTGGATACTGTCTCTGAGCCCTTTAGTGAGTTTGGCTAAGGGTTTATCTACTTTGTTGATTTTCTCAAAGAACCAGCTTTTGGTTTTGTTATTCTTTGTATCATTTTCTTTGTTTCTATTTGGTTGATTTTGGCCCTGAGTTTGACTATTTCCTGCCATCTACTCCTCTTGTGTGTGTCTGCTTCTTTCTGTTCTAGGGCTTTCAGGTGTACTGTTAAATTGCTAGTGTAGGATCTCTTCAATTTCTTTACAAGGGTACTTAGTGCTATGAATTTTCCTCTTAGTACTGCTTTCATTGTGTCCCATAATGGGTATGTTGTGTCATCATTTTCACTGAATTTCAAGAAGTCTTTAATTTTTCTTTATTTATTCCCTGACCGAGTTATCATTGAGTAGAGAGTTGTTCAGTTTCCATGGGTATGCGGGTTTTCTGTTGTTTTTGTTGTTATTGAAGTCTAACCTTAGTCCTTGGTGATCTGATAGGATACATGGGATTATTTCAGTCTTCTTGTATCTGTTGAGGCTTGTTTTGTGACCAATTATATGATCAATTTTGGAGATGCTGAGAAGAATTTTGAGGTGCTAAGAAGAATATATTCTTTTGTTTTAGGGTGAAATTTTCTGTATACATCTGTTAAATCCATTTTGTTCATAACTTCTGTTAGTTTCACTGTGTCTCTGTTTAGTTTGTTTCCAAGATCTGTCTATTGGTGAGAGTGGGGTGTTGAATTCTTCCACTATTATTGTGTGGGATTCAATGTGTGTTTTGATCTTTAGTAAAGTTTCTTTTATGAATGTAGGTGCCCTTGCAGTTGGGGCATAGATGTTTGCTATTGAGACTTTCTCTTGATGAATTTTTCCTTTGATGAATATGAAGTGTCTTTCTTGATCTTGCTTGATAACTTTTGGTTGGAAGCCTATTTTATTGGATATTAGGATGACAAGTCCTGCTTGTTTCTTAGGATCATTTGCTTGAAAGATTTTTCCCCAGCCTTTTACTCTGAAGTAATGTCTGTCTTTGTCATTGAGGTGTGTTTCTTGTATGCAGCAAAATGCTGGATCCTGTTTACACATTCAGTTTTTTAGTTTATGTCTTTTTATTGGAGAATTGAGTCCTTTGATATTGAGAGATATTAAAGACAGATGATTGTTAATTCCTGTTATGTTTGCTGCTGTAGGTGGCATTATGTGTATGTGATCCTCTCCTTTTGGTTTTGTTGTGAGATGATTAATTTTTTGTTTTTTCTTTGGTGTAAGTACCCTCCTTGTGTTGGAGTTTTCCTTCTAGAATCCTCTGTAGGTCTGGATTGGTAGATAGATGTTGTTTAAATTTGGTTTTGTCATAGAATATTTTGGTTTCTCCATCTATGATGATTGAGAATTTTGCAGGGTATAGTAGCCTGGACTGGCATTTGTGTTCTCTTAGGGTCTGCATGACCTCTGTCCAGGCTCTTCTGGATTTTAGGGTCTCTATTGAGAAGTCAAGTGTATTTCTGATAGGTCTGACTTTATATGTTAGTTGGCCTTTTCCCCTTATAGCTTTTAATATTTGTTGTGTGAAATAAAAAATATGAATTCCCTGCTACTGTGGCAGCAGGGCACCGGCAGGCAGACCGGCCTGGCCTGTTCTCAACCTGGCAAAATCTCTGAACTGGAACTCCAAAATCTCTCTACCTGGCTCGCTAAGTTCCCATGTTGGGTCACTGCCAAGCCAGCCCCATACTTCCTAATTCCCATGGCTAGTTGGGGTGCACTTCTTGCAAATCCATGCTTTGGTGCCATACCTTTCTCTCTGAAACCCAAATAAATCACCACGTGAAGGAAAACACCACACAAACTTAGTTTAGAATCAACAGGTAAGACAATCGCTGGGCGCAGCAGCTAGCATCCTAATCTGTAAACCATCCTAAGTTATAACCCTCCAGTAGCAGATCCAAATGGATCCACCACCTGAATGCGGGCCTCCATTACCTACATTTTGGCCTCTATGCTCATCTCTCCCATCCAAAAGGAAGTATCTTTCTCCTGCCTCTCCTCTTCCTCTCTCCAACCTGGAAATTCTGCCTACTTGCCCAGTAATTGGCTCCTTGAAATCTTTATTCATTAGGGAAGGTTCTGCCACAAATATTTTTCTTTTTTCTGTGCATTTAGTGTTTTTTGTTTGTTTGGTTTTGTCTTGGTTTTTTTTTGAGACAGGGTTTCTCTGTGTAGCCCTGACTGTCCTGGAACTCACTCTGTAGACCAGGCTGGCCTCGAACTCAGAAATCCACCTGCCTCTGCCTCCCAAATGCTGGGATTAAAGGCGTGCGCCACCACTGCCCATGCATTTAGTGTTTTGATTATTATGTGATGGGAGGATTTTCTTTTCTGGTCCAATCTATTTAGTGTTCTGTAGGCTTCTTGTATATTTATGGCCATCTCTTTCTTTAGGTTGAAGAAGTTTTATTCTGTGACTTTGTTGAAGACGTTTTCTGGTCCTTTGAGCTGTGAATTTTGCCCTCTTCTATTCCTATTATTCTTATGTTTGGTCTTTTCATTGTGTTCTGGATTTCCTGGATGTTTTGGGTTAGGAGATTTTTATGTTTTGTATTTTATTTGGCTGTTATGTCAATATCTTCTAAGGTATCTTCTGCCCCTGAGATTCTCTCTTTTATCTCTTGTATTCTGTTGGTGATGCTTACATCTGTAGTTTCTGACTTCTTTCCTAGGTTTTTCATTTTCAGGGTTGCCTCCATTTGTGTTTTCTTTATTATGTCTACTTCTATTTTTAGGTCTTGGACTGCTTTGTTCAATTCCTTCACCTGTTTGATTGTTTTTCTGTATTTTTTTAAGGGATGTATTTCTTTCCTCTTTAAGGGCTTCTACCTATTTATCTGTGTTTTTCTGTATTTCCTTCAGTGACTTATTTATATCCTCTTTAAAGGACTCTATTATCTTCAAGAGATAGGATTTTAGGTCAGCATCAGGTTTTCAGGTGTGTTGGGAGTATCCAGGGCTTGCTGTGATGCCAAAGTATGCTTACGGTCTTGAGCTTGCCTCTCACCATCTGGTCATCTCTGGTGTTAGCTGGCTTGGGTGTCTCTGTCTGGCACTTGTCTCCCGTGTCCCTAGGTTGCTGCAGGTCTCCTGTGGCTCTGGCTGCAGCAAATCTCCTGGGAGGCCTTCAGACTGTGGGGTCTTCAGAGGGGCAGACACACTGATGATATACCCCAGTAGGAAGGGAGCTAGTCAGGCTCCTTTTATGCTCCATAAAAAGGGGGAGTGATGGGTGGTAAGAGCTCAGTCTGGGACCCAGGCATGGCACAGTGCCAGGCAGTGTTTTAAGCAGGATGCTAGAGAGTAGGCAGACAGACCCTGGCACTCACTGACCCTTCTCCTTGTGATGTCCACTGGTTATGTCCCTGAGAATAACCCAGGTCAAGCAGTGTTGTCGAGGACACAGCTGTAGGGACCTAGGGCAAGCTGAAGCACTGTACTCCACCCAAGGCTTCCTTCATCAAAAGGCAGCCTAAAGAATCCTCAACTGGCTTCTAGAAAGGTCTAATGAGCAAAAAGATGCCAACGCCCTTCGTGGGTGAGCAGCACCTGTGTCAGGTTTAATAACTTGTCTGGACAGCCTCATACCTCTGCAACTGGCTTCCATCTCTCTAATCTCAGGTCTTTAGTTTTGTTGTCCTGATTTGAGGCAGAAAAGATTTATGAAAAAGTAAGTTCAGGGGTTATTTCATCAAGGGACGCCATCGTAGTTAGGGTTTCTATAGCTATTAAGAGACACCATGACATGGTAACTCTTATAAAGGACATTTAATCGAGGCTGGCTTACAGTTCAGAGGCTTTGTCTATTATCGTCATCGTGGGAAGCATGGTGGCATACAAGCAGACATGTACTAGAGAAGGAGCTGAGAGGTTTACATCTTGAGCCAAGGTCAGCAGGAAGAGATTGAGACATACTTCCTCCGACAAGGCCATACCTCCTAATCGTGCCTCTTCCTATGGGCCTATGGGGCCATTTTAGTTTGAACAACCACAGATGGTATTGGGAAGCTTGATTTCTAGGCTGTCCTTCCTCACCCCATCTTTCCCTTCCTTTCTCTCTCCTTCTCCATGTTCCACTCTTTCTTGCATTTTTTTTTTCTTCCAGAAAGTGCTCACTGAACTGGCACTGCCCACACCATGGCACCCCAGGACACTTTTCCACATTGCAGTGAATGAAAAGACTAAAACACTCCTCTCAAGTAGCCAGGCACGAAGAGCAGACGTTCCCAACACATTCTTCCATCTGCTCATCCCCCATCCCGTATAGATTGGTGCTTATATTAATTCATCACAGTATTCTCCAGCAAGATGTGTGAACATTGTATCTCACTAAATAATCAAGGAGCAGCCCCTCCCATGAGGCTGGGAAAAATGGTCTGAGGTGAGTAAGCAGGAAACAGCCCTACTCTATTAGGCTCTTACTATGGAAGTCTGAAAGACTGACAGAGTGTTATTTTCTGAATGACTAAGGACAGACTGTGTGTGTCCACAGAGAAGGGACGTATGGGGAGATGATGAAGCGAGAAAGTCACTAGCAGATTTTCCTAAATGTGCTCTCTGAGCTCCAGGTCTTCTAAGGTTGAAGCCAGAATGGGGGTAAAAAGATCATTAAGATCTTTCCTCCACGAAGTGGCCCTAGGGAGAGGGGAGAAAGAATTACTGTCCTCAGGAAAGTTAGACTTAGCAAGAAGCTGCCAGATGCAAGAGGGATGTCTTTGAAATAAATCTTTTGTAATTTAAAATGAGTCTAATCTTCTGCCTGCTTTTCATAGCAGAACTATTCGTTTTAATGTAATAATTATCCTGCAAACCCGCATGTGAATGATTCCATCTGCATGAAATGTTTAAAAGAGAATAATCTATAGAGGCAGAAAGTAGGTTAGTTGTTGCCAAGGCATGGAAGACTGGAAGGCGCTGGGAGGCGGCGGCCAGCTCTTCCTTTGAACAGTGAGAGCTCTGATGTAGAACGGATGGTGGTGATGGTCACATAACTGGGAGAGCACTCAAAAACCATTTGATTGCATGTTTTAAATAAGCGGGTCATGTGAGATGCAAATTGGAACTCATCAAACTGTTTGAAAAGTGAAAAACCGTTCCCTACCTCCTACCTCCCAAATAACGTTAGCATTCCGGGAAGCTGAGTCATTGCAGTTTGTCACCACAGTGGAAGCTGGGTGAGGTGTGCTCATGGGGAAGCGAGGTTCTGTCCAACTCCATCAGTCCCGAGTTTTATAGAAGCCTGAGAAAGTGGTATGACTTGGCCACCCAGGGTAGAGAAGACATCTGGGTCTCCTAAATCCTAGTCCAGGACCATAGGCTGAAGCTTCGGATGTCCTTGGTACTGGCCTGATGCTTGCCTAGTGCTTTCCTAAATCAGACTTAGAAGTCCCCTCAGCCACCCCGCTTCCTGGCAGGTGCCATTAGCCCTTCTTCCTAGGTTTCCATGTCCCACACCTTTGGTGCCTCCAGCTTCTACCTGCAAATCCTCATGCCTGCTGTCCAACTGGAGGGTGGAAGCAGATGTCCTGCACCCGTGCCTGCCTGGGTCGCCCCTGAACTGAAGGCCAGCTGTGCAATAGAGAAGCTGTGGGAGTGAGACCTGCTATCTGCTGCATCACGGAAGAATCTCGGCATCTGGGTGCTTTTATCCCAATCTGCCTAGTGTTGGGTAAGCTGTGAGAGTGAACGGCTGAGAGCGAGCGAGCAGGTGTACGGCTGGATCCTGTAGGAACCTGCCAACCCATGCCAGGGGCACCACAGGTGTATTCAGAGAGTGGCAACTCCCAGGCAGGCCAGGCTTCTCAGTGCCCTGCAGGCTCAGAGGCTCTCTGGTGACTCCCCCTCCTCCCCCTTCGAGTGACTCTATCTGATTCGAACATCACCAGCTTTTCCTGTAATCGCCACTAAGGTCCTGGAAAGCAAGGGACTTGGGTATTGATTATCTTTACTTTTCAATGGGAGCTTAGGCTTGGGGATTGTCAGTTTATCTGCCAATCAGTGAAGGAGTATGTCTGCTGCATACTTCTGGACAGCCTATTTCTACCACACCCTGAGCTCTGTGTCCATGAAGAGTGTTTTAGAAGGTTGTCTGTGGCCTGTGATGACAGTGTGAGCATTGCACCTTAGGGGTAATATTTCAAATCCAAGCCTAGGGCAGAGTGTGGATGAAAGTTGGGGGGTAGCAGTGTTGCTAACACAGAAGAGTCTCCTAGTCATTGCTTCCCTCTGCTCCTGCCCCTTACAAGCTAGATGGACGAGCTGTCACAAGGGTAGTCAGACACTTTCTAAGGAGATTGATGTTTTACTGCCACCCATGTAGAAGGTGGGCAGCCAGCCCAAGAAGACTGCAGAACACTCTTCCTTATAGAGCCCAGAAGAAAGCCCGGGTAGTGTAGGCTCCAGAATACAAGGGCAGGGGGCGTTATACTTCCGCTGATAAGTGAGATTACCTGTTCCTCTGATTCAAGGGCAGGGGTCTTACTACCTTCTGTTAGGTTCATAGGCTTAAAATGATCTATTTCAGTATTTCATGTACTTATAAAAATATCCAGAATGTCAACATATCAGTGTGGATGGGGAAATTCCATGAGGCTCCAATGCTGATACAGAGCAACAGGCAATCAATGACTGTGGAGAGCCGGAGAGTCAGTTGTTCCCCGCCCCCAGGGACGGGCCCAGGAGAGGTTGTCCAATCCCGAGAGGTCAGTCCTAGACAAACCTTTATATAAGAAATACTAAGTGGACTTAGTAGAGGTGTGTGTGTGTGTGTGTGTGTGTGTGTGTGTGTGTGTTTAAAATTATTATAGATGAAGAGATAATGAACTTGAGATGGGACACGAGAGGGGTTAGAGAGGTGAAGAGGGAAGGATTAAAACAATGTAAACACAGTATTCATGTATGAAATTCTCAAAAGGTAGAACTTTAAATTTAAAAATGTGCATTATCCCCCTTCCCACACAACACCTCATTCTATAACTTTAAGAAGAATGAAACTCAGGAAGGAAGCGTCTTGAAAGATGAGCTACCTGGGTACCCATCTCCTAAGTGTTCTGGCAGCCTTTGAGAATTCTGCACTTCTCTTCAAACCACTGATTCAGACTCTCATTTCCTACTGAGGAAATTAATCAGTAATAGTAATCAGGGTGGTATATATACCAAGATATACTCAGATTTTTATTCTCATAACCTTCCAAAGGCCACTTTTTTGAATAGCTGGGAGAGGAAGCTGAGGCTAAGGAAGTGTTAGAAAAGAATCTCAAGTCACCTGACTTCTGTATTCTCTATGCTCCCTCCCTGCACACATAGAATACAACACACACACACACACACACACACACACACACACACACACACACTTCTTAAAGAAAGTTACGACATTTGAAAGCGTTCTGCCCGATGTTCTGGCTTGTATAAGCTGTCCTGTAGGAGGATGTAGATAAAAGAAGAGAACGGAGAGAGGGAGAGGAGGAGGAGGAGAAAGAAGAAAAAGCAGGGAGGAGCAGAAAGGGGAGGAGAGGGGAGATCTAGTCCAGGGTCATGAAGCTGCAGCACCATGGCACTCGCTTGCAGCAGACTGTTGCAGATGACAGTCTGCTCTGGGACTGTCAGTGAGAACCTGCTGTATGAAAGGCAGGTTTGGCCATGTGGGCCACATATGTGAAAAACACACGGAAAGACCTTTGGCTAGTGGTGTGATTCGGATGTAAGAAAATAATCCTTGGCTGGACCTGAGTCCTAGAATACTTGCTTAGCATGCACAAAGCCCCAGGTCCCATCCCCCAGCACCACATGTATGGAGTGTGGTGGCACATACCTGTAACCTCAGCCCTGGGAAGTAGAGGCCATAGGATCAGAAGTTCAAGGTCATCTTCAGCTATATAGAGTTCCAGACCAGCCTGGAATATGAGACATTTGTTTAAAATTTATCGTTAAATAGTGGTCTTTAAATTTGTATGGTCAGTGACGGAACTCAGTTTCTAGAGTGCTTGCCTGGAAGGACCTACGCCCAGGGTTTGATCTCTGGCACTACATATATCAGGCATAGTGCATGCCTGCAATCCCAGCATTCACAAGGCTCAGGCTCAGCAGCTCAGGGCCATTCTCAGCTGTATATCAAGTTCAAAGCCAGTCTTGGATATTTGAGCCTCTGTCTCAAAAAAGTTTGTAAACGATGCAACAGGGGAGTACCATTGTTTGCATGGCATTCCCCAGGGCAAGTCTCTTTGTTTCTAAATTATATGCATGTGTTTCCTTATTACTCTCTCCAACTAGATTAAATCTATTCTTCAGAAGCAGGAAATATTTTATAAAAAATACATATGGAACTTCTAATTTTTCCCTCTTCCCAGTTGTATGTTTTGGGACACTCTCTTTGGAGAACTCTGGATCAACCACTCTACTAGCTTGGACATTTTAGAATTCCACTGGACTGCCTTGCAAACCCTGAGGACAGATGTTCAATTCAGGTCATTTTAAATTCAGCACCACAGTCCCCATTTTTCTGTGATTGCTTATTCAGTTCTTTTCAATTCTAATACTTTTAAGCGGGCAGTTCATGGCATTAAGCACACACACACAACTGTGCAAACTCTTTTCAGTTCCAGAACTTTATCTCCTCTCACACTGAAACTCTGAGTCAGCAAATGAATTAGCCTCTCCCTGGTGCCGCCCAGCCCTGGCAGGCCCTTCTTCTCTCTGACTCTGTGAATGGGATGCCTCATGCTCTGTTACTGCCATCAAGGTCCTGTGATGCTGGTGAGTTAGGACTTGAGGCTCAGTGCTGAGCAAGGCAAATGAAGTTCATGCCTGTCCAGCACAGCTGCTAGCCCACTCCTAGCACAGCTGCCAGGGGCTTGTGCTCTCATTGAGGCAAAGAGGTTTGACTGCATCAGGTTAAGGCTGAGTTTAGAGACATGAAGGCCAGAGCAGGCGAGAGATGAAGGCTGGGAGAGCTGAGCCTGGAATTGAGCAGGGAACTATGGGAGAAAAAGGTAAATATCTTTCAAGGAATTCTGAACAATTTGGAGGAGACAGAATGTGTGTGTGTGTGTGTGTGTGTGTGTGCATGCGTGTGTGTTGTTGGCTGGGATATTGGTGGGAGGTCCTGGGGTCACTAGGGATGTGCCCTGAAAGGAATCCTGTGGCCTAAGTTTCTCTTTTTACCTCTCCCTTCTTTTCCATTTATTCACCCCTCCCCCTCCTTTTTGCCCTCTCTCTCTTCCCTTCCCCTCTCCCCTCCTCTCCTCCTCTCCTCTTCATTTTTCTTCCACTCTGGGTCTCTCTCTAACCAGCGATGTATGGCTTTCTCCATAGTCTATCCCCACCACCATGTAGTACGCTTGCTGGAATCCCAGACTGAGATTGTCTGGCTCTGTTCTCCAAAACCTCCCTACATCTTCTTTTCCTTGCCAGTCGCCTGTTTTAGGTATTTTCTCACAGTGACACAACGCTAACTAGTACAATGTCCCATCTAGCAGAATTGCTTCAACATTAGTGATGTCACCAGTAAAGTTTAGCCTCCTCTCCGGCCCACCATCTCTTCACATGGGTCTTCCCTCGCCAACCCGGAGTCCTCTGAAAACAGAAACAGTGACTTATCCTCTGGGTCTTCAGTGCCTCACAGCAGCCAGCAAACAGAAGATGATTAGTTACTATTTATTAGCTAAACAATGATGACACACCCTAGGACCCTGGAAATTATGTATGCGCTTTGCATACCTAGGATAAGAGCCCTCATTAGCAGTACTCAAGTAGTGTGAGGTGCAACAGGGCTGTGCCTCAGAGGAGGCCCCAGAACTAACTGGCTCTTCTACTCATGTAAAGACACCGGGTATCCTTCCCTGCTCATGGATTCTGTAGCCATGTTTTTGCATTCACAGATTCAGCCAACTACAGATCAAACATATTTGAATAAAAATAAGTGTGGCCTGTATGTGTTACTTTTCTTGTTGCCATGACAAAATGCTTAAGAAAAGCAACTTCTGGTAGGAAGGATTTGTTGTAGCCCTCAGTTTTAGGCAATACAGTCCATCACAGACAAGAAGGCTTAGTAGCAAGAATGTGTGGTGGCCGTCTGTCACATTGCCTCTGTCAGCAGGAGTTCAGGTTTTCTTGCTCTCTTTTCACATTCTATTCACAGTGGACACCTGGTTCACATTAGGGAGGCTCTTCCCCCCTCAGGTAACCTCTCTAGAACCATTCTATCGAACATCCTGAGCGGTGCATCTCCTAGGTGACTGAAGATGCAGTGAAACTGGCTGTGAAGATTAACCATCACATGATCAGTATGTAAATATCATGTAAGCTCCTTTATAATCCCAGAACAAAACTGTTTACTCCAAGAAATGAGATAGATAGCACAAAATAGATATGGACATTCTTGGATATTCCCAAAGCAGTGAATATTTCCAATACTTCTTGATATATAGAAGATAGGAAATGATAGCAATATTTAATAATTCATAGTAAGGCATGACATTTTTATAAAGTAAAATGTTGAGAGGTAGGAATAGGCTCAACACGGTCCCCTGTGCTGTTCCTCTGGCTGCAACCCAGGTTCTTTTCTTCATGAGGTGTTAAAGTTGACAGTAGTTGCTACCTTCCTTTGATCTAGGTCTCTGATCCACTTCTTAGCCTAGTGGACTCTGGATCTAAGCAGTCCACAGAGCCTTCTTTAGATTGGACATGGCCTGAAGGTGCCAGGTCTGATGAGTCTGTCTGAGCCCTCTATCTGACCATCCTTGCAGGTGTATGTTTGTGCAGGCACACGTGTGAATAGGTGCACTACACGTGTGTGAATGTGTGAACATCGGAAGTCAAACTTGGGTGTCTTCTTTAGTTGCTAGCTACCTTTCTGGGACAGAATAGAATAGCTGAACCTGGACCTTATTGATTAGGCTAGACTGGCTGGTAAGTGAGCCCCAGAGACTCTGCACATCTGCTTCCTCGGTGTTGGGATTGCAAGAGTGCACCACCCCACAGCTTTCTAAATTCGTCTTGGGGGTTGAACTCTGATCGTGTTTATATCACAGTGCGTTCCTAACTCAGCCATCTCTCTCACCCCATCCCTTATCTGTTGGGCATTGTCATTCTCTCCTTGAAATTCTGGCCCTGCAAGCCACCTCTATTCCACACTGTGCTCCCCTTCATTCTCAGCCATTTCTTCTGGGTCTCCATTTCCGAAGTTGGCCGCTTCCCCAGGCACAAACCACTCCCCTTCCGTCCCCCCCCCCATTTCTTTGCCTCCACTCAGGGCCCACATCTGACTCCCCATCTACATCCAGGTGCTGTTGAAGACATGTCCAGTTGAGGATTCTCTTTACCTGCCGGCAAGTGCCAGCTGCTTCTTGTATTCACGGCCTTTTCCTCAGAAGTGGTCTCAATCACGTGAGGGCCCAAGATAGCAACTTTGCAATCCTTCTTTCTCTCTGTCACCCACACCCAACTGCTCACCAAAGCCTGGTACTTCTACCTTGGAGATATCCCCCGCACTCACCCATCCCCTCCTCCCAGCTGCTCCCACTTATCACTCTCCGTCAGACGTTCCAATAACCCCATCCATCTCTTCTGCAGCCTCTG
This sequence comes from Uromys caudimaculatus, assembly GCA_028551405.1. NCBI lineage: Eukaryota > Metazoa > Chordata > Mammalia > Rodentia > Muridae > Uromys > Uromys caudimaculatus. Next base: position 4,909,002 of record CM052715.1, read on the forward strand.
TCTGCTCTGCTTTCTTCTTCATTCTATCCCAAATGCTGTTCCTTAAAAACAAGTTGAGTTACCTTGCATTTCTGCTTTAAAATGTCCCAGGCTCCTTATTGCCAGTTTCTGGTTTCCATCCTGGGCTCACTGGGTCTCTGGGATAACTGGGTATAGCTTTATGGGATGCTAAATCAGTGGGTAGGGTCTAGGAATCACATTCAGAAGAGTTCCCTTCAACTGGCACAAATGTGCAAGCTCAGCACTTGGCAGGCTGAGGTAGAAGGGGAAGCCCCGATCCCCCATCCCCCTATTCCTTGTCTTCTTGATAGAATCTAGGATTCCACTTCAGCCCTGGCAAGGCCTTCTCTTACTTCCCACTCTCAACAGCAGCTTCTTTCCTGGTGGCACAGAGCAGTCTGAGCCGCTACTGCTGGGGCATGGCTATTGTTTCGGTATATTCTTCTGTTGAGGGACTTTTCTTGGGGAGCTGTGAACGTACATCTCTTCACTCTACATAGGGTTCTCATGATAGACCAAAGGAATGATTCCCCCAAATCCAGCTTCTGCCAGTAAATCCGATGTGGTCGCTCACAGGAGCATGGGTGAGGGTTCTCATTTATGGGAACTTGCTGGTTCAGGCAGCCGCATCCCCAGGCAGCCTGCCTAGCAGCTGCATCTCTAGAGCTCCCTACAGTTTACAGGTAGCTCCACCAAGAAGCCCCTCCCAGAAACTGTTTACTGTGTGCATAAGCTAGGCATGGACTTTGTGAATCTGGTCACTTTTTAGCAAGTTTGCTAAATCCTGCCCTAGGTGTGTGTCCACATATTGATGGTTAAAGAAAGCAGATATTTCAGGCTGGCTTAAGAAGCCCTCTCTCCCCTGATGGACTTGCTAAGCAGAATGGCATGAGCATCTGAATGCAGCACACAATAAGAAGCACCTTATAGATGAAGGGTTTTAAGGGGACAGTCTGCCATGATGCTAAAGGCATTGTGAGAACAGCTGGCAGTTGTGGCAACAGTAATGTGTGGCTACTTGCTCATGTCTCCGTGACCCGGGAAGCAGCAAGAAGGGAATACCGGTGTCGGGCTTGGTTCCTCCTTTCTTTTGTTCAGTTTGGGACTCAACCCACGGGCTGCTGCTTGTTCATGGTAAGCCTTACCAAGTCAACAAATTCTCTTACAGACACACCCAAAGGCATGGCTCACTCATGTCCTACATGTTTCTTCATCAGTTGGGTCAGCAAAGTTACTGTCCCAGCATCTGGCAATAGAAACAGGGTAAGGGCCCTAGATGCGCCTTCATCTTTGAGGAGTTGGTTCTGGAGGTCAGTTCTGGTCACAGTAGGTGCTCAGGAACTTAAGTCAGTTGATGGGTGCATGAGTCATAGTGACTTGTAGGCAGTCCATAATGTTCCATAACTTCCATAATGTTCTCAACATTTAAGCCAGTGGCTGGGGTGAAGCTGGACATGGTCATAGATCCTCAGGGGACTCAAGTCCTGAAGGAGGTAACACCTCCTGAAAGACAGATGTTAGCCTTCAAAGCACCCAGTGGGCAGATATTAAAGACAAATACCAGTTGTATGAAATTTCACTAGGAACCACAGCAAGATCCTTATTTCCTCAAAAACAGTCATTTTCTCAAGTTGGATAAGACTCTGAAGTCAAGGCCAAGATGATATTTGCTCCTTAGGTGCACTAATATGACCAAATTGAACTCATATTTTAAAAGGCAAACTATTTGTAGACCGTGCGGATAAAACAGAATCTCCGTAGTAGTGGCAATCTGCAGTGGAGGAATGAGGACTTGCAGACTGGCCTAGATGCTGGGCTTTCTTATTTGTTCCTGAGAACAGCTGGAGCTGAAGGGAATCACTGAGTGTTCCTGGAGAAAGCAAGGAGGTGTGAATACTTGCAACTGTCTAGAGGCAGATTTGTGGCAGATGATGTAGTCTCCTTAACTGAATTCAGCACAGTCTTGAGTGTTCTGCCAGTGTGGTTATACTCACAAGTAGCAAAGCCAAGACCCAGGCACTCTTATTTCTAAACAGATGGACCCTAAACTATTTAGTCCAGAGTCTAAATGGACTGAATTATGCACAGTCAGGTCATTAAAGGAGAAGCTGGGACAGGGATCCCTGGCCTGGGTAAGGAAGGGACTATCTTCATACACGCATGGCTCTGAGTCTCTGTGATTTTGAGGATGCCAAGATGTGAGTTTACAGCATGTCTTAGTTAAGGTTTTACTGCTTCGAACAGACACCATGAGCAAGGCAACTCTTATAAGGACAACATTTAATAGGGGCTGGCTTACAGGTTCAGAGCTTCAGTCCATTATCATCAAGGCAGAAGCATGGCAGCATCCAGGCAGGCATGGTGCAAGAGGAGCTGAGAGTTCTACATCTTCATCTGAAGGCTGCTAGCAGATACTGGCTTCCAGGCAGCTAGGATGAGAGTCTTCAAGCCCACACCCACAGTGACACACCTACTCCAACTAAGCCACACCTCCAAATAGTGCCACTACCTGGGCCAGGCACATTCAAACCACGAAACAGCACGTCTTTGAAGGCATTGTGTCGGGAAAGACTCAAAGCTGTGGCAACCAGAGTTGTGTGCTCTCACCCAGCTGACCAGGAATCAGGAATCAGGTAGTTCACCTGGCTTCTTCCTGGGGCGCTACCATACACACTCAAATTGGGTATTCCTCCAGATACTTTTTCTCTGGAAACAATGCTGCCTGTGTCTATGTACATTATGAGAAGTTTTGTAAGCAGCTGACTTTCCTATATCACCCACTAGCCACCAGCAAACAGTATTTATGAAGGAAATGGATCCTACATAATTTCTAAGTAAGTTACAACCCTTATTCAAAACAATGATCTGATGATATGGCTTCCCTTTTGGATTAGCATGTCTGTGATTCAAGACTGTACTTGTAGATTGTTAGTTTTGGATTAAGTGCAGAACCAAGCTTTCATTTATCTGACATTTATTAATTCTTGGGGTTATCAATTCAGACATCCACACAGTGTGAGCTGAAAGTTCTAGACCACCTGACAGTGACATGTGTAATCCTTGACTGAGTCCAGAGTCTGCAAAGAAAACAAAGCCATTCTGAAAAATAGAGACAACTGAGGAGATCTGAATAATTGAGGAGGTCTAGATAACTGAGGGGGTCTGGATGACTGAGGAGGTGTGGATAACTGAGGGGGTCTGGATGACTGAGGAGGTCTGGATAACTGAGGGGGTCTGAACATTGACCGTTTGTGTGCATACATGTGTATGAGAGAAAATGTCATGCTAATATTAAATTTCTTCAGTATTTTAGGAGCATGTTCTTGCTCTAGGGACATGTCACCTAGAGGTACCTGGACAAGATTGTCATGATGGTTGTAATTTACTTCCCAGTAGTTCAGGAAAACCAGTGTGCAATGAATGGAAAATGTGGCTGGATGTCAGCTCGTGGGTCCAGCTGAACAGTATGCAATGTTGCTTGTAACAGTTTGGTTTTCCTGTTGAACATTTCAGACGGAGGTTGTTAGGAAATGTTGGCTGTGAATTAAAACTGAGTGTAAGAAACAACTCTACTTGTATGGTGGTCCGACAATGGGGCACTTCTGTGTCAAGTGGGCAGGCTGAGACAGAGCACATCAGCACCCTCCCACTCTCGTCTAGGGAAGCCGGCAGGCTAGAGAAAGAAGCAGGGGCAGTGTTACATGGTAGATGAACTCATTTATCAGGCACATTTCAGACAGAAGGGGCCAAGGGAGAGATCAGCCTGTGCTTGATTCTTTTGCTACCTCACCACTCTGAGTAAAACCCTGTAGTTATATCACAGTCTCACGTAGCCAATGACTGCAGCCCAACCTAAACTGTAACCCAGCCAGAATGACTGTCTACCCTCCTCTCCCCTCTCCTCCCCCTCCCCTCCCCTCCCCCTTCCGTCCCCTCCCCCTCCCTCCCTTTCTTGCTTCCTCCTTCCTTTCTTCCTTTCCGTTTCCTTTACCTCATTTGTTTTTTTAAAGAAATACTTGTCTTTGGAAAGAAGTACGAAGTGACTATAGCTCAAGTTTATAATTCTAGCAGTCGGGAGGCTGAAGTAGAAGAATTGCCACACACTGAGGCCATTTTGGACTACATGGAAAGTTCCAGGCTATTCTGGGCTACAGGGGGATGCCCTCTCTTACACCCCCCACTCTTCCCTTCCACATACACTACAGAATATAAGAAACTGGTTTTTTAAAATTATTCTAATGTTGAAAGTCAGGGATGCCGGGTGGTGGTACACACCTTTAATCCCAGCACTTGGGAGTCAGAGGTGGGCTGATCTCTGAGTTAGAGGCCAGCCTGGTCCACAGAGTAAGTTCTAGGACAGCCAAGACTACACAGAGAAACCTGTCTTGAAAACAAAACCAAACAACCAAAAACAAAATAAAAGTCAAAGAACATCTCACAGAGACATGTGCTTCACCGCCCCTAGAGGCATTGCAGGTGCCACCGCCATGTTACACGGTGGTAGAGAGGAGAGAGGCTATGTCTGCACAGGTGTTCTGACCTGTCAACATCAAAAAGTAGACTAACACTCCCTGAAAAGCAACCACCAGTCTAGTACCAGGGGCCTGGACAGGGAGCTATCCTGAGACCACCCATTCGGGGCTGCACAGGTCTGGAGGGAGGGCAGACTGTGCTGGTGATGACCCCTGCCAGGTGCCATAATGCATGAGCCTGAGACCACTCCTGAGATGACCCCAGGCTCTCAGAGACTCTGGGTGCCACTAAGAGGAGCAAGTAAGTGATGGAGAAATGGAAGAGAAAGAGAAACAGAAGGATGTGGGCACCATGAAGAGAGGCAGAACTGGAGACTTGAGGGTAGTGAGGCTCAGCTTGGTGTGAGTTGCCAGCGATGCCACCAGGTACCATGGTGGAATCCCAACCTGTGCTGCCACTGGGGCCATGTCTGGGTCCGTGATCCAGCAGCAGCAGAGGTCTGTTACCACCAAAGGCCAGGCAAATGGTCCCTGGGCGGGGCTATCCCCTGCAGGTGGACATGTTGCTGTCTGAAGGCTGGGCAGAACTGGCCTATCCCTTGCCTGGGCATCATGGGGGGTGCTGGCCCTGGGGGCATAAGAGCAGGCAAGCTGACCCTGCTCTAGCCAGCTTGGGAGAACGGGTCCAGCACATTGTGGGAGTTGCAAGAGAACGGGCCCAGGGTATGAACATGGGAGACGCGGCCCTGCCACTTGTCTCCTGGGTGGTGGTATGGAGGAGGGACACCCTTCTCCCACCTCACTCCTTGCCACCTATTGCAGGTGTGAGAGCTGGCCCCAGGGTCTTGAGAGTGAGAGAACTGTCTCTGTCCCTCACTGGCTGCAACACTCGAGAGAGCAGCATTATTTAGTATTAATATTTCTACCCTCCCCCTCCAGTATCTTGCTATGTATCCGAGTGTTGAGAGTTTAAATGTAAAATGTCCCCCACAAGCCCGTGTTTAGAGTACTGTATTCCCTAGCCGAGGGAGGGCTTCCTTTGCTCAGCCCCACTTCCTGTCCTCTCTCCACTTCTTTACTGCAAGTGCAAGTTGACCAGCTACCCCAGGCTCCTGCCGCTATATCTCCCTTGCCAGAACTGTGAGCCAAAATAAATATTTTGTTTTCTTAAGCTCCTTCACATCAGGTCTTTATTTGATCACAGCAATGAGAAAAGGAACTGATACCACAGGCAGTGTAGGTTACTGCCCCCGGTGAGATGTCAGGTATTGCACATTTTACTATGCTGAATGTTGGGTGCATGTATATTCCTATAAATAGCCTTCCACGGCCTTGTGGGATAAGTTGAGTTTCCTAGGAAGACTTGGATCCTTTGGAGACATGCATTAAAGCTTTGTTTAGGGGAACCCAGAACTGTGCATAGTGCAGGGTTAATTTTTCCTACCACGGTGGCGTTCTGGATACTTTAGCCAATGACTGCAAATTTGAACTTTTTCACTTGGCCTAGTGGGTCAAGATCATATGGGTATCACTGTCTCCAATTTTTCTACGTAGTTGTTTGCGTGACCTTGGGCCATTTCCATGACTGGGTTAGTACTGACTGAGGGCTCCAGGGAGATGTGGTTTGTGTAGTGCTCCACTTCCCATTGCATGACTGTTTTGGTTTCTGAAAAGATATAGAAAGACCTGGCTAACATGAAGCTTACAATTTGATGGAGTAGACACCACTAAGCATTGGCATCACAGACAGGGAGAAGGAAGGAAGGCTCAAAGGTCTTGGGTTTGAACTGTATTAAAGAATTCTAAGATACAAAAACCATATTTCTTTAACACGTGCTAGGTACTGAGGGTAAGCCAGATTTCTCCCGATGGAGATCTTAAAGGTGGCTGTTAGATTAGTGTCTTAGTCAGGGTTTCTATTCCTGCACAAACATCATGACCAAGATGCAAGTTGGGGAGGAAAGGGTTTATTCAGCTTACACTTCCATGCTGCTGTTCATCACAAGGAAGTCAGGACTGGAACTCAAGCAGGTCAAGGAGCAGGAGCTGATGCAGAGGCCATGGAGGGATGTCACTTACTGGCTTGCTTGTTTCTCCTGGCTTGCTCGGCTTGTTTTCTTATAGTACCCAAGACCACCAATCCACAGATGGTACCACTCACAAGGGGCCCTCCACCCTTGATCACTAATTGAGAAAATGCCTTACCTCTGGATCTCATGGAGGCATTTTCTCAACTGAAACTCCTTTCTCTGTGATAACTTCAGCTTCTGTCAAGTTGACACACAAAACTAGCCAGTACAATTGACCCCTTGTCAACTTGACACACAAACACATTACCAATAAACCTCAACCCTTACTTCCTTATTCATCCCCAAGATCTAAATAACTATAAGTCCCACAGTCTTTACAAATTTTTACATATTAACATTTTGGTCCCTTTTAAACATCCAATCTTTTAAAATTCAAAGTCTTTAAAAATTCAAAGTCCCTTAACTGTGGGCTCCACTAAAATACCTTCTTTCTTCAGGAGGGAATATATATCAGGGTAAAGTCACAATCAAAAGCAAAATCAAATTCCAACCGTCCAATGTCTGGGATCTACTCACGATCTTCTGAATTCATCCAAGGGCTTGAGTCACTTCTCCAGCTCTGCCCTTTGTAGCACACACGGCTCCAGATGCCTGTACTCCACTGCTGCTGCTGTTCTTGGTGGTCATCTCATGGTACTGGCATCTCCAAAACACTG